>CAJQUN010000003.1:2619607-3219607 GCA_907163345.1 Haberlea rhodopensis | reverse complement strand
TAGTATACTATTTTAGATAAACTAAAACTCCTAGCAAACTTATCAACACTCCTATTAATATAAAAATATTTATCTAGAGTTCTTGATAAGTAAAACTCTATCATTCAACACTCCCCCTCAAGCTGAGTCATATATGTTTATCATGCTCAGCTTGAAACTCAGGTCTTCAAATTTAGGATAGTGAAGAGCCTTTGTCAAGATGTTATGAACTTTTGTTTGAGACTTCCTTCTCTTTCTCAGAGTCATGCTCCTTTTCTTGGAGTCTGCGTCTGCTCCTCTTTTGCGAGTCTGTGTCTGCTCTTTTTTTTTTGCGAGTCTGCGTCTGCTAGTCTACGCCTCCTCCTCTTTTTGGAGTTTGCGTCTGCTAGACTACGTCTCCTCCTCTTTTTGGAGTTTGCGTCTGCTAGTCTACGCCTGCTCCTTTATTTTGGGAGTCTGCGTCTGCTCCTCTTTTGTGAGTCTGCGTCTGCTCCTCTTTTGTGAGTCTGCGTCTGCTAGTCTACGTCTCCTCCTCTGGTAGTCTACGTCTCCTCCTCTTTTGTGTCTCCTCCTCTTTTGTGAGTCTGCGTCTGCTAGTATACGTCTCCTCCTTTATTTTGGGAGCCTGCGTCTGTTCCTCTTTTGAGAGGCTGAGTCTTCAACAATAGATTTGATATTATCTACTCCCCCTCAAGCTTGGCTATAGATGATTATGAGACCAAGCTTGCTGATGAGATGTAGGCACATGAAAATCCTCACGGATCGGTGAGGTAGCGCTTTCAAACGCGGTTTGAGGCAGCAACTGCTAAGGTTTGAGGCTGGAGATGTTGAATGATAATCAATGGTTACTGGAAAGGCTGTTGTGAAAGGAAGAAGGCACTCAATAGCAAGTTTAAGATGGTTGCCAAAAATAGACATGCTTTCTTTGCTGAGGCACGTAAGATTTAGAGATAGCTTTCCAACAGCAACATAATCAACTCTTGCATGGACCCTAGATAACAGGTGCAATAGCATGTAGTGAGCAGCCACCCTGTCATTTTCAAGAACGGTTGTTAAATGTCTCAGAAGAGCTTCCCTTAGTTCTTTTGCTGTATTAGGCATCAATTCTAATGGAGGACCAGAAGCAAAATCATTTACTGTAAGCTTCCGGTGTACGATACAGTGGATCCGAGGCACCTTGGAAGGAGGCAGATGAACCAGTTCATCGTCACAAGAACTGTGTGAATTCATCATTATCAACTCTGTCTACAGGAAGTTCAGCATCAAAAGTCAAGATTCCGACAAACTCAAAAACATCATTCAACTTTAACTCAGACTCAGCAGTGTCATATATCTTTATTAGACAGGGAAAAGAATGTCTTTCAGTATCACGGACCGAACTCAAATTACAGAAGGTTCCCCCAGTTTCAGTCTGTGGCATGGTTAAAGCATCCAAACAAATTCCATCCTCTCGCATCTTTTTAGAATTTGGAGAATCCTCGGTGGCATTAAATTCCATCATATCAACATCACCCATAATTGCTTCATCATCCCTTAGCCGCTTCTCTCTCTGTGACAGGCAATTATCATCGAAGAGAAATTGGCGGAATAATTCAACGGCTCCCTAGTCCTTGCCTTGAAGCACCGCCAGATCGTATCTGGACATCACCGCCTTCTCAAACGTCAAGAGTATGGCCCCCAGAGGGTTCGCAAGGCAATCTTACGGCAGCCCGACCATAGCAATTTCTTTTTCCTTTCTTGCTTAGTATTCAATTGTCATACAACGCACAATTTGGAGGGTTTTGTACAGTAGAGGTGTGGGTCGCTATGAGGATACTGTGCGCGGAAGCTTATGTAGATCTGGATCAAAATCAGAGTGCAGCATAGGTCACGGTCACGCAGAGAAGGCTGGTCAAGACTTGGGTTCGCCGGTTACATGACGACTACTGTGTGCGAAACCCTAATTTTGGGCGGTATTACTCTACGGCTGTTTTTGAAGGCCTAGCCGCCAGCGGTTGAGTTGAGATAGCAACAACTCGCCGGCGGCTAGGGTTTGATAAACTTATAACCTTAGTTTTTTTAAACCTAAAGCTCTGATACCATGTAAGTTTGAAGAAATGAATTATTTGAGAGATTCAATCTATTATTCTCTCTTTATTGACTGATCCAATCTTAAAATAAATACAACCATATGTCTTCTATTTATAGAAGACTCATAATCCTAAAATCTAGGAAGATAAATCTAATTAAATAAAAAGATAAACTAGTATACTATTTTAGATAAACTAAAACTCCTAGCAAACTTATCAACACTCCTATTAATATAAAAATATTTATCTAGAGTTCTTGTTAAGTAAAACTCTATCATTCAACAAAATACATGAGATGCCAAAAGAAACGGAGCATGCCTTCAATTGCCACCAAAAACAGGATTCCTTGAGCCAAATTCTACTCATGGAGATTAGAAAAGTTGCAAGATTAGCATTAAATTTGTTGGAAAAGGACTAGAGAATGATGTTAACAAATTAAAGCAAATTAAAGAGACGAGAACTTCATCGACCAGGCTTTGGTTACTTCAGAAAATCTTGCAGCAACTATATGGCTTGAGCATTCACACATGAAAGTGAAGGTCAAATCAAATTCTTAAACCCAATGCGGACAAGGTACCTTTTATGGAAGTAGTACATTGTTGAACCATTGTAGATCCAACCAATTCATATGAAAAATATCATACAGGCATATACAAATATGGTCATCAATCTTGTTTTACAACTAAAATCTTCTCCATTATTTTTTGAGTTAACAAGTAGGGAAAGACTTTGTTGTCAAAAGCTAATACATGAGAAATCACGTGTTACTATAAAGAATCCATACATCTGGCTCCTCCAACTAAGGTGGATATCAACTTGAACAAACTCACCAGTTCATTTAAAATTAATTGCTAGTCCTAGCACTAAAATGTCATACGTAGACGTATATATGAAGCTTATGGAAACCTTTTGAAAACTCTTAAACCCTTTCTTAAGAGCATGGAGACCCACAGCAATGCGACTGCATCAAGGTGTAAAGACAACACCATTGATCCATGACCACACAAACAGTATTGCAAAACAAATTAAGTTGCTAAGTGATTTTAGGGTTTACTATTGAGAAATTAAAGTCTCTAAATGTCACACGAACCAAAAGTCAGCTTTTCTTCTTTGAAAACCTGTTGCCAGTTGTGAGATAGCATTTATTATAGCTTTGTAGGCGAACTCAATATACTTGAAGAGGTATGGGAAGAAAACAGAACTTCGTAAGGATGTGATTCCTGGACAATTATGAATAAGTAGGCATAACCTCTTCCCATGATTTCCGAGGTTCAATTTGTTCATTTGGATAGATTAAATTGGGAGGCAATCCAACCTGGACAATGAAAGTTCAGGAACCCAGCCATCTTTTCAAGTTTCTGCGAAAGTTCGACGGCATCAGCTGGTCCAGATTTACTCAAAGGGTAGGGCGTTCATGATCTATTCAACAAGTAATAAAAATTTATACAATTGACTTATTGAATAACTTTCTAGGCAAAGTACTTAGAATTTGTACCTCTAATTTTAACTTACTTGAGTTTCAACAACCGTAGTCAAAGTTTGTATTCCTCTCAATACTGCAAGTTCGTTGTGTTTCCTTTGCACATCTTCACGTATATATGATATCTTGCACCCAAGTGAATAGAGTTTTTTTCTGAAAAAGAGAAGAGAAAATAAAATTTAACAGATCAGCAAAAACAATATTGAATCGGAAACTGCTGGGTATTTCCATGTTGTGAAGGGAATTCAATTCAAATGATTCTCAGAATAAGGGGTCAATCCATTTACAGAATGGAATAAAAATGGTATATAAACAAACTCAAATTGATTGAAATAAATTTGATTTAGTAGCTAGCACCTAGAATAGAAGGAACCACCTAGTACAAACAGGGAACTCAATACGCACGAGCATGCCCCACAAGAACATGAACTGGACCCAAACCTCTGATTACAATCAAAGCAGGAGCAACAATGGCAGTTTAAATTTTTTATCACATATAATTTTTTGAACTGATTTAGTTTTGCCTACTATGAAACCCGAAGCCATTGTTTTTTTTCATATGCTTTTGTAGGTCTTGCCCATTTATCCACATCTGGCATAGAAGACCGTGTATCAAGACCACTCCGCAGCTTTTTCATTGGCACGCTGCACGCAGATGGGTGAGTTTAGACAAAGAACTCCTCCTATCTGAAACAGTAACTCTACATGAATCAGAATCATCCCTCGATTTTGAAATCTTAGAAAGCTTCTTTTCCATATCAGAAGTCGCCTCTTGCAATAGACTAGCGGCCGTTGAAACCGGTGTGCATCCATTGCTGCTACTATTTGACGAATGTGAACGATTGACACTGTTAACAACTTGCCTATATCGAGACTGAACAATTCTATTGGAGCCGATACGATTGGTGTTTCAGGTCTTGACAAAACCCTAACATTTGAAGGCTGGTGATCTTCGCCGTTTTTCCTAGACTACTGCTTCACTCGTAGTGGTTGTTTTCTCTGAACAGTAGATGCCCGATTAGTCCTGGGATGTGGTTTTCGTATGTTCGCCGCATCTGAACGGATTTGGACCAGGGCTAATCGCGATGGTTTGAGGATGAATTGGATTGGATAAGAGGAGACATGAAGCGAGAACTAACTTCCCTCACTCTTTGCCGTGGTTGGATGATCGATGATTAAAAGTTCAAATCCTTCAATAACTTCAATGGGAATGGTATTGAACAAAATCACCAAACCGTAATGGGGAACTTGTATCTGAGGAAATGGATAGAGGAACCAGTTATAGATACTTGGAGATAATTAACAAAAGAAACTTAGTTGAAAAACTAGCCAAACTAGCCGTTACAAATGTCCAATATAACGGTTGTATCATTTAGTCCCTCAAGTTTGAACAATAACATCTACCTCCCATGTATTCTTATATCAAATCACAAGGGAGATAATTGTAATTTACAAACTAAAGCAAGTATTATTATAATATATTTATTCTATAAGTGAGACATGTGTAATTGTTCAAACTAGATGGAAAAAATTTGTAAAACAATTATTTTACAAGACATGTAATTATTCCAAAAATATATGAAGATATATAGTTTTACCTTTATTATCGTTAAATATTAAAATCTGCCATACTCACGCAATTTATATACACTAGCGGCCGACATACACGCGTTGTGTGTATAATGAAATTTTAAATTTTATATATTGTATATGTATACTAAATTTTTATATTTGAAATATCTGATATAAATATGATACTTTATGAAGAAGAGAAAAAACTGCATCACATATTTTCGGAATGAAAATAACTGGTGAAAAATTAGAAACTAAGTTGGGAAGTTAATATGAGATCTTCTGATAATCTTCCTTTATCTCATGATTATTACGAAAGCAAATAGGGTATTTTTTAGAATTTCACAATGGCCATATCAAAATTCTAAGGTGCTCACACATAATAATAGTATATATAATTATTATGATTATGAAAAGTGATTAAAATTATGGCGAGTTAAATATATTCAACATATATCACACCGCACGTCCCATGATTGACAAGCTATGATACAAATTTGACACATTAAAGTTGCTAGCTAATATTTCTTGTTTAACATGACCATGTAAAAATACAAATATTAACGGTACAAATTGACATTTAACCAAAAACAGAAGTACATGAAAGATCACCTCGAATATTGCTCTCTATGTCCTAGCATAATAAATTTGGGATCAACACGCATCAAATGCCCAGTTTATGTTAGTTTTTTTCTTAGGATTTATTTTGCAAATACATAAATGTATTAACATGGACTACTCTCTATACATAACAAATTAGACGGCAATAACACGACAGTAAAACAAAATCAAGACCTTACATAGCAATAAGCATATGTAATAAATAGTCCTCAAGAGTCCAAATTACCTTCGGAGCACAGAAGCCCAATTTGACCATAGCAGGAATATAAGCAGATGTAGCAGTCTTTAAAAAAAAGTTAAAATTGTCTAAATCCTGGCAAGGGATCATTCCTTTGTGATGGCAAATGAAATTCAAGAAATTGTCGAGGCTAAACAAAAGATAAAGCTTTCATGCTATACAAAATTCAATTGAAAAATGGATTAATCATCATCATCTCCATCTCAAGACCTGATCCAATGTGAAACTCAATACACCATGTTACAGAAATTATGTTTGCCTCATAAGGACCTCGAGTGCATCTGTACTCAGCATTTCTAGGACTATCTTTTTCTGTACTAAACTTTCCTAATCAATAATTGTATGGAAGTATACTACGTACTGTAGTTTTCGAGGCACCACATGCAACCACGTAATGAGTCATTCTATCTTGCAGAATGATTGAAATCAGGAATAGTCGAGTCAACGAAACGCTCCTCTGCTAGAATCACCCGAAAAATCATCTGTACAACATTTTAAATATCAAGTCAAGGTAAAACGGAAGAGGCAAAAGATAATGTGGTGAAGAGTAAACAAACTCGTGTCCACTTGATCTAAATGCGCATACTACTGGATGCCTGCGTAATCGCACTAAATTGAATCACGTATGTTATGCTTGTGTACCTAAAAATGCAACACTTGATTGCTATTCAAAATCTGGCTCTATGACTGTCAAGTACAACCCATGAATACGTCAATGGTGAGAAATATGATAAGCAGTGTCAGTGGCAGCTAAGTGCTAATAGATGCCAGCAGCAGAGGCAGCCATTCCACAAGAAGATACCAAGACTAATGCTAGTTATTAGTACCTAAATTGCAAAATATACGAAAGGTGAATATAATCCAGAATGTATCTTACCATGCTCATCCTCATCACCGCTTTGAGTTGTAAAGAAAGGAGTGAGATAGTTCCGGTCTATCGCAGTGAAAGAAGTAGTGCTGCAAGAATGAATTGAGAATTTGAAACTAAGAACGAACTGAAGAAAATAATATAGGCAAAAGTTGGAAATCACTTGTAGCTACCTTTTGTGAAACTCCTTGAGTTTCATCTTGAACCTGTTTCCAGATGAGGATTCCCCCTCATAAGAAGGGGCACGGTAGCTACTGATCGTCTCAAAGCTCTGAAAATAAAGAGTAAAATTTATAGGGGATAAATAATTTCCTCTCGATTTTTTAAACAGTTCTATCTAACACAAGCCATTTGGAAATCATGTGAAAAATTTTGTACAACAGCAAGGAATGAATTCAAGAGATATGCTTCTAGTTTTCCACCATATGATACTATTATGCTTTATGCAATATTCCACTATATTAAAAAGAATATAGAAGTTCTAGTGGACTCCAATTTTGGTACTATTTACACTTCAAAATGTTAATAAATCTATACAATTTTGATACTAGTTAAAATGAAATTGGTATTAAACATATTTAATTTGGTACTAGTAAATGCACTCTTCCCTAAAGCCAACATATTGCACACCTCGGTTTCCTTAAGTCACAGCTTTGTAGCAACGATGACGAAATGACAGTGAAAAAGATGGGCAGAAAGACACTTGTACATTCAGCCAAACAAAATCTACTTGAGTGCGCCCAATTGTCATTGAAACACACGCACCAACTTTTCACCATAAAAGATGGGCGAGGGGCAGCTAAAATGACATTTTTTTACTTACTTCTCCTAATGGTCCATTATCGTCGTCACCCACAACTTCTAAAGCTTCCAGCATGGTCCCTGTAGATCCTCCTATCAGCAAGACCTGAAAATTGCAACCACCCAATAATATTATAAAATGGCTCTTAATATTTATGTGCAAAACTGAAAGTGCTGGGCCGATTCTACTATGTAAATCAATTCTACCCAAGAATACTAAGAAAAAAAAATACCTCTATATATCTCTGTGCAAAATGAAAGTTTGCTAGGGAACGGGCGAAATCAATTAATATACAAACATACCATTTGCAAAGAAATTTTTGAAAACATAATTAACTGTGACTTTAAGATCAAATAAACAAGGCAGCGTTGATCTGATCAAGTAAGACCTTGGGTCACAGTTAGGAAACAAACAAGATACTAATGCGTTCATCAAACAAATTAGGCAGATTACCTTTGAGGAAACTACACATAAAAGTTGGATTATCATACAAAAAACATGCTAGCATTATGCTTCATGAATGCAGCCAAGGTCTGCCATAAACTAGTAATATTAGAACAGATCACTGTATTCACCGTCAAAACGACTATTGCAGTTGTAGCAGTAAAGATTGTCTGACCATGGCCATCTGGAAGATCATGAATTGATTGAAGAGCCAGGGCAAAAGCCATAGCCCCTCGGAGCCCTGAAAGAAAAGAAATATCATGAGTTTGAGCAGTCGGAAATTATCTACATTATTATTATTGTATAAATGTTAAATGGGGAGTTAATGAAAAAAGGTGTTAGGAAAGTGTTGGATATATAAGAGAAAGCTGTTTGCACACCACCAATGGTTTTTCAGCCACTCACCACTATACCAAAGTGCTTTCTGATGCTTCATAGGTATTTTCCGATGTGCAGGTCTAACCAAGTTCACCAAATAAGCGCACGAAAACACATTTGTAGCTCTTCATAGAACAAGTATAAGAAGGTTTAGCAGGGGTCGTAATCATTCCAACACTACATTATCCATATCTTATAATCAAAACCGCATAGGAAAATATTGGCTGCCAATGCGAACATAACGGTAGAGTTGATAGCAGCAAGAAACTCGTTTTAAGTTTAGCAGGCAAAGAAAGTATACCTTGCAATTCCAATGAATAGCTGATGTAAGTTGGAGCAAGTTAAGGAAAATAATAGTGATATCATAATAGTAAACATCAAATTAGCCACTTGGAACTAATACAACAGTGGATACGATTGAAAAAAAGATAAATCCAACATGTGACCAGCTATGTTTCTCCATTGCAATATCAAACCCCATGTATATAAATCTGCAAGATAGACCAAAAAACAAAAGCAGGCCCAACAGTAGAAACAAGCCAAAACATTAAACGAACTCAAAGAAAAGTTAAATGAAATCACAGATTTCTTACATAAAAGTCTCAGCCAATGACGATATTAGATGGAAAAAAGCGGACACAAATTTCTGTGAACTGTCCGACAAGTTTGAGAAACTATAGTGCTTCATGACCTAAAACATAAAAAATCCATGCGCTAAGGTCATCTACCAAAACAAAGAAACAACCAAAAACCGAATCAAACTAAGGACATGACCTAAAACATAAAAAGTCCATGCGCTAAGGTCAACTACCAAAACAAAGAAACAAGCAAAAACCGAATCAAACTAAGGACCAATAAAGAAAAACTACTTAGTTTCACTTACTATTCCAGTGAACAATATAGATACAATGCCCGAGAGGCCAAGTCCTTCAGCTAGCATATACCTAGAAAACCAAACACAACAAAACACAACTGATTCCAAAAGACTCGTAAAAACACTAATTTTGTTAAACTATATGGAAGAATGCAGAAGTAACTTACGAGAAATATGGGAAAAGAACAAATAAACAGCACTCCAAGTTCTGAAGACTGTAAATATTATGATCGCAGTAAGTACCTGGTTTGATTAGATATGAAACTTGAACTTGATGCTATTTAAGAAAATGTACTTACTTGTCAATATCCAGACCAGCATACTTGAAAAGGTTCTGGGGAGTTAAGGATTCACAAAATAGGCTATGAAGAAAAGATCGTTGCAGGAAAGTGGTGGCCCAGCAGAAAAATTTGAAAAAAGGATATCAAAGCAGAAGTGAATCCAACTCCAACCCCTGTAACTTAGAAACAAATCATAGTTAGCAGCAATGGATGTGTATCTTCGACACAGAGCATGTATAGGAGCATAAATTTTTCAGTCAGAGATACACCGGAACATTCACCAAATACAACAATTCAAGCATGAGAAATAAGTGAAACATGCTGCCACTCACAGATATGCATGGGTAGTTTCACAAGTTTAAATTCAAAACTATTGACTAATAAAGTATAAACACAATCATTGGTTCACATTCCATAAGCTCAAGCTTCTGGTAAAAAGTAGTTTAAGTTTAAAACCCCTGTTGCGCGAAATTTCAATAAATTAGTCTTAGGAATTCCTTGTTTTCCAAATGCCCAATCAACTTGCACGTGTTCAACTTGGTTATCTTGGATATTCCTTGTAGCCAACCAACACGCACCTGTTCTCCTTGGATATTAAAACGAGACATATAGTCTTTAGACTTCGACTTATAGTGCATGTTAAAATATAAATACCACTATTGAGCCAACCCCCATGAACTCGAGTTTTGAGAAACATGGTCTCAACAAAAGTAATTTGTTCTGCTACTGTAGGCACAGGGGGATTAAACAAATAGGTACCCACAATATGGAATCAGTGCTAATCACAGTACAATAATTCCTGAAATACTCGAACACGTTCATCTGAACTCTTCCTTAGACTTTTATTGCTTAATAACTAATGTTTCAGCAAAAGAAAGACCTTTTCCACATTGAGAATTAGAGAATGCCGAGGAGTTCAGAGAATCGACTTACCTTGTCCATCATGACTTTGATTCACTCACTGACATATTGTTTCCAACGTAATTACTTATACATTACTTCCAAAGCAGTAAAAAATCGCCAGGCAGAATTGAGTATCTTTCAACGATACAATAATTAAACACTCCAGAACTTTCGTCGTCACAGCAAAGAAAAATGACATTTAAGGGAGAATAATGAGATTTTGTTATGTAAATAAATGATAATGAAAAAATCCCCATGATTTCCGGCCATTTTAATGAAAAAGGTAACCACAATATATGAATAATATAAGAACAGTTTCAATTATGACAAGGGTCAAACGAATAGACCTGCTGACATTGAACCAACAAAGGTCTCAAGAAATCTGACCACGACCATGAAAAAATTCTGTCCTGATGACTCATGGCTCCTTACCAATGACATTGTCCTAGATGTGTAGAAACAAATCAATATCTTATGCACGATTATTTCACATTATGATGGAACGATGCAATTTAACTGACCTGTACAGAGAAATTGCCATCTTCAAAAGGTTAAATATGCAAATGCAAACAAATCAGTGAATAGACACCCAAGGAAAAATATCATATTTCTACAGAAGCATCCTCAATAACAAACAAATTATAAAATAAGTAGACTTACCGCGTCATTTAGCACAGATTCGCCAAAGACCAAAGCATATAGATTCACATCTGTACCAAGCTCCTAAAAATGTCATATCAAATAGATGTCAATAACAATTATATCATATTGCGATATATTTTAATTTGAATTTGAAGAAGTAAAAGGCATGTCTTCCATCTCTAAAATTAGTCAATGACAGAAAAAGAACTGATCTTTTGTAAATAATTGCCGCCTCATCTACAAGCCCCAAGCTTGTAGAGAGATTGAACAATTTATTATTTATTCTCTAACATTCACACTCACTTGTAGACCGATTTGTTCCTCTTTTTTTGGAGGCCCATCAAATGAATATTTAATGTGGGTGGAATTGTTGTTGTGAGTTTTGAACTCAGGATATTGGCGTTAGCAAGGGGCTCTGATAACATACAGAATTGTTGTGTCATCTAAAAGCCCGAGCTCGTAACAATTTATTATTTATTCTCTAACAATTTGTTTAACAAAGATAAAGATAAGACCAAATTAGTGAGTATCAACAGAGAGATGAGCAGGTTACAATCGGCATCAACTCCAGATCTGATAGTAGAAGATGCAGTCTCAAACTAAACCCCAACCTAGAATTAAAAGTGATGACAAATATTCAACCATCAGAAGGCTCTTGGATATGGCCGTAATGATCTAGAAGATTCTTCTTGTCTATCCTTTTTATGATGCTAAAGAGTTCCAACAATTTCCATCAATTTTTGTGGCATATCACCATTGAAAATGTCAGATAAAAATTACAATATCAATAATGAAATTGATATCTTGACTATAAAATATTTTTATTGGTTTCACTGATTTAAGTGAAATTTGAAGGGGTAAATTGATGTCACAACGCCTTAGAAGAAGAAACATGAACAAAAGGCTACCGGTTGAAGACGTAAAAATTCATAAAAGGGAACAACTTGATGCTGCTAAAATGGAAAAACACATTCAACTTAAGACATGATTTAACAAAAATGTAACAAATGCATTTTTAAGCATGTATAACAACAATGACGGCTCATATAAACAAACATGTTAATAAATAACTCAAGGAAAGATTAGAATGAAGCACGAAACCCACTTTGTTTCAAATAACGCACAGGATGGCATGTGCTCCATAATATACAAGAGTATGCTCATAAAAATTTCCCTTGGTGAGTACTGACAGTTCTTCTACATTTATTCTTAAACAAACAATTTTACTGAAGCCAGCAAATTATCAAGCACGTTTACCATAATCTAATGCAAAACTCATCCAGTGCTAAATTTTGATCATTTAATTCAGGATGAGAGATAATGCAGCCTATTACTAAACATTGTCTCATGATGGCCTGTTAGCCTCGTTGTAATTCATAAAATTCTCGACTGTGTAGAGAGTTGTCTTTAATGGTGAAGTGACAAGCTAACAGCAAACAAAACTTGGATGCTACATGCCTAAAACACCGGATCACCTGAAATATAGACAAAACAGTGACAGGATCAGTAGCTGAGATGAGAGCACCAAACATCAGACACTCCACAAATGGAAGTTTGTACATTAGAAATGTCACTCCGCCAAGATATCTGTGATATGACAGGTTATTGCATTCAATAAGGGACATTAGTCGAATAATACATTTCTCCAATATATATATATATATATAACACAAGTCTTGAGGCAACAAATACAAATTACACTCACACTAAAATGCCCGTGACGACAGAAGCTACTAAAGTTCCAAATATAGAAAATGTGACGATGGCACCAAAGTTAGAAAAGAATGGTTTCTGCAAATTGAATTCAGAATGCATATCATATACATAGAAATTTCTCTTCAGTTCCATGATTGCATTCTAAAGAAAATGGAAACATAAACTTAAAACCGAAGACTCACCGGTTGTAAACTGAACCCCGACTGAGTAAGCACATAAATAAATTAAGGAAATTACTTCATCTAATGAAAGTAAAGTAATAAAATGGCATTCATCTTGTATAGTTTTACACCGAAAAATAAACTTCATTTAGAAAGGATATAATATGATTGGGGGCAGCAAAAACAAGAAGAAAAACTCTTCGTGGAAGTTGAACCATGACCTGCAGAACCAAGACACATGAAGACATAAAAAAATTACCCTCGTCTCCTGAAATTAGAAACTAGGGTTTTATGTCAAGAACAAGAAACCGATGATCTTGATAAGACCTGATGTTATTTTCCGTATTGGAAATAGTAGCAAGCCCACCGACAATTAAACCTGTGTTCCCAAATAACAGATTCATCAGACCACATAACACTCAAAATCATAATCAGATTACACAGTAATTTCGAGGTGGCTAGGTGAGTCAAAGAGCGGTAAAAGCAACAAGAACGACAACATAACCGATTAAAAGTGAGGCACTGGCTTCTGGAAGATAGTAAAACCGGTGGCGGCGAAGGACATGGCCAAGAACAAATGAAAGAACGAGCATCATGATTTGCAGAAGAATCCCAACTCCGGCCGCCTGCTGCTCTTGCGCCGGACTTCCCCGCGGATTGGCAGGAGATATCTGCAACTCCTCCATGCCGATCCCTGATGATGATCAAAACACACCGAAATCGAATCAAGAAAGGCGATATAAATTATATAGTATCGAATGTATATGTTTTAGGGGGTTTAGTTAGACTTTTTTGGTCCTTTTTCTTGAAGAGGAATTCGATTATTTTCAACTCCTTGAGCCAACTTCCTGCAATTTCACGCCTCGTGGCCCTTCAATTCCTTATATGGTTTCACTTTTTTTAAAATGTTATGTAGTGCACTTTTGTGCTTATTTTAAGAGAATAAATATAAAATTCTTTATACATATAATTATATATATACTATCAATTATGTGCACATTATTAACTTTTAATTTATAATTATTATTTTATTTAACTTAATTTTTGTGTAAAAAAATTAAAGATTATTTTGAAACTAAAAATTTGATAAAAAAACATTTTGATAATATATTATAACGATTATTGCAATACATACTTTTTTGCTATTTTCAAAAATTTATAGTGGTTTATAATATTTGCACAAAAATTAAAGATTATGCTGAAACTAAAAAATTTAGAGATAATTTTTATACAAAATTTGATAATTAATTATAACGATTATTGAAACTCATAATTTTTTTTACCTATCAAATTTATATTGGTTTATTATATTTTTTTGATATTTTATATTATGGGTAATATAATCATTTCTTGACTGCATCATAATATTATAAATAGTTATTCTACAATCTTTTATTGCTTATGATATTGTAAATTGGCCTATTGAGGATGAGGCTGCAGCCCCGCACCCCCTCCCCCTGCCTGATCGGGACTGTCTTTGATGCTACCATCTTCAGTTGATCTAAATACATTTATAGGAGAAGGCAAAAACTTGAGCCTCATTGAGACATCATTGATAATGTTTATGGGAAAAAGTCCCAAAATGTTCACACTTGCACTCAAGCCTCGATTCGCTAGATTGTGATTTATATGAATCTTAACTAATAGACCTTAAAAAATTAAATTTCCCTTACGAAGACAAATTTCAGTTCTAATATGTTATCTTTATCATTATTTTTTGCAATTCTAATCATTTTTCCATGTGGCATTGATTCAAATAGTATCACACAAGTACTAAAGAAAAAAAGACTGAAATTACAAAATGATGAAGTAAAATTGGCCAAAACTGAAATATTGATCCAATTCGATAATATAAAAAACCAAAATCACAAAGTATCAAATATTCATTTGATAAAGTTATAAATTTACCTAATTTTAAAACATAATATATCGCAAAATGTGCAACATGACGATTAGCCGTGTGATTGCATTGAAAAATTATATAATCTTATATCTTATAAGTTATAAACACGAGGAATCGATCCAACTTATATATCACTACCTTCACTGGTTTTGCCTGAAAGAGTCCACGTACACACTTCCAGTTCAGGTGTTGCTTGAATTAATAATACTTCTAGAACTAAGAAACATAGCAATTTTAGTATTTGATTCTTGAAAATGACCTTCAACATGGAAGCATGTCACCTAGCTAGTGCTGCCCACGTTCCCTCCAAACAAATACAAGTATATAAACTTTGTGCCACTTGCAAAATTATGTAAAAATACCAAAATTATCGAACAATGAGGTGGGTTTTCGTAATTGCTTTGTTACATCTGTTCGCCATGGCCACGGCCATGGCCTCCCCTGTGGGCGGCGCTCAACCAAAGGCGCTGAAGCCACGGGCAAAGCCAAGAGTTGCAGTTCTGCCTGCATCTGCTTACCTATCGACGACTTATTATCTGAAGTCATGCCCGAATCTAGAGGGCATAGTCCAACAAAAAGTGGACGCTTGGGTTAAAAAAGACTACACCATGGCTCCGAGTATCATTCGTCTCCACTTCCACGACTGCGCCGTTAGGGTACTAATTCATCATATTATGTAATATTGTTGCCATAATCAAATTTACCTGAAAATTGAGTAGAAGTGAACTTTTAGAAGGAAAAAAAATGAACTTTTATTTTTATGAATCATGCCCACTTCTCCCTCCAATACCCCAGTAAGTTTATGCATTTTTTAATTGTACAATAGGCCACAAATAACTTTATGTTATAATATTTGTGTTTCGCGTCGTGGAGGTTGGCCAAACCTGATGCACAAAATTAAATATATAAAATATTCTTGGATAATGAAACCTGAAAACAAGTTTACACTAGATCAATTGATTGAAATAACAAAAGGATCACGCTAAGAGTTATCCCACATTGATCATTTAGAAGATATCTTAGCTTTTTATAAGATACATGTGTACTCTATTAAAATTTGTTTTGAATTGAAACCACATGTATTCTTAGCATGTTATCAAACCTGGAAACAAGTTTACACTAGATAAATTGATTGAAGTAACAAAAGGATCACGCTAAGAGTTATTTCACATTGAGAATTTAGAAGCTATATTAGCTCTTTATAAGATATATGTATACTCTACTCGAATTTGTTTTGAATTGGAACAACATGTATTCTTAGCATATTATCAAACCATGCTTTTCATGTGATTAGTTATTTCGTCCGCATGCTCACCATCATCCTCTTTATCAATCCATGTGTTTGATTTATATAATGATATATGTGAGGGCGTGTTGATACTTGTCCTACATTGAGAATTTAGAAGTTATGTTAACTCTTTATAATACATAAGTACACCAATCATTATCAATTTGTTTTGAGTTGAAACTAGTCATCATCTTAAAATAACATCAATTTTTTTTAGCTGTTCTTAGCAGTCTATAAACATTAAATGGATATTCATTTTGCAGGGCTGCGACGGTTCAATACTGCTAAACCATCCTGGCAGCGAGAGGGCAGCAGAAGCAAGCAAGAGCCTCCGAGGGTTCGCATTAATCGACCAGATCAAGACAGAAGTTGAGAGGCAATGCCCCAAAACTGTTTCCTGCGCCGACATCCTTACTGCCGCAGCCCGTGACGCCACAGTTCTTGCTGGCGGCCCCTTCTGGGAAGTGCCATTCGGCCGAAAAGATGGCCGAATCTCCCTAGCAAAGGAAGCAAACGCAGTCCCACATGGACAAGAAAACATCACATCTTTACTCACTTTCTTCGACAAACTCGGGCTCACCTTCGTCGATTTAGTCGTTCTTTCTGGATCACACACCATTGGCAGAAGCACCTGCTCTTCCGTGAAGCCAAGATTGTTTAATTTCAAAGGAACTGGGAAACCTGATCCCACCTTGGATTTAAAATACTTGAATCTACTGAAAACACAGTGCAGATTCGACACTAATTACGTTAATCTTGATGCGACGACACCAAGGACATTTGATGTGGCTTACTATCAAAATCTTGGAAAGAAGATGGGATTGCTGTCTACCGATCAATTGCTTTACTCGGATATGAGAACAGGTTCACTGGTTGCTTTACTGGCGGCTCAGCCTGAGTTATTTTTAAGTCAGTTCGCTGTGTCGATGGTGAAGGTCGGAAATGCTAATGTTCTGACAGGGAAGAATCAGGGTGAAATAAGGCTGAACTGCAACTATGTAAATCATTGACACCTTAATATTTGCTAATTATGTCTGTCTTCTCACGGCCACTTTCTTTTCCTTCGTTGTTGTTCATGTGTGTTACATCGAGAAACATAAGATATATTGTTATTTCATAAAATTTTCTGCATTGATGATAAAGACATTTGGAATAAGAACAGATGATTATTTTTTCTACTAGTATCTGTAAATAGCAGTTGTAGAACACAAGATGTATGCATTGAGTGATTTGGATGATTTAATGCATGGATTTTAAATCTCTAATTTTGTAAAGTTTTTTTTATAAACTTGATTACTATTAAACATGTTGTGGATGAAGAACTGAATACTTACATTCTTTTATTTTTGGATGATTTATTTTAAACCATCGTTTTTAATTGTATTAAATTAGGATTATTCCTTATAATAATCCTTATGCACAAATATAAGAAATATACTTGTTTTATACTAAAAGACAATATATATTATATATGTAATACAATAGTAACTATTTTATATTGACAAATAAAAATTATCTAAAGAAATATGTTATGCTCTTAAATAAAAATTATATGTGTAATACAATAAATATTATAATAATGAAGCAAATTATTATAAAACAAATATATTATATACATTTTAATTATTCTACAAGCACTTTATGTCCATTATTTGATTTACATTATATATATAATAATTAAATAAGTATATCTTAGCTTATCACAATATGACTTACAATAGAAACTCGATAATGTAATATTTGATTAATTAATAAAATCTTTTAATAATTTACTTATACTGATTTGAGAACAACGTATTGAATTGATAATTCACTAACTTTATATTATATAAATTAATAACTTATAACTTAATATATTTATGATTAATCAACGAAATCATCCTAAAAATAACTTTACTGACATTTGTTTCTTATTTAAATTGATAGTTACAGATCTCATTACTGATTTTTTTTAACATAACAAGAACTTTTGTGTTGTTTTTTTATAGATAAATAACAAATAATTCAATGTTATACTCGTCGATTTCATATGTAATTAGTACAATAATTGTAAATATTTCATGCCAATATCATTTGTAATTAGTACCAAAGTTGTATAACTTTCATACCAATTTCATATGTAATTAGTACCAAAATTGTAATTGTTTTATACCAATCTCTTTTGCAACTAATACCAAAATTGTATAGGTTTCATACCAATTTCATATGTAATTAGTACCATAATTGTAAATGTTTCATATCAATATCATTTGTAATTAGTACTAGAGTTGTATATGTTTCATACTAATTTCATATGTAATTAGTATCATAATTGTAAATGTTTCATACCAATATCATTTGTAACTAGTACCAAAGTTGTATATGTTTCATACCAATTTCATTTATTTAATGATAAATGTTTCACACCAATATCATTTATAATTAGTACCAAAGTTGTATATTTGTTATACAAATTTCATATGTAATTAGTATCATGATTGTAAATGTTTCATACCAAATTCTTTTGTAATTAGTACCAAAGTTGTATATGCTTCATACAAATTTGTATCATAATTGTAAATGTTTCATACCAATATCATTTGTAATTAGTACCAACATTGTATATGTTTCATACCAATTTCATATATAATTAGTATCATAATGGTAAATGTTTCATACCAATATCCTTTGTAATTAGTAGCAAAGTTGTATATTTTTCATACCAATTTCATATGTAATTAGTATCATAATTGTAAATGTGGCATACCTCTCTTTTGTAATTAGTACCAAAGTTTTATATATTTCATACGAATTTCATACGTAATTAGTATTGTAATTGTAAATGTTTCATACCAATATCATTTGTAATTAGTACCAAAGTTGTATATTTTTCATACTAATTCATATGTCATTAATATCCTAATTGTAAATGTGTCATACCAAATTCTTTTGTAATTAGTATCAAAGTTGTATATGTTTCATAAAAATTTCCTATGTAAGTAGTATCATAATTATAAATGTTTCATACCAATATCATTTGTAATTAGTACCAAAGTAGTATATGTTCATACCAATTTCATATGTAACTAGTATCGCTAGATAATCAGATTCGATCAATTAAAATGGCATTATCTTATTTGTGCTCTCATCGAGTTTGATGATGGTAAATTTTGTAAGGTTAATGTCATGCGACCTAGAAAATTTCCACTAGATATACCCATGCGTTGGAATTCAACATATAAATTGCTAAATGATTCATATGCATATAGAGAATGACAACTTAAAAAGTTCACTCCCCTAC
This sequence comes from Haberlea rhodopensis, assembly GCA_907163345.1. NCBI lineage: Eukaryota > Viridiplantae > Streptophyta > Magnoliopsida > Lamiales > Gesneriaceae > Haberlea > Haberlea rhodopensis. The sequence continues at coordinate 3,200,108 of CAJQUN010000003.1, read as the reverse complement.
ACCTACATTTTCTTTGTTCTTTTTTATCATTTTTTTATAGTAATTTTAATTTTTTAAATAAAATTTTAAGTTTTTTAATTTAAAAAATATAAGGGTCGAACAGTAACAGTAGCCGGTGGTTAACCGTAACCGTAACCGTAACCGAAACCATCTACGAAGGTTAAGGTTAAGGGTCGAGCTATTTTAAACCATCGAACCGACCGTTCATGAACCGTGATCATGTCTAGGTATGTCTAGGGGAGGTAATTTAATTTAATTGAATGGGATTTCTAAATGATGTCTATTCTCGTAATTGGTTGGACATCGCACTCCTTAAACCACGTTTATCCAAAATTCCACCTAACCAGGACATTGGTGGATTGTCTTTATATATATATATATATATATATATATATATATATATATATATATATATATATATATATATATATATAAATTGTATTATCTTATCATCACGTTAAAATATCAAATACTATGTTGGGATTAATAAAAGAATAATTGGGTTTAATTGTTAAAAGCTCAATAATTATTATTAATTTTGTTAATGAGAATAAAATTATGGTAAGTTAATTATCAATAGTCAATTAGGCTAAAGAAATCACAGATTGAAAAGTTGAGACACTTATGATTTGTTTATAATGAGATACAAATCAATAGATTGTAATTAAGTAGGAAAGATGGGTGCCCTCGTGCGCCGTCTGTCCGTCCGCTCCGCGCGCCGCGCGTGTCGCTACCGTGAAAGCAGCCCTATCTTTTTACTACTTGGATTTCTGAAATAACATTCCATCTACCTGACTTTTCATATTCTGTTGAGTATTAAGTTTGATACTTTTCACCTACCTGCATAATTGAAGTCAGATTTAAGTGTGATACTTAAATCCATATTAATCTGATGTTAAGTGCTGAGACTTTTCATCTACCCCACTATACATTACACTTAATTTCCGAGACTTTTGGAGAGGTCTGCTGCTTAGCTATATAAGCTGCTATAGCCTTATGTTTTCATAATCAAAAAATGAGAAATCGTTCTTCATTCATACATTGCATACTGTTTGAGAGTGCTGCACACTACTAGTGTTCGAAGTAGTCCGATCGGAGTTCTGCTTCAATCCGAACATAGGTGATTGGATGTCGTACCTTGGAACTCACTTGTCCAGGAAGCCAGAAGCTAAGGAGGACAAATTTGAGTTTACGGGCACACGACTTGTTGTAGCCTCGTCCAGAAACATTTCCAGATTCTAGCTGTGTTTTTCTTTACAGTTTATAAACTGTTACTGCAATTTCTGTATTTCAGTGTAACTTATATCAACGATTGTTTAAACTGATTCAATCTATCTATTTAAATAAACAGGGAACAACAATTCCTTTTCCAACAAGTATGTTAGGAAATCCGAGCCAAAAGACTTCACTTTTCTAGCTCTTTTGCTTCGTCTAGGTGATTCTACATTCTCTTGAGAATCTCTATCCCCCACATATCTCTCAACATTGGTTTCAGTCAATGTCTGAGTTTTGTGTGGAAAGATTTCCTCAAAGAATAAAGCATTCATAACCTCAATGATAGTATTTGCATGCATTTCTACATTGACTTGTATACTAGAAAACGATAGGCACTACTATCTTGCGCATATCAGATAAATACACAATCCACTGTCTTAGGTCCTATCCTAGTCTGTTTAGGAGGAGGAATTGGTGCATTTGCTAGACAGCCCCAAACCCTTAAAAACTTGTAGCTAGGTGTGCGATCTTTCCAGACATTTTATCCAACTTTTTATGTGGTACTCTGTTTAGCACATAGTTGACGGAAAACAGAGCTTCTCCCCACAAATTCCTAGGTAAGTCAGAACTTATAAGCATTGCATTCATCATTTCCTTAAGCGTTCTATTCTTTCTTTCAGCAATATCATTTTGCTTGGGAGAATAAGGCGCAGTGGTTTGATGAATAATGCCACTCTCGGCACATATTTGTGCAAATGGTGACTCATATTCACCGCCTCGATCACTTCGAAGAATTTTAATCTTTTTATCAAGTTGATTCTCAACTTCATTCTTATAGTGAATGAACATATCAATTGTTTCGTTTGTACTTCTCATTAAGTAGACATAACAATATCTTGTACAATCATCGATAAATGTTATGAAATAATTTTTATCGCCTCTAGATTGTACATACTTTAGATCGCATACATCCTTATGGATCAAGTTTAACGGTTCGGTGCTTCGCTCAATTGAGTGGAATAAAGACTTGGTTAATTTGGCCTCTACACAAGTCTCACACATGTGTTTATGATTGATGTTAAATTTAGGTAATAGATTAAGAGACATTAGCCTTTGTAAGGACTTATAATTCACATGTCCTAATCTACCATGCCACAAATGTAAAGACTCGCAAGAATAATCAAACTTTAAAGTTTTATTAACCACATTGGCAACAATCATTACATTATTTTTGCATGTGCTAGCCTCATATGCTGCATGAACATCAACCTCAACATCTACACTAGACTTAGCCTTAGGAGCTAAAGTCATTATACTCATCTTGGAGAGGTTATTGGCCAAGTAGCCTTTGCCCATAAACATACCCTTGGACAGAATGACTTTGTCGGATTCAAACATGAGCCGAAAGCCTTTCTTGTTTAGCACTGCTCGGAGATGAGATTCTTTCGGATCTCTGGCACGTGGAGCACCTCGGTAAGAGTCAACTCTTTGCCAGAAATCATCTTTAGCACAAACGTCCCTTTGCCTTCAACTTTTGAGACTGCTGAATTTCTCATGTAGCAATGTTCATCATTTACTGGTTGATAGGCCTTAAACATCCATTTGTTGGCGCAAATGTGGCGAGTAGCCCCAGTGTCCACTCACCATTCCTTAGAGTTCCTACCAACAAGGTTCACCTCCGACACCACTGCAGTCGGATGCATGTCATCCATGTCTGAGCTCAGGTTGTGCTCAGCAATGTTGGCATGAGCAGGCCTCTTGCATTTGCCTCTGTTTGGGACGACCTTCCTTTTACCCTCATTGATTTGGCGTTGAATGCAGTCCTTGGCCTTATGGTTAGGCTTACCGCAACACGTAACAGTCACCTGTGAACCTCTTGTTCTGAGTATCTCCCTTGGAATCAAAAGTGTGTTTGCGCTTATTCCGCGGGAACTGTCCCCAACTTCAATCACGTTGGCCTTGGAAATCATACCGATTGATTTCTTGTCAACTTTTCGGTTGTCTTGCTCGATACGCAGCCTCCTGATAAGATCCTCAAGACTCATCATCTTTCGCTTGTGCTTCAGGTAGCTCTTGAAGTCCTTCCAAGATGGCTGTAATTTTTTAATCATCATCGCCACTTGGAGGGCATCATTTAGCCCCATACCTTCGGCAACAAGTTCATGATATATAAGTTGCATCTCTTCGCATTTCTCAACAACGCTCTTGCTATCTACCATTCGATAGTCATGAAATCGATCGGCTACAAATTTCTTTGCGCCTGCGTCGTCAACTTTGTATTTCATTCTAACGATTCCAAAAGATCCTTCGCAGTTTCTTTGGGAGAATACACATTGAAAAGTGCATCTTCAAGAGAATTCAGTACATAGTTACGACAGAGGTAGTCGGCACTCAGCCACGATTCGACTATTACAGCAGATTGAGGATCCTCTTTGTCCTCCACTGGTTTCTCCTCTTTGAGAAACCTGGTCAAGTTCAAGGTGGTCAATAAGAACATCATCTTCTGATGCCAACGCTTAACATTGGAACCTTTGAACTTTTTCGGTTTCTCAAATTGAGAGAACGGCATTGGGTTTCTCAAAACTGGCATAACGACCTCAGCGCCGCTAGCTTTGATCACTGGAATCTCAGTATTCTCAGCAACTTGGTTTGGAATCTGGTCAACCATAAGCTAAAAACAGAATACAAACGATACAACATAAACAATATCAAACTAGTTTTAAAACGAACAGTATCAATCTTTGATAGTGAACAAACAGTGATTGTTTGAAAATTCAACAATTTTATTTTCGAAAAACCGATTAGGTTCCAAAACAGAAACAAAAAAAAAATTGAGTTTACGATTGTTGTTTCAGGTAAAGAAATGAAGGTCTATAGACTTGTGAAATCTTTGTATGGATTAAAACAAGCACCTAAACAATGACACGAAAAATTTGATAGTGTCATGCTTTCAAATGGGTTTAAAACAAACCAATGCGATAAATGTGTCTACGTAAAATGAGACAATACAAACTATGTGATAGTATGTCTCTACGTAGATGACATGATAATTGTTGGTAATAACAATAACATCAAAATTACCAAGAAAATGTTGTCACAAAATTTTGAGAAGAAAGACATAGGTTGTTGGGTTTTGGAAACCCGAATAATCTTGGTTTTGATGTTAACAAAACTTGTTATTATGTTGCTAACATATTTCATCAAGTGTGCAGTTCATAGATCATAATTAAGAGCTTGATGAATTACAAAGAAGTAGCTTGAAAATATTAAGCTGAACCTAGTCTGAAATCCTGGCAGAGCGGATTGTTTCGATCATATCTAATAGCTCGGATATCGAAATGGCGTGCTTCCAAAGATATTGAACAGCCAACTTAAAATACTAAAAGTCATATTTCACAACAGATCGGCTAGTTCAAATGTTATCAAGGAGAAAAGACGCCTGCAAGATCGATCTGAACCGCGAAGAAACAGCAAGCTGTTTCAGCAAGCAACTGTCAGTCTGGTGGCCATAACTCTCAGCTCGCTTATCGGAATGGAGCGATTCAGTATTGGTTGGAAAGCTAAGGAAAAGATCTACAAGTCATCTTTGGACGTAAAAGACTGAATCGGACGTTAAGATGGCCAAAACGCTTCTGAAAGTCACGCCATGTGACTCCTGTAAGATCGAGCTGTTACAGCAAAGTCCCTGTCAGTCTGGTGGGTATAACGCTTAGCTCGCTTATCGGAACGGAACGATTCAGTATGGGTTGGAAAGCTAAGACAAAGATCTACAAGTCATCTTTGGAAGTGAAAGACTGAATCGGACGTTAAGACGGCCAAAAAGCTTCTGCAAGTCACGCCATGTGCTTCTGCATCCAGCAAATAGACAGCAGGAGCATTGCCTCGTATTTCGAGCATAACTCTCACATACAAACTCGAAATCAAGCGATTCTTGATTCCGTGGAAGGCTAAGAGAAAGGGCTACAAATTTCATGTGGATCACTTTGCCCAGAAAGCAAAGAATGAAGAGTTACAAGCAATGGATCGAAGAACAAGTTTATCAATCTGTTTTTGTATCAAGCTGATTGTCCAGACTGATCCGGACCAGACTGATCTGCCCTTGCTGATCTGGACCAGAGTGATCTGCCCGTGCTGATCTGCCAGACTGATCTACCATGCTGATCCGGCCAGACTGATCTGCCCAAGCTGATCCGGCCAATCCGGTCCGAAATACAAAGAGCCCAAAAACCAGAATATGACCGTTGCAAGCTCGGGAATGGTGCAGAACCTTTTCCAACGGGCATATTCTTATGTCTAACGTATATATCATTACTTGGGGCTATATATACATGATTTGGAAGCTCAATAACAGCTGATTGAAGATCAATCCAAGCCTTCCAAAGCAAACCCACTTGGGATTCAATTGAGGAACTTAAAAGACAAAAGTTGCTAAATGAAGAGCACTCCTCAAACCTTTGGCACCATACCTTGCTATATCAGATTCATTATGGAATCATTTGTGCCTTTGTATTCACTCTATTCATTGTATTTGTGAGCTAAAATAGATGAGTGAATATCATTGTAACGGTTGATGATTTATCACAACCGATGAGAGGTCTTTGTATGTGAGACATTAAAGAACATACATAGTTGAGTTGCTAGGAGTTCTAGTTGGATGGGGAATTCCCAACTGGATCGGGTTTGTACAACGGGATTGTATAAATCAAAGTCTTCTAGTGGAATCCTTCCATGAGGTGGAAGAAGGGGAGACGTAGAAGGATTGCACCACCTTCGAACCTTGTCAGGATCGATTCCGGGGGTGGGCCGCCATTCCACACGCGAGTTCAACCAACTTGAGCTTCAAAAGCTCGTGTTCTTGAAATAATTGCACCGAGAGATTATATCGAGTTCGGTTACAAAACCGAGCGGAAGACACTCGACATAACCCGCTCTAAACCGATTAACTATTTGAAAGACATTTTAAAGATATGCAAATAAAGTAAATAAACAAGCATTTGTTTATGGAAGTTCAAGGTGGTGTAATCCTTCTACGTCTCCCCTTCTTCCACCTCATGGAAGGATTCCACTAGAAGACTTTGATTTATACAATCCCGTTGTACAAACCCGATCCAGTTAGGAATGCCCCATCCAACTAGAACTCCTAGCACTCAACTATGTATGTTCTTTAATGTCTCACATACAAAGACCTCTCATCGGTTGTGATAAATCATCAGCCGTTACAATGGTATTCACTCTTCTATTTTAGCTCACAAATACAATGAATATAGTGAATACAAAGACACAAATGATTCCATAATGAATCTGATACAGCAAGGTAAGTGGTGCCAAAGGTTTGGGAAGTGCTCTTCATTTAGCAACTTTTGTCTTTGAAGTTTCCCAATTGAATCCCAAGTGGGTTTGCTTTGGAAGGCTTGGATTGATCTTCAATCAGCTGTTATTGAGCTTCCAAATCATATTTCACAACAGATCGGCTAGTTCAAATGTTATCAAGGAGAAAAGACGCCTGCAAGATCGAGCTGAACCGCGAAGAAACAGCAAGCTGTTTCAGCAAGCAACTGTCAGTCTGGTGGCCATAACTATCAGCTCGCTTATCGAAACGGAACGTTTCGGTATTGGTTGGAAATCTAAGACAAAGATCTACAAGTCATCTTTGGAAGTGAAAGACTGAATTGGACGTTAAGATGGCCAAAAAGCTTCTGCAAGTCACGCCATGTGACTCCTGTAAGATCGAGCTGTTACAGCAAAGTCCCTGTCAGTCTGGTGGGCATAACTCTTAGCTCGCTTATCGGAACGGAACGATTCAGTATGGGTTTGAAAGCTACGACAAATATCTACAAGTAATCTTTGGAAGTGAAAGACTGAATCGGACGTTAAGATGGCCAAAAAGCTTCTGAAAGTCACGCCATGTGCTGCTGCATCCAGCAAACAGACAGCAGGAGCATTGCCTCGTATTTCGAGCATAACTCTCTCATACGAACTCTAAATCGAGCGATTCTTGATTCCGTGGAAAGCTAAGAGAAAGGGATACAACGTTCATGTGGATCACTTTGCCCAGAAATCACAGAATGAAGAGTTACAAGCAACGGATCAAAGAGCAAGTTTATCAATCTATTTTTGTATCAAGCTGATTGTTCAGACTGATCCAGACCAGACTTATCTGCCCTTGCTGATCCGGACCAGACTGATCTGCCCGTGCTGATCTGCCAGACTGATCTACCATGCTGATCCGGCCAGACTGATCTGCCCAAGCTGATCCGGTCAATCCGGTCCGAAATACAAAGAGCCCAGAAACCAGAATATGACCGTTGCAAGCTCGGGAATGGTGCAGAATCTTTTCCAACGGGCATATTCTTATGTCTAACGTATATATCATTACTTGGGGCTATATATACATGATTTGGAAGCTCAATAACAGCTGATTGAAGATCAATCCAAGCCTTCCAAAGCAAACCCACTTGGGATTCAATTGGGAAACTTCAAAGACAAAAGTTGCTAAATGAAGAGCACTCCTCAAACCTTTGGCACCACTTACCTTGCTATATCAGATTCATTATGGAATCATTTGTGCCTTTGTATTCACTCTATTCATTGTATTTGTGAGCTAAAATAGATGAGTGAATATCATTGTAACGGTTGATGATTATCACAACCGATGAGAGGTCTTTGTATGTGAGACATTAAAGAACATACATAGTTGAGTTGCTAGGAGTTCTAGTTGGATGGGGAATTCCCAACTGGATCGGGTTTGTACAACGGGATTGTATAAATCAAAGTCTTCTAGTGGAATCCTTCCATGAGGTGGAAGAAGGGGAGACGTAGAAGGATTACACCACCTTCGAACTTCCATAAACAAATGCTTGTGTTATTTACTTTACTGCATTTATTTACCTTACTGTTTTTACATACTTTCTTGCATATCTTTAAAATGCCTTTCAAATGAGTAATCGGTTTTAGAGCGGGTTATGTCGAGTGTCTTCCGCTCGGTTTTGTAACCGAACTCGATATAATCTCTCGGTGTAATTATTTCAAGAACACGAGCTATTGAAGCTCAAGTTGGTTGAACTCGGGTGTGGAATGGCAACCCACCCCCGAAATCGATCCTAACATAGGTCTTGCAGATGTGATTCTTGGGATGAAGATCACCAAAAATGAAGATGGATATTCTCCCAGAGTCATTATGTCAAGAAAATAGTTGACAAGTTTTACAAGGGAAATAATATCATCTCGAGAATACCTATGGAGGAGGTGTCAAATCTTTGCAAGAATCGCGGAGGAGGTGTGCAACAATTTGTGTAATCTATGGTCATAGGTAGTCTCACGTACCTCATTGACTGCACTAGACCTGATATAGCTAACTCAGTCAACAGATTGAGCAGATATACAAGTAATCTCAGTTATGAGCACTGGAAGGCGGTAGTTCGAGTTCTTAGATATCTAAGATACACTACTAACTACGGACTACATTATACGAGATATCCAGCAGTAATTGAAGGGTACTCAGATGCGAATTGGATATCGGACTCCAAGAATATAAAGTCCACGAATGGATATATCTTTATAATTGGAGGTGCAGCTGTTTCATGGAAATCATGCAAACAGACGTGCATTGCTAGATCAACTATGGAATCTGAGTTCATAGCTTTCGATCTTGCAGCAGAAGAAGCTGATTGGCTTTGGAGTTTCTTGGAGGACATTCCAATGTGGTCAAAACTTGTGCCACTCATTAGCGTGCACTGTGATAGTCAGTCAGCTATGGGAAGAGCACAAAACAATGTGTATAATTGGAAATCTAGACACATACGTCGGAGACATAAATACGTGAGAAATCTACTGAAAATTGGTGTTATTTCTCTAGATTATGTGAAGTCTAAAGAAAACATTACGGACCCATTTACAAAAGGTCTTACGAGAGACCGATAGAGATTTCATCAAAAGGGATGGGGTTGAAGCCCATGAAATTGATTTCTAACCATTATGGCAACCCAACCTGAATTGTAAAGTCCAATTTGCAGGTTCAATGGGAAAATCGAATTGTGGAGGGACGGAACAAAGCACTCGGAAAATTGAGTTCCTTACATATTCCTGTGATGAAATTGATAAACTTGTATTTGGGAAGGCTGAGCTCATACTATTAATGATTCTTCTATCTCGAGATATTAAAGTGGGGTATGACAGGATACTCTTTAGAAGAAATCATCTATATCGAATGTGAAGGGGCCGCTTCTATGAGATGACCAGAGGGCTAAATCTGTAGAGCATTCGATGAAACATCCAAGGAAGTCCAGGGCCAAATGACAACAACGAAAGAACCAATGATAGTGTGAAGATGGAGCTGTGTGAGTATTGTTGTCTTGTTATACATAAAACGTTGAACAGTTCAATGCATCACGTCCACTGGTTGACAAGTATATCCGATGGTACTTTACTAAGGAAGATTCAAGGTTAACCACCACCTATCGTGGTGCAGTAGATTCTCAAAGTACTCTCAAATCTTCATCTAGGTGCATTGTGTAATTTTTTCGCCATATTGCATTCATGTGGGGGATTGTTGGGATTAATAAAAGAATAATTGGGTTTAATTGTTAAAAGCTTAATAATTATTATTGATTTTGTTAATGAGAACAAAATTATGGTAAGTTAATTATGAATAGTCAATTAGGCTAATGAAATCCCACATTGAAAAGTTGAGACACTTATGGTTTGTTTATAATGAGATAGAGTGTAGTTAAGTAGAAAATATGAGTGTTCCTCGTGCGCCGTCCGTCTGCTCTGCTCGGCTTGTCTCGTCTCGACTCGACTCTACTGTTTTTCTATAGTTCAGTGTAACTTATATCAACGATTGTTTAAACTGTTTCAATCTATCTATTTAAATAAACAGTGAACAACATACTAATCATTTGTATTATTTAAAAATAATTATCGACTTATATTTCCGTCATGACCGTGTCTCAAATATACTCATCCAAATTAAAATGAACCATAGATGAGTACATATATGTTAAGTCACATAATCTGCATACCCCTTCGTGCACTGGCGCTCCATTCACGAACTAACGTATTGAGTGTTTCTGCTAGGCTTTAAGACAAACTAAGTTTTACTAAGTCGCTCACTGAAGCTACGGTCATGATCTGGCGCATTGTGTGTGCATACGACTCTTTACGACTAAGTTTTATTAAATCATGTATTAAATATTAATAAGTCGTGAACTTAAATATTAGACATTCTTAATTCTTCGAAAAAATATGTCATTTTTTAATAAATTCATACTATTATAAAACATATTGAAATACATAGGTAATATTTGGTTTCATTTTTTCGAATTCATTATTTTATGACCAAATAGTAATAATTCATTTACATTTTTCAATCTCTAAAATATATTTTTCAAAAAATAATAATTATTTCATATTAGAATAACGATCGAATAAAAGATTTGAATTAGACTAGAATTTTTTCGTTGAAAATTCCTCTCCCTTTCGCCCCAGCGGGGGGGGGAGCTATGCCACACTCTGAAAAAGACCTAGATAAGCCGTATCCAGAGGTATACGGCCTTGTCCATTCAATGGCCTGAGGGAGAATTCAACTAAAAACAACCTGTTTGAAAACAGCTTCTTCTGCGATTAGTTACTACTCAAAACAAAATACTAGTTGGATCGTTGAATACCTAAAGTTGGTGGATCTATCTGCATATCAGTATGTATATTGGGATCAAAGCGAGTTGGTATACTAATTCCTCATCTGCAAATCAACAGCCTATGCCCTTCATTACTCTCGAAGAGCTCATCAAACAGCTAACGGATGAGTACGTTCAGAAGGATTCCTTCAAGAATATTGAGTCGAACCAACGCTGGTTTTTCGATCAAGTTTTGAATGACTTTCTAGTCAGATCATTTCTGCCTTTGTCTTGCTTGAATCAACTAGCTCTTACAGAAAAGAGCAAGACTAAGTGCCCGAGATTTATTCTTTTAGGATGGAGTCACTCAGCTGGTGCTGCGTTCACCGACTCATCCAGAGGGAAGAGACTGATTTAAAATGAAAAAGCTTGCACTAACCGTAGGTTCGAGCGAAGGCTACTTCAATAGATTCATAAAAAAGTAATAAGATAAGTAGTGTTTGTTAGCATGAACATATTATGGGCAAGTTGGATCAGAGCTTTTCCGTAGTAGCGCTAGCGGCGCAGAAGGAGCTTGACACCACATCTTTAAATAGTTCAAGAAAGGTAACATGCCATTCAGGAAGGGAGAGAAAAACTTTGATTCTTCCCGAAGGTCTTCTGGGATAACTTGGATTTTAGGATATGCCCTCTTCTCACTCGTAATGATAAACTGGGGCGAGTGTCGTAAAATTGGAAATATAGGTCAAAAAATCTTTCTTTTCTTCCCTAAGGTAGTTATAGCTCCATTAAGGTACTAGATGAATACCATTTAGTAGTTATCGTAGCTCCCTAATGGGATGTTTAGCCAAATCCGCTTGGGCATAGCTTGGTTGGTGAGAGAATGGATTTTACCATCAATGTATTAAAGGTAGAATCAAAGGGAATGCGTAAAGTGCCAAGACATTCCGACTAAACCTTCTTTGATCCAATACTGCTATTGCTGCGGGAAATTTCACTATATATATATATATATATAATCACGATTTATTTAAACAGAAAATTCCAGTGTTGCGCGATTATACCGTAAGTGCAAGGTGTCAAGATTTAGTATAGTAGATAAAAGTCAGGATGTCGTACCCACATGAGCTAAAAAATAAGTACCAAAGTCATTTAGCTTAACTATATTTAGCTTGCGATTATTAAAATATTATTAAACTAATTTAACCAAGAACAAAAGCCAAACCAAACAAGCAAGCAATAAAAAAATGTAGAAAATCAGTAGAGACAATTATCAAGACTTTGGTTCACCCATGTAATCCCTCATTATTCTTTTATTAGTTATGATTTAAAATCTTTACGTTCTAAGGTGACGAGTTTTCCTAATGCATTTGTTGTACTATAGTCAAACTATAACAAGTCTAATATTAATGTTACAATAAACCATTCTCGTGTCCTTATTGCACAACCATATCAAAAATTGATTTATGAAAACTACTAGCCTTCGATTGTGGTAAATATATTGCTATCACACATGTGCTAGATTTTACTTGGTCCGTCTCAATCTAAAATCCACGGCTTAATTTACTAAATCGTATTGCAATATCGTCTGGACAAGTCAATCGCAATATAATAAGCATTCAAAGCTGATCAATCCTTCAAAAGCATGGAGAACAATAAACTATGCACAAAGAATTGTAAGAATTAATCAAAAACCGTTATCTAAATAATGGATTCAAACATGGGATCCCCTAGTCTTTATAAACAAACATAGTCAACAATCACAATCAAATAATAATGCGAAAATATGTTTGACAACATTTAAACATAGAAAATATGAAAATAGTGAAGAACAAAGTTTAGAAATATGAAAAGATGATATGCGTTGACTCCTTGCTACGTTGCATCCTCCCGTCTCTCCCGAAGCATATTGCTCTTCAATTGCTTTGAGTTGTGGGCGATGTAATATGAAGGCTCTCTTATAAGGTCAAAGATGTGTGCGGATCTGATTATTTTCGTGCATATCATGTTGTGGAGGATAAACTTGGTAGCTTCCTTGTTGAACACAAACTCTAAAAGTTATTTTTTTCAAAACTTCTCTCCTACCGATCGATCGGTAAAAGGCTACTGATCGATCGGTAGTTTCTTAATTTTATTTTTCAACTGACGACTTTTCGCGACCGATGATCGATCGCGACGTCAGAAATTTTGTTGCTCAATTCACGTAAATCGGCGATCAATCACCGTGCAGATGACGATCGATCGCTGCATTATAAATTCTTTACTTTTATTTTCTTCATTTCTTCAACGTCTTTGCTCGGTTTGGTCCTTTTCATCGTTAATTAGCTCAAATCCTCCACTTTTATGCATTTCTACCTAGATTCTTGGAACATACAAAACCAACACGGAAACACATAATATCGTCCAAGAATTATAATAAAATGCGTACAAATTCAGAGCATTATAAGTGTAAAAATGATATTTATGTATTAAGGCACACACGCACTCAATTTTTTTGAAAATTGATCGGCCTACTTATTTAAACGTTCCCGCACACTCGCATGCGCTCACCATTTCCACAGTTCCACTACTTTACTAAATTAATAACAATAAATTGCCCGTGAAGCATTTGTCAACAATCCAAATCGGATCTTGATCGTCCACAATATACTTCAATGTGTTCTAAACGTGCTATCCAAATTTCATCCCAATCCAAAGGTTTTAGTTTTGTCAACTGCCTTCGCAACCCAACTGCTCAGAATTTATGTGAGAAAAGAGCAATTTTGAATTTATGCGAGAAAAGAGCAATTTTATTCACCCTTTCGAACCCAAACTAAATGACCTTAATATCCAGTCTCCACCGTTCACAATTTAAAAGACCTTAATATCCAATATACGTTGTTCACAATTTAGACAACTCCTTGATAAATGTTCTCTCTAAATTTCAGCTCGATCCAACAGTGATATTTGTTGCAAACATGTTTGCAAATAGGCCGATGTGCAAGGAGTTGATGGTGCGTATGGTTTGGGCGACCGACGGTTCCCTAGAAATCCCGCGCGACCAATGGGGGATTGACAGTTGCCCCAAGCAAGCCTGGGCGAACGAGGAGCTTGTTCAAATTTTTCAGAATTACTGAATTCGAATTTGATATTATGGTCTGAATAGAAATTGTAGTACTAAGTGTTCACTTTGATTTGGCAATGGACTCACGTAACTTGTAGTTTAGATTAAAAAAAAAAAAAGGTTATGTTGTTTTTACCAAAATGTACACATTTTGGAATTTCATATTACGTGATTTTAGAAATCGGAACGTATTTTCTAAATTGTTATCTTATGATGAGTGAGCTAACTTAATTATTATATTTTTAAGGGTGATTTTGTCTTTTGTTTTAACGTGTTTAATTCATAGTGTATAAATTCATATTTAATTCATAATAAGTCAATTACATTTGTTATCTATTTTTTACAACTACAAAAGATTTTCTTGGTATAAGATGGAATATAAGATATGCTAAAAATCAAATTAAAGTTGCTTTCATAACATGTCTACAACTTTAATGACATTATACAAATGCAAAACTTAAAAGATGTCATAATGTCATTAACAAAAACTATAGATTTTTCTACCCACAATGCAATCATCCTATAAATGCAACATACTACTCCACCTATTTGATTTTGTAAATCACATTAACACCAGCTCAATATCGGTCGCCCGCCAGCCCCTAATATCATTCATTATTTTTAAAAAACCACAACTACTATGTATTTGAATTTGAAGATGGCCGGCGACCGAGGTCTCCGCAAAGAGCGACCGCCCCTCTGCCAAGGGGTGATCGAGGTCTCCCCTTGGCTGCCTTTGTAAGAAAGGTCATTTTCGAAGATTTGGACAAATCATGAAGCATTGTTGCTTCATGGTAAATAAAGTATGAGAACCTACACTGCGTTGTTAATTTCAGTGATAATCTCAAACAAAAAAGAGAATAAAGGAGACGAAAACATTGTCATGTTCGGTCGTCCCGAAAATGAGGAAAAATATTATCGTTATTATGGAAGCGACTGGGAAGCTCCTCTGGCTGCGGAGTTTCACAGCAGCGTCTAGATTTCTTCACTGCAGCCACCACATCTGTCGCCGCTACAGCCATCACTAGCCACCTAAATGTCACGATGTTGGACCCCCCCTTTACCCGTTTCTCTTAGCGCTTTCATGGCGGTACGCAATTCTTCCCACCACCAATACCTTGAAGTTGAATTTTCTAAGCTTTTACAAATGATTTTTTGCTGGTGAGGAGAAAATGAGATTTCAATTGTATTTGAAAGATGTTAAATACATAAAATTTTCCCTCAAAACTTATGCAACTGATGTTCAAAGTATACGATTGAATAAAGTAACCATGCTATCAAATAAAAAAGTAACCATGGTTAATTTGTATTAATAAAAAATAAATTTTTAAAAAATTAAAAACAATGCAGCGGGTCAAATTTTGTGTGGCTTACGGCAATACCTTACGCTAGGATCGAATCACACGGCTATGCTGAGTTCATTGTTCCCTGCGACGTGAATCTTGTACCTTGTAATGGCCAGAACTGTCTTGTATTATTGTGTGCACTGTGTGCCACCTTTGTCTTGTCTTTGGACGGGGTGTCATGGGTCAGTTTGCTTTGCTTATATTCAGTTGAAACTGAGGTGGTAAAACAAAGGAAGGAAAACGGGTTATTGGGTTTCCTTGATCTTTTTGTAAGTTCAAAGAACTGGGCTGTAAGCCTGTAATTAATTAATGGAAGGTATTCTATTAGAGAAATTTTTCGTTTCTTTATGCTCCAAAGTTTTAGCCTTTGGCAGAAAAATGGCTATTTGAGTTTAGGTGGCATCACTTGTGGGATGCTTTATTTTGTGCCATCAGATGATGATTTCGGAGAATTTGTTGACAAAGTACGAGAGGATGCCGCATCACCATAGTGTCGGATTCGTGCCACAACGGATGCCTGATTGATGAGGCCAAAGCATATTTGAGAGAGCTTCAAGGTAAATAGTGAAGGAGGGGGTGGATCCAGATTTGGATTCAAAAACTTCTCGCATCGACAAGTTGAAGATGTGTTTGACTCACGTGGTATCCACATCCCACGAGAATTAGGCTTTGGTGGCCACCATAGGCGACACCACCAAAAAGAGGAAGGAGAAGAAGGAGACGGAAGAGGGACCAGGGGATGCAACTCTCGTAAAGATACTCCAACAAAAAACCGGCAAGGAGGACATTAGGCAAGCTGAGGCTAACCCTTTTCGGCTTGTTTGGCGAAGATTCAAGCCCCAAGGTTAAGAAGTTTATGAAGATCATTTTCACCAAACTTCAAGGGCATTTTTGGGAATTGTGGGGGGTCTAGCTCAGCAGCTTCTGCAGCAGAAACTTGAAAAAAATGACTACGGCTTTGCAGAACCTGCCTTGGAAACACATCTTGGCAGCACACATGTACATGCTGCCAAACGGACCAAACATCAGCTGATGCTACACCTTCGGGCGCCAAGCTTATGGGGCTCTGAGCAATGCCATTCAGACTATATTTTCGGAGTCCGATGGTAAATGAGCAACAGAGAGCTGGTTCTTAATGCGAGGGAGCTGTTGAAGAAACAGGGTTTTACACAACGTCCGGGCTCTACTGCAGTGTTGAAATATATAAAATCAAATATTCAATTGATTATTGTACAAAAATTAAATTCATGAATAAAAATACTTCTGAAAACTTTGATTAGTTTAGAATATTCAGATAAAAAAAATAAAGAGTTGAAACAAATTGACCAACATTTCTAAAATTTAATAATAAAGTAACTTAAATTGTAGGTTTTCGAAAAACCAATTAAAATTTATGTAGAGGTAATCTGAATGCCATGCATAGATTAACAGGTTATATAAATGAAAATGGGAAAGCAAATAACAGGAGGATCTAAGTAAGTTAAACAGAAATTCATTTTCATCATAGAAGATTGAAGATACAATGACGATTCCATTCCATTCTAAATTCTCGTGTCAACGAAAACTAAAGAACACCAACCCCCCCACAAAAAAAAAAACTATTTTGCATTTGCTGCAGCAGAAACAAGATTTTGTATTCCAACTATATATATATATATATATACCAAAGTGGAATTGTGACAATCACAACCTCCCAATATTTCAAGTACAATAATGGATATGATTTACAAAAAAAATAGGCCACTAAATGTGGCCTAAATAATTAAGCATAAACTGTCGCTAGATACCAGTGGCCAGGAAGCAAAAAATGCATCTTCCAAAGCAACCCAGTGGTTGGCGTCACAGGTGCGAGCAACACGTGAACAATATTAGCAGCATAGAGCGGAAAAAAATATTGATCAATAACACTGTCAAAAAATGGCAAAATAAGTGACGTATTTCTCACTCTTCAATGTCCTGAACCCAGGAAAGATCTGCAAAAACACCAGGATTAAAATTATGGTCCATGTAACAGTAACTTCTCTATCATTTCATAGTGAAAGGAACAAGTATTTGCTTGCCGCAATCTCTGAACCAGAGACATATAACCTAAACAAAGATGTCTATTTGCGGTGAATGGATATCTTGTGAAGTAGCTCGGCAATGAAAATTTTAAGCAAGTACAAAAATCCTAATGGCCCCGTAAAGGCAATAATAAGGAAGGAGAAGAATCTTGAGAGTCCAAAGTAATCTCTCTGATTTTATTATATTTCTTAACCTTAAAAAATACAATGTTAATGTCTTCAATATATAGAAGACTCTAACCCTAGAATAAAGGATAAAATCTAATCTTATCATTTGAATCAAAGATAAAGAGATAAGACTATAATAAAATCAAATCC
The DNA here is from genome assembly GCA_907163345.1 of Haberlea rhodopensis. Lineage (NCBI taxonomy): Eukaryota > Viridiplantae > Streptophyta > Magnoliopsida > Lamiales > Gesneriaceae > Haberlea > Haberlea rhodopensis. The sequence goes on along the minus strand of CAJQUN010000003.1, from coordinate 3,182,449 downwards.
TAACAAACTTATCAACACTCCCCCTCAAGCTGGAGTGTACAAATTGTGCATTCCAAGCTTGTCTATGAGTCTTTCAAACATGGGCCTGAACAGAGCTTTTGTCAGTATGTCAGCAGTCTGTTCTGATGTAGGAATATAATCAATACTGATTGTTCCGTTGTCAATTTTTTCTTTAATGAAATGTCTGTCTACTTCCATATGCTTTGTTCGGTCATGATGTAACGGGTTGTGTGAAATATCGATAGCAGCCTTGTTGTCACACAATAGCTTTAGGGGGTTTTTTGTACTCAATTTCAGTTCTTCAAGCATCATTTTTAACCATAAAGCTTCACATACACCATGAGCAACTGATCTTAATTCTGCTTCGGCACTGCTTCTTGCTACAACTGGCTGCTTTTTACTTCTCCAAGTCACTAGGTTTCCCCATACAAAGGAACAATACCCAGATGTAGATCTTATATCACTTATTGAGCCTGCCCAGTCAGCATCAGTAAAAATTTCAACACATCTTGAATCAGTTTTTTTGAAAAACAGGCCTTTCCCTGCTGTCACCTTTAAGTACTTCAGTATTCGATAGACTGTCAACATGTGTTCTTCTAGAGGAGCATGCATAAACAGACTTACACAACTTACCGGAAACGCTATGTCTGGTCTAGTGTGAGAGAGGTAAATAAGTTTTCCAACTAGACGTTGATATCTACCTTTGTCCACAGGATTGCTGCTCATAGTTTCACCTAATTTCAGATTAGGATCCATTGGAGTATCAACCGGTTTACACCCAAGCATTCCTGTTTCTTTCAAAAGATCCATCACATATTTTCGTTGAGAAACTGAAATTCCAGTTTTATTCCTTGTTACTTCCATACCAAGAAAATATCTCAACTTTCCCAGATCCTTCATTTCAAATTCCACTGCAAGTTTTCCTTTCAATCTCTCCATTTCTTCTGGATCATCACCTGTGAGTATAATATCATCTACATACACAATCAATAGGGTTTTTCTTTCATCTTTATGCCTATAGAACAGTGTATGGTCAGCATTGGCCTGGTGATAATCAAGTTTTAACATTGCTTTTGTGAACCTGTCGAACCAGGCTCGTGGAGACTGTTTTAGTCCATACAATGACTTTTTTAGTCTGCATACCTTTCCTTGCTTGCTTTCCTCATCAAATCCCGGTGGCAATGTCATGTACACTTCCTCTTCAAGATCTCCATTTAGAAATGCATTCTTCACATCCAACTGATAGAGTGGCCAATCCAAATTTGCTGCTATTGACAATAAGACTCTTACTGTATTAATCTTAGCAACTGGGGCAAAGGTTTCCTGGTAATCAATGCCATAGGTTTGTGTATAGCCCTTTGCGACTAATCTGGCTTTGTATCTTTCAATTGTGCCATCAGTCTTGTATTTCACAGTAAAGACCCATTTGCATCCTACTGGTAACTTCTCCCTTGGTTTATTAACAACTTCTCATGTTTCATTAGATTCCAATGCTCGCATTTCTTCTAAAATAGCCTTTTTTCCAGTTAGGATCACTCCAGGCTTCTTGTATTGTGGTGGGAACTTTAGTATTTGAGAGATTGGAAATCAGGGCTTTAATAGAAGTGGATAGATGCCCATAAGACACAAATTTGGCCAAGGGATGTTCCGTGCAGGATCTTGTCCCTTTTCTCAATGCTATTGGTATATCAAGATTAGGTATATCGAAGTCAGGATTAACTGTTACCTCATTTGACTCAGATTTCGATTTGGAAGTGTGACTCTCTAGGCTAATAGTGTTCTCGGGTTCCTCTAGTGTTATTTCCTTGGTCGAAGGATTCTTTCGTGAGTAATGCAACGGAAACGGCTGTAGGAGATCTCCCCCTGTCGTTGACTGATCGAGAGAGGAAGACGGAGAGAGAGGAAGACACGCAGTAGGCAGAGGCGAAGTGATTGCTGAAGGGGGTGGCGGATCCCACATGTATTCCCACAGTCGAGGAAGGACTGTGGTTTGGCAATCAGAGTATAAATCCTCCCCCTTACTACAAGAGACAGAATTTGGTGTTGGAAAGAAGGGGACATTTTTCATAGAAGGTGACATCCCTAGAGATGAAATATTTTTTCAAATCCAAAGAATAACACCGGTACCCTTTTTGAGTGGAAGAGTAGCCCAACAAAATGCATTTATGTGACCGAGGATCAATTTGCTAACAGAGCTCAAGTTGCAAGATAATGTAGGTACAAACAAAACATCCTTGAGGGTTAGACAAGGAGTGATAGTAACATTGCCAATGCCCACAATCTTTGCATAAGAACCATCTGCTATTTTAACCCTTTGAAGGCCAGACATAGGCAAAAAAGTTGTAAAAACAGTCTTACTGGACGTCATGTGATCCGAGGCCCCGGAGTCGATAATCCAAGACTTACCATGCGTATTGAGGGCTGTGTGCAAGGTACCTGTGGCTGCAACAGGAGAGGATGAGAGCCTTGTGTCTGAAATCAGTTTCATAATCTGGTCCAATTGGGTTTTGGAAAAACCGGACTCTGCGTGTGATGCCTGAGCCTCCGAGACAGTGGCAGATTGCGAGTCCTTCCTATCCCGAGGCTTGAATTTATTTGGTACCCAATTGGGTGGTTTCCCATGAATTTTCCAGCAAGTTTCTATGGTATGGTAATGCTTTTTACAGACTTCACACCATGGTTTTCCATCCTTGATATGAGGCGCATGACTGTCGGAATGGTGGGGAACAACCTGAGCCGATGACTCGGTGGGTTGTGGAAAAATAGTGGGAAGCATCACACGCTTCCTACTCTCCTCCCGGCGTATAATAGCAAAAACTTCATCAATAGTGGGCATCGGGGACATACCCAAAATACGGCCACGAACCTCGTCCAAATCTCTATTCAAGCCAGCCAAAAAATCATATAGCCGATCCTTAGCAACCATCGAACAATAGAGGGATACATCAGCAGGATCCTTCCAGTCACAGATTCGAAACAAATCTAATTCTTGCCAAAGACGTTTGAGTGCAGTGGAATACTGCGTAACAAGGGCATCCCCTTGTGTCAAATTTCGGGCCCTGTTACGTAATTCAAACATTTGTGATGAATCAGAAAAATCGGAGTAGGCGCTAGCCAGGCCATGACCAAAGAATTTTGGACATCCCAATTTTGGAACGCTGGATCAGTGTGGGATGGTGGAGATGAAGACCCATCAATAAAGCCAAATTTTCCCTTCCCTCTTATGATTGATTGCACCGACCGTGACCATTGGAGATAGTTTCGCCCAATCAATTTATGGTTGGTGATTTGGAAAGAGGGCGGATCGTATGGGGCAGCGGAATTCGTGGGTAACGTTGATGGGTGTTGAGACGAGGAGTCTGATTGTTCACCATCAAACTCACCCGCATAAGCCATCTGAACCATCGAGAATTTTGAATTGCAGAAAACGAAAAAACGAAAATTTTTGCCTCTAATGCTCTGATACCATAAAGGCAATAATAAGGAAGGAGAAGAATCTTGAGAGTCCAAAGTAATCTCTCTGATTTTATTATATTTCTTAACCTTAAAAAATACAATGTTAATGTCTTCAATATATAGAAGACTCTAACCCTAGAATAAAGGATAAAATCTAATCTTATAATTTGAATCAAAGATAAAGAGATAAGACTATAATAAAATCAAATCCTAACAAACTTATCAACACCCCGGTAACAAACCTATCATAGAGTTCCCATCCCACTCCAGCAAAATGAAAAAAATAAAAACAGAAGGCAAGTGGTATGAATGTAGCAGACTGTCCTCCATATAATAGTGTTAGCATAAAAATTAGAATAACATGAACTCGACCATAAATATAAAATTATGTGATTAACCTAGAAGAACGTAAGAAAACCTTGAAGCACAGATCCAACTGCTGCATTTGGGATAAGCAAACCAACAATTCGTTGACCTTCCGAGGTGGTCTCTACACGCACAACCCGGATCCGTTTGTGGCTTTGGCGAGCCTAAACAGAATCATGCATCTTTTATTGATCAATGAAAAATACAGTAAAATATTTGTGGCCAAACTGAAACAGACAGCATGAGAACAAGCAAATATCTTCAGCTCTACTATTGAAGGTTTACTGGGGAAAAGATTTTCATAAGGTTCTGAAACAAATTCAAAATTTTATGTTGAAAATTCCACAAAATCTAGGCAGAAAAGCCTACATAAGTACAAAGAGACTTGAAATCTGTAACCTTCCAAAGCCAAGGGAATTATTTTGCAAATCAAGTGACTTTCTTGGTTTAATTGAGTGACATAGATGCCTAAGTGGTTTATTTGAAAGATGGCATATAACAATCATCATAGAAGAGTGCATGTATCATGTACGCACGTACGCACTTCAAGAGCTTTATAAAAATATTATCTATGCAGTCTACTGGATTAAATTAATACACTTTCTAATCCAACTGTCAGATCTCCAATTATCTCACCTGCCGCTGCCAATCAATATTCACCTCTGAACAAATAAAATAAATAAATAAAGGAACAGAACTAGACATCTTAATTACCTGCTTGGCAAGTGCCTTTTCAACGGTTCCCCAAACAGGAAGAATGAGACCCCCCAAAATATTCACTTCCTGTATTCTTCTACCAACAGTGCAGAAATTTCCCAGCTTACAATTGAGACCATGCATGCACTGAAATTGAAACCATCAATAAGCTATACCACAACTAAATCAACATAGTACAACATAATGTAACTGTCAATAAATCTGAATCTCAATACCAAACTCAATGCCCTTTCAATAGAGCACTTATTCCATTATATAGTATACAATTACATGTCTAAGAATCAACCTAAGAATCCCTAAGATTTTGCCAAATCTTCTAAATACTATCTATATTACAAATCAATTAATATCATATCAAATCAAATATTACTATATATAGCTAATATCCTTGGCAGTAACTACTGCAGAAAATAAATCAATGAGACCAGATTGATTTTTATATAAAGCATCTTTGCAATTTATAAATTGTGAAGTATGGATTCCAGGAGAAAACAGGAAGCTGAATGCACACAACAGTAGTTATTTGTTATTATGCCAGATCAGTATTAGTGAATGCATTTAAATCAAGTCATGGAAGACCAAGTTGTAATTAATATATGAAACTACTCTATGCATATAACCACTAGGACATACATTTTATCTCTTTAATATCTCTGAGAAATCATGTCAATAGAAAAGAAGTAATATGACAACAGATAGTATTTAGATGTAGCATGACTGGTTAGCAGTAGCATGCACATTTCAGATTTCAGATGCACAATCGGATAGCAGTAGTATGCACATTTCAGATTTACCCCATGAGTGGTCCCATTCTACCAACAGCACGAAATTTGCAATGTTACAACCTTCACAGCCACAGCCTAAACCCTGAATGCTGAATGGCAATATTACAATCAGAAGTAAAATGCAAATTCAGTACCCTTTAATAGTTTCTTTTCTTTTAGGAAGTTTAAATTATCAATTATGTTTGTTATCTAGGAAACCAGAAGCCTTCTTCGGTCAAAATTACATTGTCCTAAGTCCTTGGCATTTCATTATTCACACATTTGATGGATAACACGAATGAAAACATAGCGGTATAACAAAATTTAGACAGCATATAGAACCAACTTTATGTTATAATAACTCAACTAGTAAAATATATACCAGCTTAGATGAAACTTCACATTCATCCTCCCAGCCCTTCTGGGCCCTTTCCAGAGCTGAAATGTTTCTGTATTTGTCGTTAAGTTCTACTAAAGGCATCTCCCTGGATGATGAAAGAGATGGGACATGTAGAAGACTGCACATAAACTAAGGAAAAAGAGCGATAATATAATACCCACAACATAGACACCTGATAGACTCCCCAATTGTTGGACGGTATATTTTGTACATTCCAGAAGCAACACTGAATAAAGACCAAGAATTCACAAAATATCAAACTAGCACATTGACTATGGATACAATAAACATATAGCAGATTGCATTTTATACATCGAGCAGAAATAAACTAAAACAATTGACAGCAGCCGCTACAGTGAATTTTTGAAAGAAAAATGTACATGCATGCGTTCCACTGCCCCATACTAGAGAGTACAGACTGCTCCATAATAAGACTGGCAACATCTATCACTGTGTACTCCTTCAAATGGGGAACCTTTATAGTGATGTAAGTCAATCTAACCATTGCCAGGGTTGGATCGTCTGTCACTTGTCTGTTAGAGACAGCGGAACACAGGCATGTGCATTTTTTTGGTAAAAGTCAAGAAATAATTTGTAGTTACGACTTACGACAATTGCAAGACAATGCATGCACAGCTATTCTATTTACAGTAAATCCACGTGAATTCCACAAAAATGACACTCCTTGACATACAAGCAGTGGACACACTCTTTCAAACTACATCTAACAAGATTATTATAAATGCTTCAGATCCTGAAAAGATTGAAAGAAAAATATCAAGGTTGTCCTAATTTTACTCCAGTAACATGCTACGAAACCAATGCACTAGTAATTAATTTCATAAATAATTTGGAAAATATGGTCCATACTGATTTTGGCTATTACTGACAGTCAGCATGATAAGGCATTGATGTCACCAGTATTATGTCAGAAATGGAAATGCTCTGGTTGCTAAAAATATATAATAGATGGCACCAAAGGGTATCATCCACATCTCTGATTGCTAAAAATATATACTAGATGGCACTAAAGGGGAATCATACACGTGCTACTGCAGTACGGAATGAATAATAGACAAACAAAATAGCTTCACTGTAAATTTTCAAAGAACCGAAAACCAATTAAATGAATCAAGCGACTGCAATATGGGATTAGCCTGGACGATGGGCAATAATTGTTCAAATGACACTGAATCGATGCAAGGGAAGGAGAGTCAATGGGAAGGATTCAAGGATAGAGTAGAGGAAGAGAAATGGTTCCCGAACTCAAAAGACGAAAATGGATATAGTAACAACTAAAAAGGATAATCAACTATGTTTTCACTGCTGGTCACTGGCGCAAAATTGCAAGGAATACCTAGACTGTCAACTGTTCTTTCTTCCAGCTACCAATAGCCCAGCTATGGCCAACCAGTTACATCAATTGAAAGCATCATTTGGCCAGGATATTCGGCTAATGAATTTTATTTATAAAGCATTTCTCAAATTAAAAAGCATGACTATACTACACTTGACTCCAGAACAGCCATAACAATGTACTTGTACTTATAGATAGGTGTAACGATTTATCAAATATTATAAAAAGATCCAATAGCCATACTTTTCAAATGCTAATATGAAATGGCACTTTCCCATCCATTCTCTCCTTGATTCATAGAATCCATTGTTACTTGAGCTAGACCCATCCTTCTGTTTCTCCACAAACATTGAGGAAGCAGACTACACATAATGATAAACATTAGATTAGAAATCAGAGTCGTAATAAATGAAAGCCACTAATTATGTTTGCAAAAGAAAACTACCTCCCATGTCATTCCTCTATCCAAAGTGAAAGTAAACAGCACAGTGGATGCTCCAGACATACTGTCAACATGAACAGTCTGCCAAGTGCAGTTGTTAATGAACATTAAAGTTCTAGCTCACAAGAGTACAGAAAGGAATATTTCACCTTTGGAGTTCCCTGCAATTCGATGGTGTTGGCTCTCATATCAACAATTCCGGAGTCTAGATGCCCTTCAATGCGTGCATTTTGAATGATAAGATCAAGGATACTAACAAATAACTCAAAGAGCCTGCAGCAGCATCAGTATTGACCGTCATTGACGCATGTATGAAGCAAAACAATCAGAACCTGACTATAAAACTGCGTACCTATTCTGAATATCAGGTGGGAGGCCCAAAAGTCGGTTGAGGAAACGACCAACATCGTGCATGTCTGAATCAACTATACGCCCAGAAATTTTTCCAGAGTCCTTCCCGTTACCTGAAAAACATAATAAAATAAAATAATATAACAAAAGCCTAAGTCATTTTTTGTGTTTCAGAAGTTTTTTCCTTGTACATTTCCCATTACTCAACAATAGAACAAAAGAAGATGGATGGTTAAACTCAATAATTAAGAATTGGGCCAGACATAATCCTCTGAAAATGCAAAGAGCACTCTATTTGAGCCATAAAAAGCATATAAAAAAGCCAAATGCCACTATAAAAACAAAACTACAAAATTTTATTGAGTAACAACTTCTGGCACCATTCACATAGAAGAGCAAGAAGAAAAGATAAAGAGTGGCAATATAAAGACAGATGACGAGAAGCAGAAATGCGCATCAGTACTCTAGTTATCCCAACTCTATTGCTAAGTAATTACCAACAACAGAGTCTCTTATTATCCCTACAGACATAAGAGCAGCTTTTCCCTTCAGAATGAACTCTTGCATCGTATCAGGAGATGAACACCCTGGTGGAACAACAGGCAAGCGTTCCTGATAATTCGAAAAATAAAAATGTTATACTACATAAATCATGTAATGGTTGCAAAATGTTGGATATGCTATAAAAACATTCAAATATGTATGTTAAGCACCTGTTCCATGAGTCCTCTATACAACATCATTAAGGCCCTCTTCCCATAGGCACTATCATAATTATAAGTACTAAGAGATAGCCCGGCCCTGCAATGCATTCAATCCCCAATATGGGCGATTATGGTGATAGAACCAGTGACAATAAACTCAGTCATTACAATACTGTGAGACACTGATTACCTGCGGTCTCCCTGCGTTAATGCTCCAAGAGATTCGAGTCTCTTGGCAACAATGGATGCAAACCGGCGTTCACCCCCAAGATTTGTGAAAAGCAGCCTGCAAAGCATAACATTAAATCACTGGTCATCAGCAAGTAAATGATCAAGTTAAATGGTGGATTATATATGGCAACCCATACTGGACTATGCTGGTTATAAATATAAAAAATTGGATCTGAACTATTTACATTACAATATTTATGAGCTGCGATTAAGTTAAAAATCAATAGCAAGTAAAGTAAATCTAAGTAGTTATTCACAAACCTTAAAGCTAACATGTAATGATGGAATAATTTACTTTTCCCAGTGACATAACTTGAACGATCAAACCTAGTCCCAATGTCAACTCAACCATCATATGTGTTCCAGTCCTGTATTTCCAATACCACACGCACACTAACCTTGTTTTAAAACTTGAATCAAGAATTTCCACATTTTTTTATGATTATTAAGCACGTTAGGAGAGGTTCTTGGAGTGAAGAAAAGTTTTCTATCAATAACTTCAACCTAAGCAGAAATGCAAGGTGCTGTAGTTGAGAATATTCAAATCTTCAACAGCATATTCTAAGAATTCACTGCTCATCCTACAATACCTTATTGCCTTGACAGATACAAATGAAGTATGCTCAGCTGAGAATGAAATTTTCAATTTTTATTGAACATCATAAAGCACAAAAACTGGTTGCCTAAAGCAACAAATGCTATTCTGTATGAATCAAGGCCTAAGCAGAAACCCATAATCACCTATACTCGGGGGCTGAAGCTTGATTTGATCGGTGAGTTCTTCCAAACTGTTGAATTGCCCGATCTGCGCTCCATGGTAATTCTAGAGTTAAGTGAACTCTCCTTTTCTGATGTGAGAAGAAAATAGTCTAACTCAAATGCGCAGATACTATAAAAGGTATTGAACAGATCATGACTCAAAAGCAACCAGCGAAATGAAATCAAAACATGATAGGATCACCTGATTGACTGCTCTTCTATCTGCTTGTAAAGAAACACCAGCAGATCCAGCCTCAGAAATGATAGCTATATGTTTTTTACCATCCATAAACAACTGCTTTTCATTCATATTCACCATTTCCATTGACACATCCTTCCTAAAGATGGGACATGGTGAATAAGAGTAAAAGACGTTAACTGAAAATAAATACTACATACAAGTAACACTTACGTGTTTCGTGTCTGATAGGTCACACCTTTCCCTCCAGAAGCCCTGACAAGCATACCCCGCCTCCCGGTTATTTCTGCAACGTTATCAGGGCCTCCAAGCTGCAAATACAACAAGATCAATTGAAGAGAAGATGTTTGGACCATAATTATTTTAGAATGGCTGTTTTCCAATACACTATTCCACCTGATCAATAATGTCATCCAAGGGATTGTTAGGAAGATCCAATGAGCGTATTATTTCCAGTATTTTCATTTTACGCTCCATGGCTCCTTCATATCTAATTATATTTCAAATTCAACTAATTAGTCAAACGAAAAAGCCATGAACACAAGAACACTAATGGCAAAAGTCACACCTTTTCATCACTTCTTCGTAATAGGCATGTCTTGCATGTAGATATTCCTCGGTTTTTTCCTTGCACGAGTGACAATACCAATCACCATATATCACTTCTGCAACTGGAGGAGTCGCACATGCAGGGTGAACAAGCTGGCTGCAGGAGGTACATTGAAGCAATTTCTTCCTTTCCTATAACATGTGGCAAGAACAAAATAAATTAACAAATGGTAAAAGAGCCAGAAAGAAATTAGGAAATCTTCTCATAATCCAAGAACAAATAAAATAAAACGAAAATACCTCTTCCGAAGAGCAGATGTTGCAGATCTGAAACTCATCATCAGATTCACTTTCAGGTTCAGTGTCAGCTGCATTTGACAGAAAGCATTAGACATGAAATGAGAAAATTAAATTCATAGGCCTAATGCAATAAAGAATAAGGAGATGATGAGTGCTGTCTACATGTATCAATACAGCGATGGAGAAATGGTGTTGGTGTTTATGGATGGTAACCCACTGAAAACACAATCTTTAGGTTCACCATATGGGATGCATGACAAATTTGAAGACTATTTAACTTGGAACATAAATTGTGAGTTATGGACCCATTTTAGGTGTAAATATAATGGGAAATTTTAACTTTTAGTTCAGATTGATCTGATATGATTCTGGGATAATCCTCAATTTATCTACCTAGCTTTTGAAGGAAAAAAAAAGAGTATGATAAGCCTATAATTTACTTGTTTGATTAATATTACTATGTTTCCTTCACCATTCTTTTCTCCATTTACTCCTACATCATATTCTCCCTCACTCTTAAATCATTCTTTGTATTTATATACTCATGTGCTTAACCAGCTTCCATTTACAAACAAAATAGCACACTGTACACGTCAATTGAAGGAGCTACTGGAGAAAGGAAATGTTACATTGTGAAATATCAGATGAATAAATTTTACCATTAAGCCAAATAAATATATTGAGCGTGACGTTTTAGTTGATGAAGCAATTATCTTTCAGGTTACGTAAAAATGTCAACTTGTCTAATACATTAAAGAAGGTAACTTAAATGCTGGTCCCTAGCTTATGAAAGCAGATACATAGTCAAGGAAATCTTAAATTACTTTCCGATTTCCACTCGCTTTCTTCTTCACTTCCGTCGTCCCATTTGGCAGCTTTCCTCACTCTACCCGTAAATGAAACACCTGGTGTTGCCGAGTGTCTCTTTCTATGGAGCTCTATTACACTTTCCTCTAGCAACAAATGAAAAACTTAAATACTTTAGCATACCCAAGAGAAGGAACAAACAAACTAGGGTGTAGGATATATGGGTGTGTGTGTGTCTGTGTGCATGTACCGGGAAGAGGTTCAGGCTTCTCTGGCAGCGGATAATTTTCCTCCACAAATTTCAGCAGCAACTCCCGAGGCCCAGATATGAAATCATCAAGTTCAAGACCCTATCTCGTTGAAAACAAAAAATTCAAAAAACTAGTTGGAGAGTGAAGCGTGAACTTAAAATTAATAACTACCTGAGTACAAAAACTTGAAAATAAAATATAAAACGACACTTTCTGCAAAAAAAATTTACAATATTTCCCTAGAAACTGGCAACAATCATAAATGGAAAAAAAATTAAGATGCATGCTATATGAGATTTACTTGCACAACACACTAAAAGGAAAATAGTGGAAAACAGGCTCACATATTTTGTTACAGCTTCTTCAGTGCGTGCCTCTCCAGTGCTTTGTAGGCCTATGACCACACATTTATCATCCAGCAAAGCTTGTTTACACAGACTTACCACTGCAGGCACCTTAGCTGACATACACATGTGTCTAAAGAAGCGCTGCCATGGTGCATAAAGGAGACAAAGATAAAAGGAAATGAGCTGACAACGAAGAAAGGAAAAGGTTAAAAAGTTGCATGTACTATTTTTAACTTATTAACCTGGTGACTAGCCCAGTATAATCTCCACAACTGACTGGAATTAGGCCGCTCGGTAACAAGAAATGCGCTAGCTGATAGCAATTCCACTCTCAACTCAGCCCAAAATTCCGTTGATTTCTCATACATGTCCTGAAAACAGTAGGTGATGAGCACGAGGTCGCCAAACAAGAACTCTGTTAGAAAATAGAAAATATTCCAAACTACAAAAGGAAAAAAAATCAGCACCAATTACTTATAAATTTAAGAAATCAGTGAATATTATCAGGAAGTTAGAGAATTTATTAGGTTTGCAGATAGCATTAATGGATGATACTGTCACAGATAGCTAAAAAAACAGATAGAAATAACATGTTCCTGAAACGAATTGAAGCTGTGTTTTTAGCCCACTTGATTTCGTTACCCCGTGTTCAATATATAAACTAGTTTTGGATTAAAAGTCTCAGAGGCTAACAAGGGCCCTGAACAGGATATCCAGCATTAACAACAAACTTTAAAAGGAAAAAAATCAACACCAATTACTCACAAATTTAAGAAATCAGTGAACATTATGAGGAGGTTAAAGAATTTATTAGGTTTGCAGATAGTATTAATGGCTGATACTGTCACAGAAACCTAAAATAACAGATAGAAATAATATGTTCCTGAAAAGAATCGAATCATTTTTTAGCCCACTCGATTTCGTTGCCCCATGTTAAATATATAAGTTGAAATGGGATTAAAAGTCTCAGAGACTAACAAGGGCTCTGAACAGAATGTCCAGCATTAGCAACGAACTAGAAATTAGTTGGATTCTAGAGTTGCGTGATCTTATCCATAACATAAAATGGTAAGCATGAACAATGTCACACACTCCTGATGTTGAACTAGTCAATCTATAATTAATAGCAAATGAATAAAGATGATGCGTCTAAAATCCAAATCTTCGTTTCCAAGCAGAATGACAGAGAATGCATGTACCGTCATTTTGGCTTCCAATGGCACTTCAACAACTTCAAACTCTGCACCTTTGTAGCTGAGCGTTCGACAAACATACATCCCCCTAAATGTCAAGAGTACTATGTCAATTTACAATCTCTCAATAAACACATTTTGTTCCCTATAAATTTGTCAAGGCAACACCTTGCTTTCATATCCATGGCAACAAGTTCTAGAGCTCCGACACCCCCCTTCTCCATGGCACCTGCAAAGAATTAACTAGACTGTAGCTTAAATCCTGTATCAACAAGTGAAATATCCTGATGCAAAAATGCAGGGCAAAAGAGAAATAAAATGCATTAAAGTAAATGTGTGTGACGGTAAATATCAAACTTGTCAGGCACATAATATATGCCTGAACAACGAGAATAGTGCCACATCTGATGTTTTAAGGGAATAAAACAAGTAATATTTTCGGCCATTACAAAACCACGAACTGATCCACATGGAATAATAAAGACTAATAATTTGATGAAATGTATCCAAATGAATAATGTGCTCTTAAGATCATTATCATGCTACATCAGATATACTTGTATTCTTTCCTAACTGTTTTGGGAAGATGGTAAGAAGATGACGATTCCTAAGTGTAAACAGTTCCATGTCCCCACCTGCTGGAAATGGCAGGTTTCTTCCCAATAAAAAACAATGTGATAAGATGACGACACTGGAAATCTCAGAAAAACGCTTGGGCAATTTAACTCCGAACAGAAAGTCAGGGGACGACAAAATAAGTAGATATTGATGTGTAACAGTAGGTGAGCCTAGGACATGCAACTGTTGTCTCTGACAAGGCCATTCTTCACATTTCAAGAAGAAACTATATGATTGATATGCAAGTGATTCCACCAAACAAAATCAACATTAAGCATATTGTTGGTGCATTGTATAAGACTGCACCTAAAAAGTGACTAAAGTCAGCAAAAGATGTTCCAGCTCCCCAAAGACCAAGGCGAACCATATAGCCCATATTGCGAGGTTCAGAAGCACCAGTTGCAGAGCAATAAATGACACGAGCTTCAGGGAGTCTGGCCTAGAACATAGGAATTCAAAAGAAACATCAACAAAATATCCATCGTCAAGGAAAAGCATATGTTATAGTAGTATTGCAACTCAGTGATAGAAACTGCAGGTTGAAAGGAGAAATAAGGGGTAATATGTGAGTGAATAAAAGTCATACATCTATCAACTACTGGCAAAGTGCACAGTTGTTAAATTGTAGCAACAAGTAGAATTCCCAGCAAAAGCCACGCACATGCCAAGTACAACTGACACGGCATCAGAGAAATGCCAACAAACATAAGTAGCAAGAATCGAAACATAAAGTAGACAAACAATGTAATGACAGCATGCAATATATGTAATACAAACCTTATTTGATCCTCTAATCTAGCTGACAGTCTCAGAAAAGAGAAAATTTCAGTAACAGAATGAAAGCATGAATCCTTTGCACATAGTGAATATAAACAAACATGTGCCAAGTACACTCGATATGCTTTTCATAATGATCTAAAGCACGAAGCAAAAAGGAAAGAGAACATCAATAGTAGCACAAAATCCAAGCATACAGGAAATGTTCAACCTAAATGTCTAGAATAATGTCATTCCCCGGAACGTGGTAAAATTGGTGATTAGTCGATAATCATGTTGAAAATATACATGACATATAATGTGTCTTTCCCAAAACTATATTTTCACCAATTTTTTTGAACAACTATTTTCACCTATTTCAAAACTGTCAATGTAATTATTGCATTAACATAATTTTTGGTTACTTCCCAAAAATACCATATCATTATTACTATATTCTAAAATTTAAAAATATCACAACCCAATCATTATTCACACACAAATATCAATTCAAATATAAACTGATCATGCTTAGCAAACAAAATCATCAATGATTCAACAAGTAAAATTGCAATATCAAAATACAAAACTGCAGACTTCCTTTTTTATCTCATAAATTCTTTGAACTCCCATAAATTCATTTTCAAATTAGTTCTCCAAAACATTCCCCAAAACAGAAAAATAAAAAAAAAATTGACATTTTGAAAATGCAGATCATAAAGATTCCACGGAAACTTCCAACATGTGCCAGTATCCTGAAAATATGACATCCGATGGAGGATGCATGCCCATTATATGGACGATCAATTTATTAAAATAATCATAACATATTATTCATTCTGAATTATTTTTATAACTATGGTCTCCATAATGAGTACAAGTTCACCTTGACAGAAGTTTCCCAAGACAAGAATCACATATCTTTCTATTTAGTTACAATAGAAGTAGTAAACAAAAAGGGAGGCACTAAACTGGACATATCTCCGCGAACCTTAAGCAACTCCCTCATCTTTCAGTTTGCTTTAATTTGGGTTCCCGAGTTTCTTGCACTGTGAGTGTGAATCGTAAAGTGGTGCACTAATAAAATTGCAAGTAATACAAAATTTCAACATCTTCGTGCAATTTCTCTATTCTTTCAATTTGCTTAAAGTAGCAGTTTCATTTGCTGTTTCCTAAATTGATTATTAAGGTTAGAGTCAATATATGGATCTGTAACTCAGTAGAACCAGTGATGATCTGGGTAATCTGGTGTCTGGGATTTGCAAGTGAAGCTGTAGTGATAGGGTAGCGAAAAGAGGCTGCCTTCTACAATCCCGAGAATCAAAGAAGAGCACTTTCAGATTCATATTAATAGCACCATTTGTACAAACAGCGGAAGGTCAGATGAGAATAACAACTTTGCAGAAATTCCTGATGATTTCTGATTCTTGTTGTTGAAACTATGATCACTCCCAAGACCCAAAAATCTTAATAAAATAAATTATCAGAATCAATACAGCTAATGGTACAATGTGCAATTGATTTCCACTTGATTAAGATGCTACAATTAGTAATTCAAGATGCAAGACAAAGTAAGGACTACTGCTGGCCTCGAGCCAAAGCGCAAGGAAAGACAGACCTTATCAATAAGGAACAATAAGGTATTATATTCTGAGATGTAGATAGTTGAGAATGTCATCTATCTTATTAACTACAACACAACAATAAACAAATTCCTTAGTATAAAATCTAACATGCACTATGACAATTGCATTTTATCTTGGATTTACCATCCCTACATCTGACAGACATTTTTTCAAGCATTTAAATGCACGTGCTTCACAAAAGGACGACCACTAGATTGCACCTAGGCACAAAGCCTGGAGACGGTCACATAAACAAAAATAACTAGCAGTAACAATAATGTACAATGTTCCAAAATACAGAATCACATCCTCTCTTACTTAATTGGCATCTTTTCATTCTCTGCTAGATGAATTCAATAAGATAACTTGAGGTTCTTACCATACTACAGGTATGAATAGAAGCAAACAAAAACCAAACAGATTAATGCACAATCAGAAATTCACAAAATAATGCTACAAAGGCACCATGAACCGAAGTTAAAAAGAAATCAACGGGCAGGGTTAGGAGTAAGGAGGGACAAGATCCCACATATAGGCATGGGCCCAACTTCCTTAAATAGATGAAAATTAATAATATCAATTACAATATGATGTTTAAAAAGTGATGCTTAAAAGTTAAGAGCATACAAGAAAAGAAATGCCACCTGAATATCAAGTACTGCTTCACCTGTCTTTGTGGGCTGCCCTCCGGCTTCGGGGACAAGATTTTTTGCTTTGTGACACTAGGATAAGCAATTAAATAGAACATGTATTATGTGCATTTGCCTGCCATCATGTAAATTAGCTGTTTGAATTCCAATGTGGATATTACTCGAGATAAGCTACCTCATCAAATACAACTAGTCCAAACTGTCCACACCATTGTACGAGCTGATGCAAACGAGAACGACCTCTCTCAGAAGATGCAATGAGGCTGCTATACGTCAAGAAAACAACTCCCTCCTTAACGCCAACAGACTTTGAATCAAGTTTAGAATATGGAAGTTTGTTCAAAGCATGTACTGCAAACAAGAACCAATAAAAACTTCCAATTTGATAGTTAGGAATGGAATACACAAACCTCAAGTACTTCAGATATAAGTAAGGTTATCAGTTTAAATGATGGGATGGTTCACAGATGAATACCAAATTTCAATCAACAGGAAACAGACATAAACATGAATGTTAGGATGGTGGAGGCTACGCAAGGATACACTTTCGAACAACTTTTCAGTCATCACAAAAGATAAAAGAGAGATACAATTTCCTAACACTTGCATCAACAGTTGCATTTTATTGTATTCTACAATTATTTCCTTTTTCCATATTCATAGTCTGTTGGAATCATTTAATAGGGGATCTATTCCCGACAAGTGTCAACATGATAGGTCTGGCCATCTTTCACAGACAGATGACCAACTAATACCAAACTAGAGAAATGATAAAATTTGTTATTATCATCTTATATCGCAGAAAATGTTTCATGACATGTAAAAACATAATATGGAAAAATTAATCACCAAAATAAATAGAGAAATAAAGCAAAGGGTACATGGAGCCAGATTTAGTTTCGTAAAAATAAGAATATATAATTAAAAAAACCAACATATTTGGCTACTAGTTATTCATAAGGATATTCTACCTTCTATACACGTCGCACCAACATCATCCAAATCTCTTCTAGCATCAAATTTCAAGTCTGAACCAACAGAAATCCACCTGTGCAAGATCATGAGGAAAAATCAGGAAAAAATTACAAATGAGGACAATTAAATGCCTCGTGCTAATGCTATCATTTTATTGATTCAAATGAATCCAGCCGATATGAATGCAATGAGATGAGTGCATCTCACTCTCAACGCTTACAATGCTTTTCTTCTCCCATGCTGCCAATTCTCCCATATCAAACCAGCAATTGTTCTTCCTTTACCCACCCCAGCACCATCTCCAAGAAAAAACCCAGCTCTGGCACCATTTGGTAGGTGCTGAATATGCCTCTGTCGTGCCAAAACAATTATATAATGGATTGTGGCGGAAAAGCACAGAAGATAATGTGTAAAACTTTCAAGCAACCTGACATGCATAGACCAATGTTTCAATCTGCAGGCATGACAATGACTTCAAATGTTCTAGGTCGTCCTTAATCTTTAGATCATAAGTGGGCTCAGGAGGCTGTATTGCTGATAAGGAAGATGTCTCCACAATTGGGTCTGGGTGGGGAGGACCAATGGACAATTTTGGAGGCCGCTGTACAAAACAAATAAAAACTTGGTTAAGAATAAGGCACTGAAGTTATATTTAAATCCATGAATCACTAATGGCTCAATAACATACATAATCCATAAATGTTTCTCCCGCTGAGCCACCTTCATCTTCTTCACGCTCTACTTCAATGGCAACCTAAAGGAGACGAAAAAATCATTACTATTCTACATTTTTAATGATATTATTTCATTAATAAATAAATGCTGAAGCAAAAACCTCACAGAGTAGATCAATATTATAAACCAACTTTTCCCAAAAAGGTTCCATAATGTTCAAGGAGGCTTGAACTTAAATATGGAATATTCCACGACCTAAATAAAACACCGGTGCATAGTTCCTTCCTTCCAATAAATGAGCATTCATCTGTATTAAGGAAATACCTCAATCATCATGAGCATGACTCAACACATCCATGGCATGAGAAATATTGAACATATCTCTTTAGCCACATGAAACAATGTGGAGGTCTTTGTCATAATATGCTTCCTATTTACAGCAGAAGAGGGAAAAAATGGTATGCACGTGTAAAATATGCAATCTAAAGTAGGATAAAAGGAAGATGTCAGTTTTGAGAAATTTGATGAGAACGGCTAACATAATTTAGATTGTCAAGCCTCATCATAATAGTATACCATATATGGTAAATCTACAAAACAAATTGCGAATTAAAAAAAAATTGGCCATTGTATCCTTTAAAAAATATGTACTGAAATAAAATTGACAAAATGTGGGATTTAGCAGTATAAACCACAATTTAAATGCATCAACATGTGCCACCAGCTGTATTTATGCATGCTCCATCCAAAGTGAAACTATAGATAGTAACGAATCCATCCAAGTGATTACATTTAAGAGGTGTCTATTTAGCTAAATTATTTTATGTTTGTCATTTAAATCCACCGTAAACTTAACTTCTAGGCTATGTTTGGCTGAAAATTTATGGAATTTGGATTGAAGATGGACATAAAACCCTATTATATTCTAACTCCAAATCATATTATAGAATTTGGAAGAATAAAAAATATTAATTAGGAAGTCAATTTAATGTTTAGGAATAAATATGATTTGAAATTAGAGGTTAACTAATAAAAATTTGTTTGCTATAAAAATATTATCATTTTTTTTACGTAAATTACCATGAGAAATGACAATATGAGGTATTGATATCAGCTCATAACCTAGTTCTTTTAACAAATAATTATCTATGAATATTAGTATAGAAAATTAAAGAGATAAATTAAACGATATAACATTAACTTAAGAAAAATGATTTTTGATAAAAATGTGAAGTGAAAAATAATAATTTAAGAGTGAAAGACGAAAACATATAGTTCGAATGTACTTTAATGCTTTTAAAAAAATCCATATCCAACCAAATCATTTCTATTTTGATGTGTTTTCATAAACTCAATCCCATCAAATCACTTAATCAAAACTCTCTTTTAGAACTCCATTCAACCAAACAGTTAAACTAGAATTTCCTATTTGAATCCCTTCCAAATCAATCAAATCCCGGGTTTCCACACCAAGTGCTAGAGCCTCCACAACTTCAATTCTCCCATTTCTCATTTTTGTACACCGAATGACAGTATGATGAAAGCAGTTCAAGACGAATCATATATGGATCATTAACAGGTATATAAAGCTGATACATAATATTCACTCAAATATGTCAGTTTTAATGCACAAAAAAGGAATTAGACAAAGCATTCCTTATAGGTCAAGTAAATATTATTTAGATTCTAGCATTCCTAACAAATATTGACTCATCCCACCTGCATGAATAACTTTTAAGTTTCATATTGGTATTCACCTTCCTCGACATCGAAAGATACGAGGACCATAAATAATATGGAGAAAGGTTTTCTTCCTGGGACATAATTTTTAATGTTGATCAATAATGATAATCAACCTAAAAGGAGAGCAGAAGCCAGGACTCTCTCAGCCAATTAAGCATAGTAAATTCATGCTCAAGGACGGTTCAAATAGCAAATTTGGAAGATTGCAATATTTACGTTCGTAGCATAAAACGTGATGGCTGTGGCAGAAATAAGAGTCAATGAGAAACCACCACTATTCCACCTCTCGGTATGTGTAAACACTTTTCTTTAAATACTGAAAGTATGATATGGGGTATAAAATAAAATTGATCAAAATAAAAGAAAAAGAAAAAAGAAAACCTCATTGACTTCTTCAGGAGGAGGAGGAGGGGGAGGGGAAGCCGAAGGCAAGACTTGCCCGGTCTTGGAGAGATCAACAGCGAGGCTAATGAGGCACTGTGGACAATTGAAACGCGACAATCCATGTGGTACATTGAGTAAGGCCTTGCAGTTAGCGCATGATAGCTGGATCTTGGTAGGATCAATGCCTTGAGCCGTGGCACTCCTCTGTTGCTGGTACTGGGCTTGAGACTGATTGGCACGCATCAACTCGGGAGGAAGCATCTGGGGCAACTGGCAGGTAGGGCACACGAACTCCGTCAACCCGGGTAGCACGGTCAGCACCATCTTGCAGCCCGCGCAACGCACCTGGCATCCCCCGCCGACAACGGCGGCCCCAACTTGTGCCGGTGGTGGAAGTGGCAGGGGCGGCAGAGGAGGGTTAATAGGCGGAGGCGGCAACGACGGCTGCCCCATTTGGTGATGCGAATTCGGAAAGATTGCGATTTTGATGGGGAAATGTGGAAAAGGTGAAATTTGGGTGAATGTTGAATTGAAATCAGTTGGAGGGAGGTTTTGATTAGGTTATAAATTTGGGATTTGTGTTTGGCGCTGTCCTTGCGTGAGCACGTCCCGAAGTCGACGCTGGTAAACTTGGATTCCTATGTATGTGCATGGATCAACAACGTTATTCAACCAATTCCTCGTATATATTTGATTCTTTTTTTTGGTGTTTCTATCATTTTTTTTTTGGAGCAGAAACATATATTATATTAAGAAATAATAAGCACAATAAGTCAATAACAGACCCAATCAAAGACCAAAATATATGATGACCCAAAACTAAAACAATGATAAATATATGTGCCAAACGATGCAAATACAAATATCAGTAAGAGTAATACTAAAAGATCAAGGGATGGAAGGTATAGCAGCAGAAGTGCATTGGAGAGAGCATGTCCCACCGAATTCAATAAAATTCTCTCAAACCAAGCAGATCACGAAATGGTTGAAGAATTGATCAGCCTTTCGTAAAATCGTGAGTACACATGAGTTGAATAAAATAATATTTTATTTTATAAAATAGTGAAAAGTTGAATAAAATAATAATCATAAAGCTTCCTTTTTGCTCCATGTACGTTTATTAAATATTATAAATAAAATAGTGAAAAGTTGAATAAAATTATAATCGTAAACTTCCTTTTTGCTCCATGTGCATTTATTAAATATTTTAAATAAATAATGGCCGCCAACATACTTATTGTTGGCACGAAACAGTAACTTTTATATATATAATTTTATAATCACATACAATTAATTTTGAATGAAAAGAAGATAATATGAATATAAAAATAAGTATAACTATATTAAGTATTAAATAATTTATATTGTTTGGTTAGTTAATTAAAAAAATCTTCATAATTTTTTAAGTAGCTTTTTTATGTGAATAATTTTTTTAAACAATCAGTTTAAATAGATTTATAGACATAATACACACAAAGTCAACAAAATACTCTTTAAAACTACTTTAATTAACCTTAATCGTCAATTCCAAATATGTGTTAGTTAAAACCAGGGACGTAGCCAGAATTTAAAATTATATATACAACACATCCCCACTTGTTTTAACACAAGATTTTCGAAAATCAACATCATACAAAGAGATTAAATTGAGAGCAATTTGTTTGTTATTTGTGTTTCTTCTTTTGAGTGCTTTGAACCTTTCTGGTTTGAGAACTTGTGATTTGGAGTGCTCCTATCACAAGTCATAGTCGTATCTTGGGAGACAAATTGCCATAGCAAACCGTTAGCACCATAGTGGTGCAATATTATCTTAAGGACGGAGATTACAAATCTCGTCTCAACATAAACTGTGAAGCCTTTGTTATTTTGTTACTACGATCTTGAGATACACTTTGAGATAAATATTTACAACAATCTTAAGATGATATTAGCAACAAATGGCTTCACCGAGTGCAACAACGACTCCAGTTCATCATGGTGAAAGACCTGAAAAGTTCAATGTGAACGATTTCAAGTGATGGCAACAAATATTGTTGTTTTATTTGATAACCTTGGGGTTGGCAAGGTTCATCAATGAGGATGCTCCTACTATTATGGAGAGTGAAATCGACAACCAAAAGAGGGTTGCGGTTTATGCATAGAAACAAAGCGATTTTCTGTGCAATAAATATATTCTCAACAGACTGGACAACACATTATACAATGCGTATTGTCTAGCGATGACGGCCAAGGAATTGTGGCAATCCTTGGAGAACAAGTATAGATCCGAGGATGCCAGCATGAAGAAATTCATTGTTGGGCGATTCCTGGATTTCAAAATGGTTGATACAACGCATGTGATAGCACAAGTGCAAGATTTGCAAGTAGTCATGCACGAAATTCACGCAGAGGGAATTGTTATAAGTGACTCATTCCAAGTAGCCTCCATTATTGAAAAGTTGTCTCCATCATGGAAGGACTTCAAGAATTATCTCAAGCATAAACGAAAAAAGATGAATCTTGAAGACCTTGTGGTTCACTTGAGAATCGAAGAGGACAACAAAATTTTCGAAAGGAAGGAAAATTGGCACCAACATGAAGCACTAGTGAACTTAGTGGAAAAACACGCCGGAACAAAGCGCGAGTTTGACGGCATGGCCTCCAAATCTGGAAAGGCGAAGAAGTTCAAAGGCAATGCTACAAATGTGGAAAACACAATCACATGGCGAAAGATTGTCGCAATAAAGACGATCGTGGGAAGACTATGGATCAAGTAAATGTGTTCGAACAAGATCGTCTCTCAAATGATTTGGATGATCTAGCCCTTACCACTTAAACAAAACTGTGTATCTTTGAAAGTTGTAAACTCCAAGAATGGAGTGATTCTAAATAAATGTAATGACGTTATTTGTTGAAAGCAATAAAATTTATGTTTTTACTTCTTGTAGTGAATCTTATGGTTTGTGGTATGATTGTTAGGATCATTTAAACCATAGTTTGCAGCACAAAATGTAATGTTAAATTTATGCTTATATGTGCACTAAGTTAACAAAATCGTCATTCATTTGTTAGAAGAATCGTAACGTCTCTAGAATTAACTCACAATGATGTTTGTGATGGAAAGATTGTGCAAACTAGAGATGTGAGAAAAGTAATTTGTTACTTTATCAATATTTGCACATGATATTGTTGTGACTTTTTTGCTATGAAGCAAAAACGAGGCCAATGAGGTGTTTAAACACTTCAAGAATGATATTGCAATAAAATTTAGCAAATGAGTTTTGCTATGGGAAATTGTGAGTAGATTATACTTGTGTTGTCTAAGAATTTGACGCTTAAACTTGAATCTGCAAGACTATAAAATCTTGAATTCGAGTTTCTAAACTTTGTACGCTTAAAACACAAGTGATAAATCGAAGCCATACATTTTGACTAGGGTTTGTAATATCTCAAATTGGTTCATTTTGATTTTCTACTCAAATTGGTTCATTTTGATTTTCTAAGCTAGTACGCTTATAACATTAATTTGCAAAATTTAAAATCTTGAATTCAAGTTTTCTAAGTTAGTGCGCTTAAATTGCAAATTGTGAACTGAGTTTGAGAATATTATCTACGTTTCAACTTTTGTAAGCTAGTACGCTTAAATCCAAATTTTCAAGAAATAAAAAATTGAATTTGGATTTGTAAGACGATAACGCTTCGAACTTGAAACATGATAGTTTGAACGCCAGTGCAATTCGTGATTATCCCGAAATTGTTGGGGGTTGCAATTCTACGAGTCAATCGCATACTAAGTACCACATTTAGGCAAGGATACCTTGTGATTGAAAGAAAATAGAGTTCCTACAATATTTGAAATGTGGGGGTGCTTGGCTAAACTAGAAATATGAAGGCCAAAGTGAAGTCATAACAAACTTCAAATAAGTGAGAATAAGAGTTTGACAAATAATGTTGTCAAATAGATCAACGAGTGTGATAAATGAGTACACTCCTAAGCATATCTATTCTTGTGTATTGATGATATTCTCATTGGAGAAGCAATTTAGAAATCATCAAGTAACTAAGAAAAATGTTGACGAGACATTTTGACGTGTGTGCATCAAGAACAATGTTTTGAATTAAAAGTTCCCAAGACATTTGAAGAATAAAAACTCAAGGATTAATTCGAGTTTCAAATTTTAAGCTTTGTGCTAAATTTCAAGTTTGCAAGAAATAGAATCTTGAACTTGTAAGTTTTAAAGAATCTATGCGCTTAAAAATTTTGAATTGTGAATTAAAGTTGAGTATTTTGTTTGTCTCGAATTTTGTAAGAAATAACGCATTAACAACACTTAAAAATTCGATGATGGAAATATCCTAAAAGGATAAAATGATGCAAAGGATGTAATATGATTATCAAAACTGAAGATATACTGTTGTGAAAAATTCTCTATGCAAAACATATAAAGCTTCTTCATGCGAATGTCTTTATAAGTTGTTAGAGAAAAATCATGTGCATGCAACTAAAATGTGTTGGGCTAATGCTATATGACAAAATGATCTCTAGTGCATAATCATGAGTGATTATGTGAAACCGCGGATCCGCATATGATATGGTTAACCGAGAGATCATGTTGAAGTTTATCGAAGGGAATGAGGTTAAAACCCTACAATCAAAATCTCATAGTGGATATCCAACCTTGTTGACTGGAAATCCCAAGATCTAGGTTCAAAATGGATAACTAAATTATGATATTGTATAAACACCTGGAGATCAATCTCCAACCCATTCCTATGATAAGGGGTGTAGCCTGCAAAAAGGGTATGAGGATAGGCAAAATGCCTTTAATGATTCCTAAGACATATAAGAATATGTTGGAGTATAGCGGGATACTATTATAGGAGATCACCTATGTAAGTGTGTAGGGTGGCCGCTTCAAAGAATGAAAAGTACTTATGAAACCAAGAGTTGTCCATGGCCGAAACGGACACAACCGTAAGAAATCAATACAAAGGTTAGAGGCGTGGGTCCAATTGTCTTGGTTTACACCAACGACTAAATAGTTCAAGACTATAAGTTTACTATTAAGTCAAGTAAATCCGATTGAATACTACTACGGAAGATTCAAAGCCGTAAGCTATCTCTCAGATGCCATAATAGTTCGTCAAAGCACTCAATTGCATACATACATTAATTTAATTCGTGTGGGGGATTGTTAGAAATTTGAAAGTAAATTAATTGCTCAATCGATCGACCACTATGCTCGATCGATCGAGCGGGCCAGAAATTTTCGCCTCTTTTGAAACAGTAATTAGATCGATCGAACTCTTTACTCTATCGATCGAGCACTGTGTCTGTTGCAAAGAATGGTGTGTCCATTCATGTTGGGATGCTTTTTTCCTTGATGGGGTGAATCCAAATGGTGACTTTTGGACTTGTTTTTTGGTTCACTATATATACAACACATCCCCGCTTGTTTTAACACAAGATTTTTGAAAATCAACATCATACAAAGAGATTAAATTGAGAGCAATTTGTTTGTTCTTCAAGTTTATTTTTTGAGTGCTTTGAACCTTCGTGGTTTGAGGACTTGTGATTTGGAGTGCTCATATCACAAGTCATAGTCGTTGTATCTTGGGAGACAAATTGTTATAGCAAATCGTTAGCACCATAGAGGGATAATATTTTCTTAAGGACGTAGTTTACAAATCTCGCATCGACATAAACTGTGAAGCCTTGTTATTTTGTTACCAGAGATACACTTTGAGATAAATATTTACAACAATCCGGGCGTAGTGTAATACACAAAAGCGCGAGACGCTGAACTACTAGACAATAAAGAAAGCAATTTCCTCGTTCTTCCATATTTGCTTTAACATGGGTTCACGAGATTCTTGCACTGTGTGTAAAGAAAGAGAAGCACTGATTAAATTGCATGCATAATGAAGTTCCTCGTTCTTTCTGTCACTGGCTGTTCTGATTGATTTTCAAGGCTCTCAGGTTTATATATACGACTCTGGTTTAGCAGAAGCAGTGATGATATGGGTAATCTGTTGCCTGCGATTCGCAACTGGAGCAGTGGCGATAGGGTAGCAAGAAGAGGGATGTCTTCTACAATCCAGCCTCGTCAAAGAAGATCAGTTGACAGCGACGTTGGTACAAATAGAGGGGGATTGAATAAGAGGAAAAGCTATACATATATTCCTGATAACTTCACATCCCATGATCAGGTTCTGATCACAATTCCCCCTTGTTCATTTAGTTTGGATAAACACAAATGATTACATGAATGATGAAGTTATGGATAATAACATGATGATTTTAGACATTATTATAATCTGGTTTTTTTGCCGCAAAATTACTTTATCGTATATGTCATTTTTATTATTGTAAAATTTTGAAATTTCCAATCTATTTCTTATTCTTAATTCCAAAAGTTTCAAGTTCTCTCCACTATTTAGTGAGAGTATTTTAGTCATTACAACAAACAATAAAATTAATCAACCATTTCAAATTTCATATCAAACAATATATAGTTTATCATATTATATTATTTATCATAATCTTATAATTTAATTACTAGTATACTTATCATATCCCTAACTTCAAACGGTATGATAGACGCATAGCTTGCGTCTATTTTTCAGAAATATTATTTCAATGTTTGCACGCTCTATTAACTTTGTTATTTTATAATTATGTGTAGTAAATATGTATGTTTGATATATTTTACAGCTTGTACACATTTTGATATCTATTCAATTGTTTTATGAGATCTTCAAAAAGGTGTGGAACAATCTAATGTTTTGTGACACTGCTATGAAACAGCAATTTGGCTGCCAAATGCCCATCGCTAAATAATCAGAAAATAAGAGAGCAAACTCCATGCCAAATAAAAAAATCCTTTAATCCTTTCCATAAAAAAAAAAAATCCACATAAATATTGGTCATAATCTCGTAATGATTTTGCATAGAATCACATCATAATGTAATTAACATCAAACTAAATAATTACATCATATGTAATTGTACTAATCACATCACATATAATTAGAGCACAATAATTAATTTATTCTATCATTTCTCACTAATCGCATCATTAATTGAAAATAAAATTACAAATTAAATAAAACCATTTTATTTAATTTCTAATTAATTAATTTAAAAAATTGACAAAATCTCTATTTTACATTTTAATCATCATATTAATTGAAAATAAAATTAATAAATTAAATGAAACATTTTCACGTCAGTTCTAATTAATTAAATTTTCAATTAATTGATGAAATCCATATTTTACCTTTTGATCATAATACTAATCAAAAATAAAATTAACAAATTAAATGAAACACTTTCATATAATTTCCAATTAATTAAATTTTCAATTATTTGATAAAATCACTATTTTACCTCAAATCATAATATTAGCCAACAATAAATTAACAAATTAAATGAAACATTTTCATTCACTTTCCAATTATTAAATTTTCAACTCATTGTAAAATCTACATTTTACACTTAGTAAATTAAAAATCATATTTGCTAATTAATTAAGTTATGATTTATTCTTCAAAAACAATATCCGGATAAAATATCTAAAATGACCCAAAATAATTTCTGAACTCGAACAAGATAATTTGGATCCAAAATTAGAAAATGTTTCAACCCAAATCCCTATCCCACGGATTTAACAAATTTGTTTTTTTAAAAAAAATCAAAAATCTAGGGCAAATGGACTGTTTATCATCCCTCCCAAATAAATATAGGGTTTCTCAAACCCTAGCATTCAGCAGCAGCCGCCGCCGCCAACTTTCACGCCGCCAGCTTCCCGTCGCCTCAAACATGCGGCGGCAGTCACAGATTCCGGAAACAATTTGTAAAAAACAGGTCGCGATTCCTCTGCACATGCACGATGGTGTTCGCACGAGGTATTCTGCAACAATTGCAGAAATTCGCCTGAGTCACTTGCGCAGATCGACATAGAGGTTCACCCTATGCTGCTTGATACCAGTCCAGGCGGCGCGGGCTGCGGAGCTCCAACAGCCGCCGCGACAGAGAGATTTCCGGCGATGTACATTATTAAAAACAATTTTTAATTCATTTTCTATATTTTTCCGGATCACAAAATTTCTAAAAATAACTCAGCAAAAGATTCATTTAATGATCAGATACATGAATCAAAGCAACCTGGCTCTGATAACACGTTGGGTTGAGGAGTGAGGGAGGTAATTCATAACACAAGTCATCGCGTGTTATAAAAACAAATTGAATATAGCAAATCGTTACGCAAATAAATGATCTGAAACGTAATAACAAATCAGCAACCCAACACTGTGAAGCCTGTATTGGTTACCAGAATAAACTTTAGTAAATAGTACAACTATCCGGCGATCTTCCAAAAGAGCGAGATGTAACTACTAGACAATAAAGAAAGCAATTTCCTCGTTCTTCCATATTTGCTTTAACATGGGTTCACGAGATTCTTGCACTGTGTGTAAAGAAGAGAGAAGCACTGATTAAATTGCATGATAATGAAGTTCCTCGTCTTTCTGTCACTGGCTGTTCTGATTGATTTTCAAGGCTCTCAGGTTTATATATACGACTCTGGTTAGCAGAAGCAGTGATGATATGGGTAATCTGTGCCTGCGATTCGCAACTGGAGCAGTGGCGATAGGGTAGCAAGAAGAGGGATTGTCTTCTACAATCCAGCCTCGTCAAAGAAGATCAGTTGACAGCGACGTTGGTACAAATAGAGGGGGATGAATAGAGGAAAAGCTATACATATATTCCTGATAACTTCACATCCCTGATCAGGTTCTGATCACAATTCCCCCTTGTTCATTTAGTTTGGATAAACACAAATGATTACATGAATGATGAAGTTATGGATAATAACATGATGATTTTAGACATTATTATAATCTGGTTTTTTTTGCCGCAAAATTACTTTATCGTATATGTCATTTTTATTATTGTAAAATTTTGAAATTTCCAATCTATTTCTTATTCTTAATTCCAAAAGTTTCAAGTTCTCTCCACTATTTAGTGAGAGTATTTTAGTCATTACAACAAACAAATAAAATTAATCAACCATTTCAAATTTCATATCAAACAATATATAGTTTATCATATTATATTATTTATCATAATCTTATAATTTAATTACTAGTATACTTATCATATCCCTAACTTCAAACGGTATGATAGACGCATAGCTTGCGTCTATTTTTCAGAAATATTATTTCAATGTTTGCACGCTCTATTAACTTTGTTATTTTATAATTATGCTGTAGTAAATATGTTGTTTGATATATTTTACAGCTTGTACACATTTTGATATCTATTCAATTGTTTTATGAGAAGTTTAACCAAAAAGGTGTGGAACAATCGTTAATGTTTTGTGACACTGCTATGAAACAGCAATTTGGCTGCCATGATGCCCATCGCTAAATAATCCCAACAATATCATAATAAACCCCAAACAAAACTTGTGTTCGAGTGCGAAAAAAACCTTTAATCCTTTCCATTTTCAAAAAAAAAAAATTCCCATCAAATATTGGTCATAATCTCATAATGATTTTGCATAGACTAGCATGTAGTAGCACGTGATTCGTACGTAAAGTCACATTTTATATGACACAAATTATAATATATTCTAATAAACTTAAATAAATACAAATATATGACATTAAATTTTGTGTTTATACTATTTTTACACTTTTTTATATCAAATAGAAATAATATGTCGGGTATTTGAATTTATCCATTCATTAATTTGTTCTAGAGTTTCTCACGAGTAATAATAATTGTTTTTTTCTTTTAATTAAATTAGGATACAGATATAGAATATAGATTTATCATATATTTACAATATTAAAAACAAAACCATTTTACTTCCACAACCCAACATCAAGCTCTCTTACCTAAGCAATTTTTGTCCCCCCTCAAATGAAATCGACATTTTTTGCTGTACAGTTTGAGTGCATGTCCTTATATTCATGCTTCGCACACTTGCACAAACTACTGTTGAGATCATTATAGTATTATCTAGTGGTCCTATAGTTTTTCCTCTTCGAGCGATCATAATTAATGTTCATTCGGTGCTGGACTTATGGTTGATCCTGCTGTCCCACTTTGCTTAGTCTCCGGTTCACAGCATCAAAGTCATCAAACTGTTTAGAGGGATACTCGTTCCATATATGGCCCATTAATAGAAGTTCAATTTCAGACCCCGATGTCATATAAAAGATGTTTACTGAAGTGCCTCAGTATTGATCTATTAAAGGACTCACTGAACATGGTAAATGACTTGGACATGGTAGCTTTAACACGCTAGCTCAATTTGCTAGGTTTTACATCGTTATTGCTTGGATCTTCAAAACTGTACATAGCTTCGGGGATGACCCGCGTACAAATGAGATATCAAAAGAGACGCTGAAAACCATGTCCACTGCTTCAAGAGTACCTTCGAACTTAAGTGCATTTCTTTGAGTCCAAAAGTGATAAACTGTTGCATCAAGTGCTATCCCACGGGCTTTCAAAATACGTGTTGAGCACTTCGCAAGGTAGTCATGGAGAATCTAATGTTGAGCCACCGTCGGATTTTAGACCATATCTCCGAACTGTACGCACATGAGAAGAATAGGCGGTCTAAGCTTTCAACCTGTGAGGCACAAAAGACATGATAACACGAATTATCATGAACAAAAGGCAACCGTTCAGCAGTTGCAAGTCTATTCTGGGCACCCAACCAAAGGATAAAGGATTGCTTTGGTAAAATGTAGGGCTTCCTTATGATAACCAAGGCACTTTTATTATATAACAAAATCTACTGGTTAAACAATGAACCAACATGGCTGTGTTTAATAACCAAAAACAATCTTTTGATTTTTTTTTCTCACAAGTCTTCGACAGACTTATCACATTGTGTTTGCATTTGTATATTCTCCTGTATCTATTGCCCGATACAGGTTTCTTAAATCTGTGATTGGCTTTGCAAGTCACTCAGGTGGCATCCTGTTGCATAGAATTCATAATGTTTTTTAACATTTTTTGGGCATGGGATATAAATTGTTTATTTCCTTATCCACTCACTATCTGGTGTTTTTTGAGCGTGTTGGATGAGCACTTGTGCCATGGGGCTCGAGACTTTTCTCAGCATTGTATCTCTTCAATTGGAAGTCAAAGAAATATCTGAGACTGTTAACTCGGATTTTGGTAATGGGTTATCTTAGCTAACAATAATTCCTCCCTTATTGGAAGTGAGCGGTCCTGAAAAGAAAAGATTAGAGGGAGGCCAGAGAGTGATCTCCGGCGGGGTCCTTCCGATGGTCAAATCAGGATCCTTTTTTTATACAGTAGGAATGCACGTTTATATGGAAATTTGCGGGGAGAAAAACTGTCTTTCCCACCTGATGCTCCTCCTATATATGGGACGGTGAGAGAAAAGATGCCCCTATCGTGTCCGGCTGGGACCTGGGGGGACCACCGACAAACACTGTACCCGTGTATAGCCCACTACCTATGGGATTTCAATAATTACCAGAGAATATTCCCCAAACATTAGTCAGGATATGATTGGTCCCTTCGGCCAGTTGTCCCTTAATGAGACAAAATTCGGTTATATGTTTCCTGAGTGGAGGACCACACTAGTGTCCAAAGTATCTTCCCGAACTCTGTAGGGGAGGCCAAGATAAAAGTTTAAGGTCGGGCTAATAGCCCGTGCTCTCTGGTCCAACCCAGTAGGACTGAAGACACTTCCTGAGCTGAGCATACTGATTGGAAATGAACCCGACCCATGCATATGTATCCTGAGCTGATCACCAGTGTAAACAACTTACCCCGACCTGCTCTTACAGGCCGCCAGAGATCGCATTCGTGAATATTCCTCCCGGGCTGAGCACTTCTGGATGAGATTACGTTCGAGTAAGGCCAAGATCGGGCTGTCCCATGATACCCGGATATCAGAGACCAATCTTTGGCTTTTTTCCAATTCTAAATCAGTACAATCTAAAGTTTTTTACTGAGTCCATTTTACCCAGATTTAAAGCAATGACGCATAAGTCTGCATTGATATTGATTTTTTCCTATGTCAAACCCTTTATTTGATCTTTATCGTAATGTAATTTGGGGGTACTTAATTTTGTTCAATCTTCCAACCTGTTTAGCATGGAGGGAGACTTTGCGCCTATCACAGAGCTTGCAAAACTTCGTAGAAAACATGGATCTCTGTTAGTAATTGATGATGTAAGTTCTTAATTAGCCTATTGCCCTATTGGTTTCTAAAAAATATGGATCAAGGTGCGGTGCCAAAACTAACTAATAATTTTTTTTTTTTTTGCGCAGTTCGTTGATTTTACTTCAATATGTCCGATAATACATCATCCTCCGAAAAAGAGACTGCATTTGCTCTTGAAAGCAACTATGGAGACGCCCATCCAATATAAAGCAGCTCTGGAATTGCGTTTACCACGGTACGTTGTACTCCAAATTATTGATGAAAGCTTGTTTACAGTGGCACACCTGGAAAAGGACGAGCAGAAATCATCCTATCCCCTCAAATAACAAAAAAATCCAGTTTTATAAGCACTTTTTGCCACCAAAAAATATTTTAGATCCCCCAACTGTCACAGAATGTAACTTAAGCATATTTATGAACAATGCTCGATCACTTCAGATGGTGAAAACAGTAAAACATGACTAAGCTCGTACGATATATAGAAGGTTACCTTTTGTACTGATAAGTTGCATTTTCTCTGTTCTCCTTTCATGGTTTACCATAGCCACGTAACTGGTAAAGCAAAGAAAATAGTTCCAAAGCCAGCACCAGCCTAATATAGTGGCCAGGCTAGGCTTCCATCTCGACAACCCAGCAACATTTCAGCAGCTGCGCAAAATGGTCAAAATCAGGTATGCATAATTTTCGCTTGTGGAATCATAGTATGTCTGAGACCAAGAGTTGGCTAGTTCACGACTAACAAGTAACAAACACAGTAATTTTGAATCAATTTACTTTTGCCCTTCTCCCCTAACCTTCCTGGTCGACAACCTGAGAAGCGATAGCTAATATGTTGCAATTATAAACATACTCGCCTTCCTCCTGATGCTGGGAAACTGGTATTTCTTGATTTAAAGCTTTACTTATGAACATAAATTTAATTTATATTTTTTGTTTGATTATGAAGGCCTGCCCAATAGGAAAGACTTGGCTTTTGGCTGCGGACACATGGTGAGATCCGAAAAGGACAATGTTTCACTTTCGCAAGTTAGATTAGATTCAAAGTACTAAAAAGTTTTTGGTTGCAGACCTGCACAGAATGCAGCTCAAGATTGTTAGACTGTCCCATTTGCCGTCAACGTATCACAAGTCAGATCAGGATATATGCTTAATCATCACCTCTCCAGGCAGAGAGGATCATGGTGCCCTTGCAAAGATTTGGTGCTCGAAGTGTGCATTTAGGCATCCAGGTGCAGTGACACCGTCAGTATTTCGGGTTGCCACCTTTCTCCCATTTCGTTTTTTGTATTCTGTAAATGGTAATACTATGTGATAAATATTGGGTTGAATGTTTTAGTTGTAGGTTTAGGAACCCTTGGCTGAATGCAAAAATTTACATACTTTGTATAAATGCAGATTGCACATACAGTACGCTTGCTTTCGACCAAATTGTATCCCGTAGTATTGTTTTACCCAGAAAAGTACACATGCAAATGATTTCGAATTTAGAGTATTCCTGTCATATGCCAAATTAGAATGGAAAAATGCCAAGAACATCAGTAGAATTGACACATGACACTTGAATGTAAAGAGTGTGTTTGATATTACTCTCAACCTTGTCTGGCCCTTGCTACTAGAAGGAAATGATGGTGCCTCAACAAGCCATGAAAATTTCTTCATTCAAATTATGTTCCAATCTCATACTCTATATTTTTTAAATGAACAGCATGTACTCATCAGAAACACATTTCGTTCAAGTATATGTTAACAAAACATTAAGTGTACAGTTTGATGGTTTACAAGAAGAAGATAATCACTCGTCTTTAAACCAAACATGTCAAACAATACCTACGACAACACAAACCTCTTAGCACTATCGAGGTTGGAGAAGGCTGCACTGTTTTTGCCTCATATTTCAACCATCATGCTGCTATTGGTCAAATTAGCTGGAGAATAGCTGTCCAGCTGAAACATGAATATTTAGCCTTGCGAAATGGATTACAAGCAAATACTTTTGGTGTAAAATGAGCCATCAAATGTATGCCAACACGCCACGGGCTTCTTAGCACAGTGACATCTTGTAACATATCTCAAGTTCGAAATCCATGTAAACAACTCTTCCCAAATATAAAAAAATGTATGTCAACACGTTATCATACCAACTCTTTGTATACTCCATATTTATATATGGTAGTATGTCCTTCTCAAGAAAATCGATTGACAAAAGTTCCAATCAAAGCAACCAATATCAAATGTGCATGAAAGATGAGAATTCTAAACCACTTCATTTCCAACGACCAATACCAAGTGTGTAACTATAGCATCCAATATCAAATGTGTATCTTTATCAACCATAGACAAAACTTCCCAATTGTTCACTTCATTTAAACATCTACGTTAACACATAGTGGGGCTAATATCTACCTATCAACACAAATTAAAGTCTCTGAAATAGATGAAACTACAAATTTCTCGGGTGCAACTAATATTAACAACTCCTTCATCTCTTGTTGCTAAGATCTTCATGAGAACCACAAGTTGCTCAGAGTCTACTTTTGTTCTTGAACTTCAGACCCTATTTGCCTCGTGAATTGTTGAATTCTCACGTATGAGTTTCTTGTCAGCGTCCCCCGTTTTAAAGCAGTAACATACCTGTCATCTGTATTCTCTTTTCTCTTCAGTTTCCAAGGAACGTTTCCAGCGGCTCTTGATTACTTATCATCTGACAAGCCACACACTCAAAATATTTTGGCACTTGCATGCACACAATTTGAAGTAATATTCAACAGTAACCACGAGATGATGAAAGAAAAAGAATGACAAGCTAATTTAGGAAATATATGATTATTCAAGGAATCTAATGCAAAATAAAAAATATATTTAACGTCCTCACCTCTTTAATTTGGTTAAAATGCATACCTTTTCTCTTAACTAATAGGTACAATTTCTATTTACACAAAACACATTTATGTACACAGTCAAACTAAGGCACCAAAATTATAAAGAATGAATCTTTCAGATGTTTGCATAGTACACACAATACTATAGAACTTCACAGGCTACAATTAGCAACAAACACATGCCTTTACAAAGCTAGCAACAGAAGCTAAAATTGCAGGCAAATTTCATATCATTTGTAAGTTCTTAAATCCAGAAAAAAGAGCAAGCTCGTCATTCTACATGCAATGACTGTTCAGTAATGATTTTTACATGCTTAAAGTTGGCTCTCCGGATAACTACTTCGAGCAGGTCAAGTCATGGAATCAGGAGAGTTACGTTGAAAAATCCAGGTAATACCACTAAGTTATTACACCAAAAGAGACCTATTCTGCTTGAGTACTACTCTTTCAATATAATTAATGCTGAAACATCAAAAGCAAGTATGGGATCAGCAACTATACACATGACAAAAATTGTCGTGGTCAAATGCACCATTAAATAGACACGACTTTAGAAAACGATAGATTGAAAAGGAGACTGAGGGGATCGAAAGGAAGCAGAGCAGTTACCACGGAATCTGGTCGGGCTGAGTGCCGAAGCTTGGCTTCGAGTTTAGGGTTGCTCGAATTGGTGAACTGCATGAAGCAATAGCCAATAACTCCCGGAATGACGCCGCATACGGTGGAGATTGCGAAGAAGAAGGGCCTGGAATATCTCGTCTTCATCACTAGCCACCTCCACGTTTGGCTCTTCTCCCACAGTAACGACATTTTCCACCCGTTCTTACCTTCGCTTCTTTAGACTCGCTAAACTGAATCTCGAGTGTCAACACGAGGAACGGAGCATATTGGGCTGGACGGATCGTTGACTCATAGACTATCGAGTAAAGCCCAATAAGTAATGCCCTACAAATAGAAATGAGAGCCCAATACACCACTTCAAATTTTGGGGGGAAAATTTCGGACCGGTACCATTTGGTAAAAGATTTTTCGGCCCAGTCACCACAAAAAAAGTTATTTCAACTAGATTCAATTTTGGTCAAAATGACCAAAATAGTATTCTGTCTTCCTTGGACCACCTCCTTCAACCTTAAAACTCTAGTCTCCAACCCTCACAACAGCCACCTGTCCCAACCACCAACGCCAGTCGTCGAAAGTCGTCGCTCCTTCCATGGCGTCGGAGCTGCGCGCACTGGTCGCGAAGAAATGAAAACAAAATGGTTGTGCAAGAAGACAAAATCATCTCATTCTTTTGTTTATCATCTATTTATCGATTGTGTTGATTTTGTTTGATATTTCCTATGAATTCAATTTTTTTTGTAATGACTAGTTGTAGATTTTTAATATGAAACGTAAAATATAATGTATTTGAGATGTTCGATCAATTGTTTGAATAAAAATTTTATATTTATTATGATTTTCAATTTTATTGTAATGATTGTTTGTAGATTTTTAATGTAAAAACTATAATATATTTGAGATATTCGATCAGTTGTTTGAATGAAAATTTTGAGAATGTAATGCTATTGAAACCATTGGTGCGTGTAATTTACATGCATCGACATCTCACGAGTCTATCGGTGCGTGTAATTTACATGTACCGATGGACTCAGTGGTGCATGTAACTTACATGCACCTTTAGACTTAGGTGTTGCTTTCTTATTCAGTTTGCTATTTCACATCATGAGCCTTCTATTTCAGTATGCTATTAATTTAAAAAAATTAATGAGGAAAAAATGTTCCATATTCAAAATTATATATGAAAAAACTATGTTTTTGGTTAAATATAGTATAAGTCTATCGGTACATGTAATTTACATGCATCAATAGGCTCAGCGGTGCATGTAATTTACATGCACCAACTTACTAAAATCTATCGATGCGTGTAATTTACATGCACCGATAGGCGGTGATGCACTAATATACTATGTTTTTTTTATATAATTACTAAATAACAATGATCAAATCAGTGAATTAATTTTTCATTCTATAATTTTTACAATTGATCTTATAACAAATTAACGATACAATATATTATCTTAGAAATTAAATTTTTATCATGGATGAGTATATAATATATGATAAATTATTAAATAATCTCAAAACAAAAATATATTATTTTTCAAATGATAATATATTACACATACGTGTCTTCATTTTTAAGTGTTAATTGTGATCGTCTTTAACACTTACTGTGTGATACTTATTTATTATGTAATTTGAGAACCAATGCAAATGTTGAGTCTACCGGTACATGTAAATTACAAGCACCGGTATACTAGTGGTGTTGTGCATGTAATTTACATGCACCGCTATGTGTTGCTTGCTTGTTTAAGATTGTTAGTTCTTCAGTTTGATTTGGGAATATAAGATAGTGCTACCCCACTGATATATTATCAGGATGTGATATATGCATCTTTTATGTTATTATAGATCATTCCACTAATGTAGAGGCATGGTGTCTGGAAGTTTAGAAATGAAAACAGTATGTAAACAATTGAAAATGGAAAGAGTCTATTTTTTACTTGGTATGTTGTACATAAACAAATGAAAGTGGAAAAAAAATAAATCAAAACCTTTGGAATGAGGTGATATGGTGTTTATCTTTTCCAAATTTGCTACAAAAAAAATTGTTTATCTAAAAAGACCTTTTAGCAAACACATAATGTGCATCAAAATTGAAATAAAAGTCCAGTGTTAATTAAAATCCAAAAATACCATAAAAACAACAAACAAAATTGAAACAAAACGTCGATTTTCTGTTGTTGGAGAAGAATGACATTTAACAAAACGAAAAGGAGTCGTCGCCGCCTCCACCACAACACCGCCACCGTTCCATACTCATCGTCTAACCACCATTGTTGATTTCCCAGAACACGCGACCTTCACCAACTCTCACGACGAGGAAGAGATAATTCAACTGTTATAAATTGGTTCTTAGAACAAGGGTACTTTATGAATAGCAAATGACTAATTAGATTCGGGTTTCATAAAAATGAACTTAGTTGAAAGAAGATTCTCATAAAAAGTATTTAGTTGGAAAGAAAATATATTGCTAGATTTGGTTGAAATATATTTTGAAAAGTGGTACATATATGTAATTTCCTCAATTTTGATTTGGTCTCATGGTAGTGAATAAAGATATTTCCTATTTAAATCCCACGGTCCAGATATCCTGGGCTAAATTAATAAAATACAATAAAAATAAAAAAATTCATAAAATAACGTTTAAAATTTTTTTTTTACCAAAGTAGAGTGAAACGTGGTCTCGGATCGCGTTTCTTAAGAAACGCGGTCCAAGACCACGATTCTTCAACATAATAAAAAAAAATATGTTGAAGAAACGTGGTCTGAGACCACGTTTCTTCAACATGCAAAAAAAAAAAATTGTATGTTGAAGAAACGTGGTCCGAGACCACGTTTCTTCAACGTACAAAAAAAAAAATGTAAAGGATTACAAAGGCATCAGACATCGTTTTCTTCTTTCTGGGATTTGAGAGGAAAAATGTAAAAAAAAAATAAAAATTCTGTGTACAGTGCACACCATTTTGTATGACGAAGGTGATATCATTATTTCTGTGTACAGTGCACACCATTTTTATATTTAATTCTCTCTGACATACACTTTGCATCCATCCAATTACTTGAATTCCAAAATAATAATAATTCATTTTATTTTCAATTATATAAATTATATATTATATAATAAAATTTAAAATTTATTATGTAATTTTTAAAAAATAAACAGTACACGTGAGGCTAACTAGAAGGAATTAATAAAAAAATTTAGTCGCAAATGATTTAAATTATGTATGTATTTCTTGCTTATACTGAACTGATAATTCTAATGATTTTTTTTCTTCTTCTTAATAGTATCTTAAGTGTGTGGACCATATTATCTGATCGTGCTTTGAAACTTTCTTATATTAAAAAAATTGATAATTTAAAAAATATCAACTATACACATGACAAAAATTGTCGTGGTCAAATGCACCATTAAATAGACACGACTTTAGAAAACGATAGATTGAAAAGGAGACTGAGGGGATTTAAAGGAAGCAGAGCAGTTACCACGGAATCTGGTCGGGCTGAGTGCCGAAGCTTGGCTTCGAGTTTAGGGTTGCTCGAATTGGTGAACTGCATGAAGCAATAGCCAATAACTCCCGGAATGACGCCGCATACGGTGGAGATTGCGAAGAAGAAGGGCCTGGAATATCTCGTCTTCATCACTAGCCACCTCCACGTTTGGCTCTTCTCCCACAGTAACGACATTTTCCACCCGTTCTTACCTTCGCTTCTTTAGACTCGCTAAACTGAATCTCGAGTGTCAACACGAGGAACGGAGCATATTGGGCTGGACTGATCGTTGACTCATCGACTATCGAGTAAAGCTCAATAAGTAATGCCCTAGAAATGAGAGCCCAATACACCACTTCAAATTTTGAGGGGAAAATTTCGGGTCGGTACCATTTGGTAAAAGATTTTTTGGCCCAGTTACCACAAAAAAAATTCTTTCAACTAGATCCAATTTTGGTCAAAATTACCAAAATAGTATTCTATCTTCATTGGATCACCTCCTTCAACCTCAAAACTCTAGTCTCCAACCCTTACACCAGCTACCTGTCCCAACCACCAACGCCAGTCGTCAAAAGTTGTCGCTCCTTCCATGGCGTCGGAGCTGCGCGCACAGGTCGCGAAGAAATGAAAACAAAATGGTTGTGCAAGAAGACAAAATCATCTCATTCTTTTGTTTATCATCTATTTATCGATTTTGTTGATTTTGTTTTATATTTCCTATGAATTTAATTTTTTTTGTAATGACTAGTTGTAGATTTTTAATGTGAAACGTAAACTATAATGTATTTGAGATGCTCCATCAACTGTTTGAATGAAAATTTTATATTTATTATGATTTTCAATTTTATTGTAATGATTGTTTGTAGATTTTTAATGTTAAACTCAAAACTATAATATATTTGAGATATTCGATCAGTTGTTTGAATGAAAATTTTGAGAGTGTAATGATATTGAAACCATTGGTGCGTGTAATTTACATGCATCGACATCTCACGAGTATATCGGTGCATGTAATTTACATATACCGATAGACTTAGTGGTGCATGTAACTTACATGCACCTTTAGACTTAGGTGTTGCTTTCTTATTCAGTTTGTTATTTCACATCATGAGCCTTATATTTCAGTATGCTATTAATTTAAAAAAATTAATGAGGAAAAAATGTTCCATATTCAAAATTATATATAAAAAAACTATGTTTTTTGTTAAATATAGTATAAGTCTATCGGTGCATGTAATTTACATGCACCAATAGACTCAGCGGTGCATGTAATTTACATGCACCAACTTACTAAAATCTATCGATGCGTGTAATTTATATGCACCGATAGGCGGTGATGCACTAATATACTATGTTTTTTTATATAATTACTAACTAACAATTATCAAATCATAAAAATGTGAATTAATTTTTCATTTTATAATTTTTACAATTGATCCTATAACAAATTAAAGATACAATATATTATTTTAGAAATTAAATCTTTATTATGAATGAGTATATAATATATGATAAATTATTAAATAATCTCATAACAAAAATAT
The DNA here is from genome assembly GCA_907163345.1 of Haberlea rhodopensis. NCBI lineage: Eukaryota > Viridiplantae > Streptophyta > Magnoliopsida > Lamiales > Gesneriaceae > Haberlea > Haberlea rhodopensis. Next base: position 3,141,094 of record CAJQUN010000003.1, on the reverse strand, counting down.
ATTATTTTTCAAATGTTAATATATTACACATACGCGTCTTAATTTTTAAGTATTATTTGTGATCGTCTTTCACTTACTGTGTGATGCGTATTTATTATGTAATTTGAGAACCAATGCAACTGTTGAGTCTACCGGTGCATGTAAATTACAAGCACTGGTATATTAGTGGTGTTGTGCATGTAATTTACATGCACCGCTATGTGTTGCTTGCTTGTTTAAGATTGTTAGTTCTTCAGCTTTGATTTGGGAATATAAGATAGTGCTACCTCACTGATATATTGTTAGGAATGTGATATATGCATATTTTATGTTATTATAGATCATTCAACTAATGTAGTGGCATGATGTCTTGAAGTTTAGAAATGAAAACAATATGTAAACAATTAAAAATGAAATTTTAGAGTCTATTTTTTACTTGGTATGTTGTACATAAACAAATGAAAGTGGAAAAAAATAAATCAAAACCTTTGGAATGAGGTGATATGTTGTTTATCTTTTTCAAATTTGCTACAAAAAAAATCGTTTACCTAAAAAGACCTTTTAGCAAACACATAATGTGCATCAAAATTGAAATAAAAGTCCATTGTTAATTAAAATCCAAAAATACCATAAAAACGACAAACAAAAATAAACAAAACGTCGATTTTCTGTTGTTGGAGAAGAATGACATTTGGCAAAACGAAAAAAAGTCGTCGCCGCCTCCACCACAACTCCATACTCATCGCCTAATCACCATTGCTGATTTCCCAGAACACGCGACCTTCACAAACTCTCACGACGAGGAAGAGATAATTCAACTGTTATAAATTGGTTTTTAGAACAATGGTATTTTAGGAATAACAAAGGACTAATTAGATTCGGGTTTCATAAAAATGAACTTAGTTGAAAGAAGATTCTCATAAAATGTATTTAGTTGGAAAGAAAATATTTTTCTAGATTTGGTTGAAACATATTTTGAAAAGTGGTACCTATATATAATTTCCTCAATTTTGATTTGGTCTCATGGTAGTGAATAAAGATATTTCCTATTTAAATCCCACGGTCCAGATATCCTGGCTCCGAAGTGTTCTAATTTTCTAGTTTAGCCTAATACACCACTTCAAAAATATTTAAACTTTTAAATGCGTGAAAACAATATTTGTTATCATCCTAAATAATACAAATAGGGGAAAAACCGAAATTGGCCCCAAAATAAATCTTTCTACCTTGTGGATTTATTGGTTCTCTTCATATATTTACTAGTGTACATCTGCACGCGTTGCGTGCTTGTACAATTTTTTTTTAATTTAAATTTAGACGTAATTGTACAATAATAGATTTTTTTTTAGATTTATCTATTTATATATTATGAAATGTTTGAGAATTGAGTTTGTCATCTGTCTTTGAGGATCCGATAATTTTGGCACGTTTCATGATAATTAATCTAACAACAAAACATACAGTTTAATTCAAACATTAGTAGGAGGAAGAGTAATTCCGGGATATTGAAAAGAGCCTCACCAAATGCCGGTTTAGCCCACTCCCACTTTATATATTAATAATAATTCAAGAGGAGATAGACATCAAGGATTAGAAATTAATCCAAAATTCATGAAATTATTTTTTGAAATTTCAAATTTTATTTTGGTGTGATAAAAAATGAAATTTAAGAACCATGATCATTTGGATTCTAAATTTTATTCTTATTTTCTTTTTCCCATCTAAATTGTATTTAAGTTCCACCAATTTTAATAGAATTTAAAGATATTTCCCATCAAATTCTTCAACTCAAAAAAGAGAAATTATACGACAGCTAGTAAAAAGAACGAGTGGAGAGGATCCAACGAGCACTTACATGCGTGAGAGACGTTCGGATTCACGGAATAACATAGCTACATGCATGCATGGGAATACGTGCCACAGATTAGTACATGAATACATCAAAATCAGAAACAAAATAGTCTTAATTAATTAGATAATAATTCGTGTTACCCCTCCTTTTGGTTCGCGTTGGTAACAAATAAATTTATGTATGGGAAAGTATGTGTTGTTTTGCGGAGTCGCAATTGGGGCCGGAATCCGGAGGATCCTCTCGTTTTTCTTCCTGGATCTCCGATGATTGGATCCCTTCTTAGAGGAAGGCTCTCTCCCTTTTATAGGGGGGGGGGATGCCAAGGGTTCTGGTCTGCCGGGGATTCTGGAGACAATATCTGAAACCGAGGGGGGACCACAGATGGGGGACCATCTACATCTGTTGCCTACTTCGTACGATCCTTTTGCTCTGCTGATTCTCTGTGTCCGCGAATATGCTTTTCGTATCTGCAGTGCTTGGCCGCCCTTTGATTGGTTAGCAGGTCCAGCTTTTGCTTTAATAGGTGTCCGATTCCTGCAACCCTAGTCCCGGTACACAGGACCACCCTAGGTGGTCCCAGCTAGCCTATCATGTCCAATGACTGCCCGTCCCGACCTATTGAGGAAACCGCGCCTCAGCCCGGCTGCCTTGCTAAAGATAGGCCGTCCTGCTTTGATGAGGGGCCGCGCCTCAGCTTGGGCGGCATGCTCCATGGCGGACCTCCCCGGCCTCTTGGTGTACTTCCTCGCCACCCCGGCTCGGAAACGATAGTGGCTGCTGGACAGAGGTGATCGCGCCGCAATAAGCTTGGTAGGGCCGGGTCGGGCGGAGAGCTCGACAAGGATAACCCGGGATGGGCAGTGAACTTTCTTTGTTGACTAAATGGGCCCCCCACTGATGGCCCAAATAAAGTTCGGACCCTCAAGACCTACTGGGCCTCCAGAACCAGGGATATCATCAGTATCCCCCTCTAGTCGAGCTAGTGCAGCGCTGCCTCGACTAATGGGCTTGTGGCGAACTTTATTGGTTCTTGACCCCCGGTCCTTTGACTAGACAACTTCTGGCCTCGGGGTGACAGCTATCCCGTACCAAACCCTAGTAAGCCGTCAGGCCACGTGCCCGTATCTGGTGCTCCGACCGTTCATCTCCCTTCATCTGCATCGTTGGTTTGGGCCAGGCTTTCCTCGGCCCACGAGCCACATCTTCTATAAATTGAGGCTCTCGAGTCATTTTCCCCCATTTGCGCTCTAGGTCGGATCAATTGCCTCTCCCAAAAACCCTGTAAGTCAGCTCTGCCTTCCTTTGTGTTAATGTCGCACTCTACTTCTTCCACTTCCGGTGCCCTCTTTCGAGGGGGGGACGAGGAGGCCGAGGGGTCTGATCTACCCAGTCCCTCGGGTCGGAGGTCAGATGCTCCTGAGGGGGACATTCCCGAGGTGGTGCCCCTCCGACAAGTCCCTCCTAGGGTATTTGACCCTAGTCTCCCCACCTTCGAGGTTCTCGACCCGAGGAGCCTGGCCCAGGCCGGACTTCCTTGGTACGAGATCCTCGACTCGTGTGTTTCCCCTGAGGCCGAGCACCTTCTCCGCACGTGGTTTATCCCCCCAGATCACGACGTACGGGTCCCTAGGGCTGGTGAGCGTCCGCACCTCCCCCCGCCCGAGTACTTTCCCTTCTTCCTCGAGCAGCTTAAAAGCGGACTCCGCTTTCCTATCCCCCTTCCCTTCCAGGAGTTCTCCCACTATCACTGCGTCTCTCTGAGCCAGCTCACCCCCAATTCCTACCAGAGCCTAGTATCTGTCATTGCCCTCTTCCGATCCTTGGGTCTGCCTTTCTCCCCTACCCTTCTTAATTATTTTTTCCAAGTTAAGAAAACCCCCTCTCCCGGGGCGTTTTACTTTGGTGCCCGGACCTTTTACAAATTTCTAAACAACATCCCGAGCTCCCGTAAGGGATGGAAACAGAGCTTCTTTTTTGTCAAACCACCACGACGCTGGGCTTGTCCAATGGCCTGGCGAGATACCCTACCTACCCCTCGACCTCTGCCCAAAAAATACAAAGATGACGTGTTCTTCCAAACGGTTATCTCAACCCTTGGGGGTCGGCGTTTTGATTCAGCTGCCCTAATCAGGGAGGACGTACTCAGGCGTTTTGGGCTGAGCTCCTATCCAGACGTCCCTGGTGGTACGTTCTTCCTCCCCGGCCCCAGCTTATGATATTTAAATATATACATTTATAGTTATTATTTTTTATTTTTGTCTGAGCTGAATCTTTTGTCTTGTAGATAACATGTCTCTCCAGCAGCTACTGTCCACCATGGCGTCTCAGAAAAAGGCCGGGAAAGGTGCGGCCGGGGCGGGCCCTTCGAGCCAACCCCCCAGTGCGCCCGATGCTCCCCCAAACCACCCGTTTCCAGTGGCCAGCCCTCCTCGCGCCGAGGAGGTTGGGTTGGAGACAGGCCTGAGGAAAAGAAAAAGGGACGGAGGTGCAGCTAGGGTCCGGACGCGGGAAGAGGTGGCTACCTCCCCGGTTATTCATGAGATCGACACCCCACCTGCTTCCCCCCCCAGTCATCTATCAGTCGCTCCTGCCGACCCGGGTTCACCAGGGGTACCAGTGGGCTATACCCGAGATGTCAGCCTTATCAACTCTGCCCCTTCAGGTCTGTCCGCCCGGATTGTCGAGTGTCTGACCTCCTCCGCTGATCAGCAAGTCTTGTCCGAGCTGAGGTGGAAACCCCTAGCAGAGGAAGGTGTATCCCGGGCCCTATCAGTAAGTTTTTTTTTTTTTTTTTTTTTTTTTTTTTTTTGCTGAGTCCCTCTCCCCCTTTTCTCTGCAGGGCCTAGTGATGATGTGCGAGAGCCTTCGCCGGGGTGCAAACTACGGCCAATCAGCAAGAGACGCAAAGAAAACAGCTCGGGAGGCAAAGTCAGAAGCTGAGAATGCTAGAGCTAAATCCGAGGCGGACGCTGCCGAACTGGAGTCTTATAGGGCCTCGATGACCCGACTTCGAGCGGAGGCAGAACAGCTCCGTGTTGCTCTGGCCGGGAAGGAGCGAGAACTTTCCCATGTCGGGGCTGAGTTTGAAAAGGTTAGGTCCGAGTTGGAGTCCTATGTAGCAGGTGAATCAGACCGACGCGAAGCCTTTATTAAGTCGGAGGAATTTACGAGCATGCTGGCCTCCAAGGCTTTTAAGTTTATGGACCTCGGCTTCGAGGGGTGCAAGGGCCAGTTCAAAGCCCAGGGCTTCCCGCCCAGTGACCAGGACCCTGACGACTTCCTGGACCTTAATGCCATCATTGCCAGCATCCCCCCCGACTTCATCAAGTAGTCTGAACTGCTTTTGACTTAACCGTTGTATCTCTTTTTTTTTTTTTTTTTTTTTTTTTTTTTTTTTAATGTGCCTCGGAGGCACCCCTTTGTACTGAAGTCATTTTGAATTTTGATTGCCTTGACTTGTTAGGAATTGGTTTCTCGCAATTTTACGAGCGTCCCGACCCCTTATATCAGCCGAGCCAACCCGTGATTTCACATTGGGATTGATCCAAACAATACAACTTAAACATAATTCCCCGGGCAGAACTGGATGCCGCATAGCGCCTTCGTGTAACCGCGACTAACATAATTCTAACAAAATTAAATCTTAAAACAGTGCTAACCTGTTAATCCACATACTCCAAGATGCACAAAGGATCAATCCGACCCGACCTCAGGGAATAATTATTTCCAAGCAGATGATGTCCTCCTGACCCGCGCTCCTACACCCGAGCTTTATGAGGCAAAGAGGACCTGCACTTTAAATTGGTGCCAGGGCCTCATACACCTGGGCTTTAGCATGCAGGGCGGACCTGTGCTTTAAATTGGTGCCAGGGCCTCATACACCTGGGCTTTAGTGACAGGGATGACCTGCACTTTTAATTTGTGCCAGGGCCTCATACACCTGGGCTTTAGTGACAGGGATGACCTGCACTTTTAATTTGTGCCAGGGCCTCATACACCTGGGCTTTAGCATGCAGGGCGGACCTGTGCTTTTAATTGTTGCCAGGGCCTCATACACCTGGGCTTTAGTGACAGGGATGACCTGCACTTTTAATTTGTGCCAGGGCCTCATACACCTGGGCTTTAGCATGCAGGGCGGACCTGTGCTTTTAATTGTTGCCAGGGCCTCATACACCTGGGCTTTAGCATGCAGGGCGGACCTGTGCTTTTAATTGTGCCAGGGCCTCATACACCTGGGCTTTAGTGACAGGGATGACCTGCACTTTTAATTTGTGCCAGGGCCTCATACACCTGGGCTTTAGTGACAGGGATGACCTGCACTTTTAATTTGTGCCAGGGCCTCATACACCTGGGCTTTAGCATGCAGGGCGGACCTGTGCTTTTAATTGTTGCCAGGGCCTCATACACCTGGGCTTTAGTGACAGGGATGACCTGCACTTTTAATTGTTGCCAGGGCCTCATTCACCTGGGCTTTAGCATGCAGGGCGGACCTGCATTTTTAATTTCGGACAAGAGGTTTAAAGGAAAAATTCATTAAATAACAGCGTTCGTACATTGAATTGAAATAACAACAAAATGCCTAGGAATAATATTTTCTGAGGTGATATGCATTCCAAGGTCTCTTTAGGCGTCGGCCTCCGTCCTCCTCCAAGTAGTACGACCCGGAACTCAGCTTCTGGACTACTTTGTATGGTCCCTCCCATCGGGGGTCAAGCTTTCTTACCTCCCCTGCTGGGTTGACCTTTTTGAGGACGAGGTCCCCTACCTGAAAATTTCGGGGTACCACCCTTTTGTTGTAGGCCCTGATTATCTTGCTGCGGTAAGCCTCCATCCTTATAGCCGCCCTTTCCTGTTTCTCATAGATCAGATCCAGGTCCAGAGCCCGGCTTCCCTCATTGTCGTCATCATATGCCTGGACCCTGGCAGAGGTCTTTCCAACCTCAGCTGGTAGCACGGCCTCCGTTCCATATACCATGCTGAAAGGCGTTTCTCCAGTTGGGACGCGAGCTGTCGTTCTGTAAGCCCACAACACACTTGGTAACTCGTCCACCCAGTCTTTGCCAACCCCGTACAGTCTGGCCTTCAAAGCTTGCACAATTGATCGGTTGGTGACCTCTGTCTGCCCGTTGCTCTGTGGATAACCTACTGATGTAAAGGCTTGTTCGATCTTCATTTCCTTGCACCAAGCCATTAACCTCTGCCCCTGGAACTGCCTCCCATTGTCTGAGATTAATTTCCTGGGTACTCCAAAGCGGCAAACTATATTCTTCCACAGAAAGTCCAGCACATTCTCCTCGGCGATCTTGGCTAAAGGCTCGGCCTCGACCCATTTCGAGAAATAATCTACAGCCACCAACAGAAATTTCTTTTGCTTCGGGGCCACCGGGAAAGGTCCCACGATATCCAGGCCCCATTTATCGAAAGGACAGGCCGACGTTACCGCTTTCATGAGGTTTGCTGGCCTTGACTGGAACTTACTGTTCCTCTGACAACCCTCACAAGTGACTACAGTCCTGATCGCGTCATTCCTCAGGGTAGGCCAGAAATACCCAGCAAGGAGAGTCTTTCTGGCCAGAGCCAACCCCCCGAGATGGTCCCCGCAGCATCCCTCGTGAATTTCTCTGAGCACATATTCTGCTTCTTCCGAGTTGAGACATCGGAGGAGGGGTCCGGCAAATGACCTCTTATATAACACATCCTCTATCAGAACAAAACGGAATGCGTGCCTCTTTAACCGTCGGGCTTGGTTCTTATCAGCGGGTACTTCCAGCTTTTTCAAGTAGTTCAAAATCGGGGCCATCCAACCCAACACCTCGGGGGCCTCGGTGACGGGCCGAGCTGCCGGAATCAACTCTGTCTGAAATATGTACTCCCTCTGCGACAAAGGAACCAGGGATGTTGACCACTTGGAGAGCTCATCGGCCTCCTGATTATCCTCCCTAGGGATCTGCACTATGCTCCATTCCACGAAACTTTCTGACATCTCCTGTATAGCCTTCAAGTATTCTATCATCTTCTCGCTTTTGGCTTCGTAATTCCCTTTCACCTGCTGAGTGGCCAGCTGGGAGTCCGAGTGAAGGATCACTCGGCTGGCACCGACCTCTTTTGCCAACCTCAGCCCGATCAGTATAGCCTCGTACTCTGCTTCATTATTAGAAGCCCGGAAGTCTAATCTGATAATGACCTTCATTTTCTCACCCGCGGGGGATATCAGAACAATCCCCACTCCACTGCCTTCACTGTTAGCTGCTCCATCCACGTACACCTTCCAGGGCTCCTCAGCTTCAACCTCTATCATTTCCGCGATGAAATCTGATAAAGCCTGGGCTTTGATGGATGACCGAGGTTGGTAGGTTACGTCGTACTCGCCGAGCTCGATTGTCCATTTCACCAATCTACCCGATACATCAGGCTGGGTCATTATCCTCCCCATGGGGCTGTTGGTTAGCACTGAGATGGGGTGTGACAAAAAGTAGGGTCTCAGCCTCCTTGCGGTTAGGACCAAAGCTAATGCCAATTTTTCGACCTCTGGGTATCTGAGTTCCGCCCCTTTCAGTGCATGGCTGACATAGTACACCGGCCTCTGGTCCGTACCGTCTTGTTTTATCAGTACCGAGCTAACAGCGCTTTCTGTAGCAGACAAGTAGATCCATAACCTCTCGCCGGGCTCCGGCTTTACCAGGACTGGTAGCTCAGCTAAGTGCTTCTTCAGGTCAGAGAAAGCTTCCTCGCACTCGTCGTCCCAAGCGAACTTTTTCGCCTTTCTTAGCACTCGGAAGAAAGGGTAACTCCTATGAGCTGACCTAGAAATAAAACGAGCTAAGGACGCAATCCTCCCTGTCAGTTTTTGCACCTCTTTTATGCTGCGAGGTGAGGTCATTTCTTGAATTGCTCTAACTTTTTCCGGGTTGACCTCGATTCCCCTCTCTGTTACCATGAAACCCAAGAATTTACCGCTCTTCACACCAAATACGCACTTAGCTGGATTTAATTTCAGACCAAACCTGCTTAGTGTGGCAAAAGTTTCCTCTAAGTCGGGCAGTAGGTCTGCCTGGCCTTTAGATTTTACCAAGATGTCATCCACATAAACCTCAATGTTCCTTCCCGCCTGGTTTTCGAACACTTTGTCCATCAACCTCTGGTATGTGGCCCCGGCGTTCTTGAGGCCAAAGGGCATGACCACATAGCAGAATGTTCCATCCGACGTGATAAAACTGACCTTATCTTGGTCCTCTTTCGCCAAGGGTATTTGGTGATATCCTTGGTACGCGTCCATGAAACTTAACAGCTCATACCCCGAGGTGGAGTCCACCAGCTGATCGATCCGAGGTAGGGGATAACAGTCCTTGGGACAGGCTTTGTTCAAATTACGAAAGTCGATGCACATCCTCCATTTTCCCGCCGACTTGGGAACCAAAACCACGTTTGACAACCAAGTGGGGAATTGTACCTCCCTTATCTGTCCGGCCCTCAGCAAGGTCTTAACCTCGGCTCGGATAATTCTGTCTTTATCTGGTCCAAAATGCCTCTTCTTTTGCCGGGTTACTTTTACTTCTGGATTGACATTTAACCGGTGCTGGGCTACAGAGGGCAACACCCCTGTCAGCTCGGTCGGGGACCAGGCGAATATTCCGGCATGCTTGGACAGGCAATTCGACAAGTCGTGTTTCAGGACGCTGTCTAGGTCAGCCGCTACTCTTGTGGTTTTATCGGGCTGTCCTGGGACTAATATAATTTCCTCTTCTCCGTCCCTCATCGCCTGCACCTCCTGCACCATCTGCACCCCCCTATCCTCCCGTCCTTCATCACCGCCCCTTCGGGATCTTTTCACCTCTAACTTCACAGTTTCCGCGTAGCATTTCTTGGATGAGGGCTGGTCTCCCCTAACTTCCCCCACTCTTTTTCCTACAGGGAACTTGATCTTTTGGTGGAAGGTGGAGGCCACAGCCCTGAATTCGTTCATAGCTGGCCTCCCCAGAATGATGTTGTATGAAGATGAGGCCGCCACAATGGTGAATGTGACCAGCCTGGTTTTCCGATCTTCTTTACCTCCCAGGGAAAGGGGCAGGGAAATCTGACCGAGGGGGTACACGGTGTGCCCAGCGAAGCCAAATAGTGGGGTGTTGATTGGCTCGAGTTGATACCCTCCTAAGTCCATCTGCCGAAAAGCTTCATCAAACAACACGTTCACGGAACTACCTGTGTCTACAAACACCCTCCCAACCTCATAATTGGCAACAGTGGCCCGTATGACCAGGGCATCGTTATGGGGTGTGCAAATGTTCTCCAGATCATGCGGCCCAAAACTGACAACCACCTCCTCCTCGGCTCCACAAATCCCTCCTACACTCAGGGTCTCTCTCCTGCTGACAGCCTTCCTAGCCCTGTTGGAATCCCCATCCGTTGTCCCGCCCGAGATCATGTTTATGACTCCCCGCTTTGGGGAGTCAGCGCGGGTAGGGTTGACGTCATTTAAGCTCCTTGGGGGTCCTCGAGCACGTCCTCTACCACGGAACGGAGGACGGAAGTTGGTCCGTCCCCCTCTCCCTCTCGTCCATGACGGTCCTCGACCCCTTCCCCGAGGAAGATTATCCCCTGGTGGGACGGGTCGGGACAACAACTGCTTGAACTGGGAACTGTTCTGTATTGCCTTCTCGAGCTCCTCATCCAAACGATGGCAATCTTGTGTGGTGTGCCCAGTCGCTTGGTGGAAGATGCAGTATTTCTCCGGGGCCTCCTTGCTCGGCTCCACACTAGCTGGTGCCGGCTTTTGCAACACCTGTTTGTCTTCACATATGCGGACGGCCTCCTCCTTGGAGACCTTCAGCGGCGTATAATGGGAAAATCGACCGAGCTGTGCCCCTTCCACTGGCCTCTTCTCGCCCTGGTTGATCCGTTTTTCCCCAGTCCTCCGCACTTCCTTCCTCCTCAGTTGCTGGGCCTCCTCCACGTTGATGTACTTCTCCGCTCGGGTGAGCAGATCATCATAGGTAACAGGAGGCTTCTTTACCAATGATCGGAAGAAGTCTCCTCCTCTCAGGCCTTGGGTGAAGGCGCTGATCAGGATTTCCGCCGGGCAGGCCGGTATTTCGAGTATCACAGTATTGAAGTTTTTGATATACTCCCGCAACGACTCATCCTCGGCCTGCCTCATCTCGAACAAGCTCAGAGAGGTCTTCTTATACCGCTTGCTGCTGGCATACTGATGCAAGAGCGCGGAGCTAAATCCGGCGAAGGAAGTAATGGAGCCCGGCTCCAACTGATTGAACCACTTCTGGGCCGACCTCACCAAAGTGGTTAGGAACACCTTGCACTTAAGGCGATCCGAGTAACAATGTAGCATGGCAGCATTTTCGAACCTGCCCAGGTGTTCCTCTGGGTCCGTGCTCCCGTCATATTCCCCCGCATTGGGGGGTCGGAAGTTATTTGGGAGTTCCTCGTTGACTATTTCACCCGAGAAAGGGGTTCCCCTCCTGACAGAGGTACCCCCCATCCCTCTCTTCATCCTCTGGACCTCGTCCTTCAGCTCTTCCACCTGGCCCTCCAGATCCGGAACAGCAGTCACTTTAGGCCGGGAAGTTGCTCCTTGTTCGGGATCCTTCATCTGCTGGGAGCTTTCCCCGTGCACGCCCTCGGACGGACCTTCCTTTTTCCTCATGGTTTGCTCCACCGTAACTGCAATCAGTCTTGTGAGCTGCTCCAGTGTCAAAGCTCCCACTGTCATGTTTACCCCGGGCAGTGGCTGCTCCTCGCCATTGGTGGAGGCGTGGTGCTCTCGATTTTCCTCTGCTTCCGTTCTCCTTGTTCTTACCATCGCATCAACGTCTCTTGCTCAAATTTTCCCACAGACGGCGCCAATTTGTTACCCCTCCTTTTGGTTCGCGTTGGTAACAAATGAATTTATGTATGGGAAAGTATGTGTTGTTTTGCGGAGTCGCAATTGGGGCCGGAATCCGGAGGATCCTCTCGTTTTTCTTCCTGGATCTCCGATGATTGGATCCCTTCTTAGAGGAAGGCTCTCTCCCTTTTATAGGGGGGGGGGGATGCCAAGGGTTCTGGTCTGCCGGGGATTCTGGAGACAATATCTAAAACCGAGGGGGGACCACAGATGGGGGACCATCTACATCTGTTGCCTACTTCGTACGATCCTTTTGCTCTGCTGATTCTCTGTGTCCGCGAATATGCTTTTCGTATCTGCAGTGCTTGGCCGCCCTTTGATTGGTTAGCAGGTCCAGCTTTTGCTTTAATAGGTGTCCGATTCCTGCAACCCTAGTCCCGGTACACAGGACCACCCTAGGTGGTCCCAGCTAGCCTATCATGTCCAATGACTGCCCGTCCCGACCTATTGAGGAAACCGCGCCTCAGCCCGGCTGCCTTGCTAAAGATAGGCCGTCCTGCTTTGATGAGGGGCCGCGCCTCAGCTTGGGCGGCATGCTCCATGGCGGACCTCCCCGGCCTCTTGGTGTACTTCCTCGCCACCCCGGCTCGGAAACGATAGTGGCTGCTGGACAGAGGTGATCGCGCCGCAATAAGCTTGGTAGGGCCGGGTCGGGCGGAGAGCTCGACAAGGATAACCCGGGATGGGCAGTGAACTTTCTTTGTTGACTAAATGGGCCCCCCACTGATGGCCCAAATAAAGTTCGGACCCTCAAGACCTACTGGGCCTCCAGAACCAGGGATATCAATTCGTATTGTGTATTACCATTGCAGGTTGGACTTTGGAGGATATATGGTTCTTTTGCATATAATTATGACTGTGAATCTTCAAGAGCTTTTGATGGCAGACAGATTAGTTTAACTTTAACCGGTCTTTGCCCACGTAAAGTTAGAAGCTTCATCGATATTTGCACAAATGGGAGTGCGTTTTCTCATAAAAAAAATTTCCCACATTCTTAACCACGCTTTTGCCTTTATTTTTTCGTCATCACATCAGTAGTCAGTATGTAGAAGCTAGCTTTAAGCCTTTAACGTTAACCTCCCCGAGCCCTGCAACTAAAAAATGTTGTCTTCCATTGTTAAACGACAACCCTAAAACACCGGTAGTTACCCGCAACTTTTGATTTGATTATAATGTAATGTAAAAGCGCAAACCCCGTGCACGAAACTCCATTATGTTCGGGTCCCAGAAGGGTCGGGCCACTTTGGGCATATATATATATATATATATATATATATATATATATATATATATATATATAACTCATTACTAAAAGTTACAACAAAATAAAAGTTTATATTATGCACTTATTAACATTGTCACATTACCACCAAGCGAAAAGAAAGAATAAATTATTTTCTTGAGTGCACAGTTAATGGTCTTGTATCTTCTTGCTTTTTAATCCTCCCCGTCTTTCTTTTTCTTCTATAATGCTGGGGACTAACAAAGAACAACTAACTAAAAAGCATTGGTCCAAGAAGATTGCCTGAATTAATCATTAATGTGGGATAATTACATATTGACTCTACAAAGAATGAAAATGACCCACGAGGATGCTCTATATATGGCTTTAGTTTCTTAGAAAAAAGAAAAAAGAACCTCCTCCTTTTTTCAAATTGAATTCCCTAAAGTGAAACCTAATCAATCCGCATCAAGTTTATCAAAAAATAAATAAATTATGGAAAGCACCGAAAGATATGAACTGGAATCCGATTCAAGTCTTAAATCAGTTGGCTAATTACTTCAACCTTATTAATCATATACAATGGAGAACTATCATGTTTTGAATGTTGATACAGTGGCACCAATGTACTAGACACAATTCCTCACATAACCTAATTTATCAGGATCGAATTACGGAAAAAAGAAGCCATTCTAATTTGGCCAATTGCTATGGTTGAGATTCTGTGATAGTTAAGCAAACCAACTTTCAACTCCTTCTGGTGTTAAGCATTATACAAACTAAGTACTTGCGGCTACATTAATTAACTATAACTGTGAAGACGGATTCACGAATCACCCGAATGTCGAGTTTCGGCCTTGTATTGTCATCCCTCCAGCACTGATGGCCTGGTGGTTCATTCTCTCCACCACGTGTCGTGGAGATGGGCGACTTTCGAGCTTTCCCGTATTGAATTTCTTCTCCCTCAACGCATGATCACCAGATAAAACAGGCTTTGCTTCGTAAATATCTCCCACTGAACCAATATCACTCCCTTTATCAATCGACAATTGTGGAGCAATCTGAATTTGAGTATTATCAATACATGAGGCAGCAGCTGTACCCAATTCTTGGAGCCTTAAGTCATCAGCCCAAACTAAAGGGCTTTTCCCATTGCTGTTACCTGTATAGGATTAGGCCTCTTTTTGGTCAATAAATTATTATCGTTGTTGCTACTCGGGATGAATGCGTCCATGGAAGATGATCTCTCCATGGTTTGATGATGAAGCTGTTGTTCAATTTGATGATCAGTAGTTCCGTATATGTTGAGGTCTTGAAGAGTTGGGAAATTCACCGGCGGCCAGAAGTCTTTCATGGAGGAAGTTTCAATGCCACTGGGCTGCAGCTTGTTGAAGCTCCCGCTAGCAGTAGCGGCGGACTCCAAGTTTTCACCTGCTAGAGTTTGGCATGCTTTTTCAAGAATGGCCTGCATGTATTTCCCTTGAGCCTCAACTCTCAGCTGCAGGTGTCTTTGCACCTGTAATTATCAGTATCCAAATAATATTTTTTCCTCTTAGCAATTATATTAGTACAACCATTAAAAAAAACACAGTACTTCAGTTGTTTAATCTTGCAGCTTACCTCTAATTGTTCATGAAGTCTTCTATTCACCTCCATTTGCATCCTATAATTGCATGAATGATTTAGGCATTTTAGCATAAAATAAGCAAATATTTTGTTCATATTACAAATCCCCAAAACAAAAGAACATATCTTTCCAATGGGATCGACACGATAATATATGGAACGTACTCGTTCATACTGCGACTAAGCGTTCCAGACGACGATGCAATATTGTTTCGATGAAGTTCTATAGAAGAAGCTGCATCAAGTAGATAATTAAAATACTAATGATTATAATTAAATTAAAAGCATAAAAAAGCATGTAAGGTTAATATGTGCATGTAGCCACCTCTCTCACCATCTTTCATTGCATGATCATTGAAATCCTTGTGAGGTTGCTTTCCCAGCCTGAATTTCTTGAGAAAACAAAATCAAGAAACTTAGATATACTCACAAGTCACAACCCTACAACGTAAACTCGACAGAGTTCAGATTTTAAAAAAAGGAATTTTTATTTTAAAAATAACAAAAAAAAGGTCTAAACCTGAAGATGACTCTTGAGATGGTAAAGAGTTAGACCCTTAACCCCCATAACCCTCATGATGGTCTTCGGCGTTGCCTCTGATTCACAAAGGAAAATAAATTACAGATCACTAAGAAAGAGCATAATTAATATAACAAATATAGTACTCCAAAATAGTATCATCAAACCTATTTTATTACACATATCAATGAAATTATATTGTTAATGATATATGTTATATATTTATTACTATAAATACATACTATCAGGGCCACCGAGCTGAGCAACAGCATCAACAAATCGTTCATGAAGCTCAACAGTCCACCGAAGGCGAGGCTTTGGATCAGTAGTGAGAACAAGCCCCGAGTCTCCTTGAACACACATTGGACGCTCGTGAGCATGAATCATATTTGAGGGCTTCTTCGGATGGAACATTCTCTTTAAGCCGCACACGCACACTGACACAAACTCTCTCTCTCTCTCTCTGTTTGCTTGCAACGGAATAAGAAGAGATTCAAGAACAAACACTATAAGGGAGATAGAGAGAATGGAGAAATTTAGGATGGGAAGAAGTCTTGAATGGGAGAAAAGGGGTTGGGTTTCTCAAAAATAGAATGCATTAAGCACAAGTTAAACCTAAAGACGAAAAGAGCTAAAGTAAAGAAAATTTGTATTTATGCTACCCGCAATTTACCTTTATCAGTCAAGAATTCAAACCCATTACATAACTTGGTTTTAGAGTTTAGCAAAAGATAAATTGATACCATATATTGCAAGAGAGAAAATTAGTCGATCAAAATTAGTGAATTTTTAAAAATTATTTGTGCGTATTCCAAAAATAGATGTTTTCATGATACATGAGATGAAATATAAGAAAGTGCGTACAACTGCTAATTTAAAGAGACACAAGTAAATTTTAAAAGTTTCACATTAAGGGTAAATTTCAAACTTTTAGGATTTTCAGGGAAATTGTTTTTAATGAAAAATAGTTCTAAATTTTTGTTTTAATCAGTATTAGTCTAAAACTTTTATTTTTAATCAAAAGTGATCTTAAAACTCATAATTAAATTATCAACTATAAGATCATTTTTTAGAAAAAAAATAATTTCTGTGAGACTAAATTTGTTACAAACATTTATGTTAGATTATTTTTAACTAAAATTATTTTTTCTGAGATTATCTTTGATTATCCCTAATTGTATGAGACTAATATTAGAAAAATCAATGTTTTATGGAACCATTTTTTTAAATTTAACATTAATTTAATTCATAGTTTCACATACAGGTGTTAGGCATGTCCCGTTTAATCGTGCCGGCATGGCACTATGCATGACGTGCCGGAACAGTTTGAAAATGGGTCGTGCCATATCAGGCCGTTTTCACAATAGGCATGGCCTGGCACGGCTCAAGTTTTGTTTTTTTTTGACTTAACGATCGATCGGCACAATAGTGTTGATCGTCGATATACTAAAAAAAAAATTGTACAGTATTGTGCTGCCCATGGGCCGGCACCCTATGGCCCGACACGACCCATGTCATTGGTCGTACCTGGAACGGCATGTCACAGTAGCAAAATAGGTCGTATCGTGCCGCTTCATGATGTGTCGTGCTGTGTCTCGTATCGTCCGCTCCGTTTGACATCTCTAATTTCACATTAAGAGTACGTGTACATCATGAATTGATACTATTTCCAATTATATCAAGGCATTTAAGAACTTATGGTATCTTGCTTTGAAAAAGATGGATGTTTTTCCCATTATTAGTAAATTATATCCATAATTAATCATATATATAAAAATACACACATCATCATCGAAAGAATCATAAGAACGGGTGTTAGTAAAGACTAAGATACATAAATATATATGTATATGTATGTATAAATTTATATGTGTGTTGATGTTGTAAGATCGAGTGTATAGAAGTGAGACCGCTTTTTAATGTGGCAATTGGATGTTACACTTTGAGCTTCAGATGTAGTACTGATGTAGATGTCCAGTTCAAATTTCGTGCATTATGTTGAATTAAAGCAAGGTTCTTTTATTATCTTTCGTGGTACGACCCCCTTTTTAGCTTATTTTATTATCATTGCATTAAATCAATGTCAGTTTTTGTACCAGAAAAATTTGGTCCGAAGAGTTTCGGAAATCATTGATGTCGAAATTAAGATCCGATTTATAAATTGTTGAGTTATCGTCTTATAAAAGTTTGAGTTTATAGAAAGATTGTATAATTTGTTATTGATTCTCTAACGCTCTTCTTCACTCGTGAGCCGGTTTGTTTCTTTTTTTTAGGCTCATCAAGTGGATATTTAATTCAGGTGGAGTTGTTGCTTATGAGTTTTGAACACAGGACCTAGGCATTAGCCAGATGTTCTGATACCATGTTGAGAATACACGGGATTCCAACTCAAAACCAATTGATGATGGGTGAAGTAACTATCTTATAAATGCTAACCTAGCTTGTAAATTTATAATGTGATACAACTCTTAACATCCCCCTCACGTGTGACATTATATAAGTCAAACATCTGGATTGATAACGCGAGTGCCAGTGAGTATACGGGTGGATATCCAATCACATGAAAAATCTGCTCTGATATCATATTGAATTGTCGTCACATCTAAAAGTCCGAGCTTGTAGAGAGGTTGAACAGTTTATTATTTATTCTCTAACATATATTAATAGATGATAAATTAGACTCGATAGTCAAAATTCATCTGATTGAACAAAATTATTTGATGAAGTAGTTTTTCCAGTAAATGATTTTGAATAACCTAACTGACATGTAAAAACCATTCATAAATTATATTAATATAGGTAAAAATACAATGCTGCAAGGAAATATTTAAATTAAAATATATGGTGAATATATTAGAAAAAGCGAGCTAGTTAGGGAGGAGAGCATCAATGCATAAAGCGAAAGAAATACGCGGGGGAGCTTCCTTTTTTTGGTTCTAAAGCTTGATATCTCAAGTTCTTTTGTGGAATGGAAGATTGTCCTCCCTGCCATATGTGTTTCCTCTCCTCTCCTTCTACCTATTCTAGGTCCACATCGAACACATACATTATTTAAGTCAAATTGGGCAAAACAAAGTTAAAGTTACGATAATTTGTATTTGGGAAAATAGTCAAATTCGTCCTCCAAGTTTGCTTATTTTCGATTTTGGTCATTTAAGTGATCAAATTGGATCGTGGTCATGTAAATTGGGATTTTTTTGCTTTTTAATTCTATTTCATCGAAATACTAACGTGACACTTGTTATATATTTTTTTGCAGGATAATCTCGGAGGTATATTGTGAACAATATAATATTTGCAATATATCAAATAAATTGCATGCATGACATTGAATGTTTTTTTATATTAAAAATATAAATCAACAACCGAAGGTGTACTCATCAAATTGCAAAGTAGATATAAACAGGGTGTAATTAATTTACTAAATCTTTTTTATTTGTTTAAACTTCATATTATTACATAAAATTGTTAAGATCTCGGAAAAGAAAACCCCAATTAAGACTACATTAATGATGCATATAGGAATACTTACTCTAAATTCAATAAAAATGCTTTCAGTTTGATGTATAACTTTTCAAAATATATTCAATAATTAGGAATTTGAAATACCTTGATATTGTTAAAAATTTCTTAAAATTAAATATGCTGAATTTGAAATCCATTGTTTCAAAATTAGCCAAACAATTTGAGTATATTTTTTTAAGGATTTGAAATTTAAATCATTCTATCGTAGATTTACAGATAAGTACAATATAATCTACGCTTTTGATTTGGATCCAAAAGGAATAAATTCTTTCTTACTTGATAATCAAAGAATATATTCTTTCCTCGATATGTCAAAATTTCTAATTATTCATTTACTAACCTCTTCATGTTAATCAAAAGTTTTGCGTGAATGCTCTATATATAAAAAAACATAGTTAAAATTCACATGGAATAATTAATACTCGATTAAGTTCACAAATAATTACTTAAAAGATCTTGATAATCTGATGAAAATCCTTATAACATTAACAAGACATGTTTACAAATTATAACATTCTTCGTACAAAACTATATTAATTACAAATTAAGGAATATATTATATATATATATATATTATCAGATTATTAAGAATAATTGATCTAATTAATTAACATGAAAAATACTAAGATCTCATCTTGGCTCATCCCAGACCACTAGCGTGAAAGTATATAATAAATTAATTCAAAATTAGTTTAGCTGTCACATTATGAAAGCATGATAATGAACTAAAAGTTGAAGTTTAACTTTTAGTGGTTCATTATATATATATATATATATATATATATATATATTTAACAGAGTGGTTCATTATATTGTAAATTAGTGAAAAGTTTGGGGGGGGGGGGGGGGGGGGGAATTTATATTGGGTATGCTAGATTGCTTAAATTTTAAGCATCTTATTATGCTTTCTTGAATTTATTCCTAAATCTGAATATATTCCATTTATGTGAATATATATAAGTATGACCATATTCTTTTCTTTACCATGTTGCATACAGTAAAACCTTTATAAATTAATAATACTGAGACCATAAGATTTTATGAATTTAGAGAGATTATTAATTTATGATGATTAATTAAATTAATAATGTTGAGACCAAGTTGGGATCGAAAAAAAAATTATTTTGAAGAAGTTATTAATTTATGGAGGTTTTACTGTATCTTCGATAATTCTTAAATATTTTCAATTTTAGAAATCAATTTTCATTTAAAATTAAATGCAAATGAAAAGCATTTGAGTCGACTGGGTATATCGCCTTGTAGACTCAGTGGCAATGGAATCAGATTCGGGCAGGACCATTCGATTTTCAAGGGTTTCTTTTTTAATTTTATTTTTATCTCAAAAGTGGGAAAACGTGAAGTGCTTATTGAAAGCGTAAAAAACAAAAAGGATTCCTCCATTTGTGAGATTACAGTTATTCCCCCTTTTGATTTTATATAGGAAAATATTTGTATGGATTCAATTTAGGTCTATTTATGGACTTAACTCAATATAATTGTTCTAAAATGATTGATATGTTAGTTTATATATTCTTTATTTTAAAAGTTTTGTGTTTTAATATTGAGTTTGTGTATAAGTGATACCCAAACCGAGTGTAAATAAGTATTTTTATGATTGGTTTGTAAATATGTTTAGTAAAATCAAACTAATCTATTAAGTAAATTTTCTGTCATGATTTAGAAATATCTTAACAATGGATTATTATATTATAAATACTGGCTGATTTGATTTGGTTCGATCGTTTTCAAATTGAATTTTATACAGATTTATGTAGATGTGATTAGTTTGAAATTATATTCAATTATTAGTAGGCATTTTTATTAGGGGAAAGTGTAATTTACCTACTTGTAAGATTATAAATGAGCAATTTACCTCCCCATAAATAAATAAATAAGGTCCAAATCACCTCCATGTAAAAAGGAGCAATTACATCCTTGTAAACTAAATGTAGCAATTTACCTCATTGTGAATAAATAAAGGCCAAAACACCACCCTTTGAAACTAAAAAAAAATCGATTTACTTCATTGGAAAACTAAAAAGAAACAATTTACCTCAATTGTTTTAAATTATAGTATTAATAATAAAATAAATTAAGTTCAATATTGATAAAGAGAATAATAATAAACTAAATGAAGTAAATTCAAGACAATAATAATCATAATCATATTCGAAATTTAAAAATTAACAAAATCAATAAAAGTAACAAAAGTAATAAAGTTATAAACAACAATTAAAAAAATCATAACAAAGTAATGATAAACCCATTTTCTTAATAATATTCAATTTTAATTAGATTTTTCAGTAAGAAATCTATTTTCTCAAAGACTTTTTCCCAACTTTTTTTCAATAAGAAAACTTTTTTTAAAAAAAAATCCCAAAATTTTGAGTAATAATAAACCTATTTTCTAAATAATATTCAATTTCTAGCTAAATTGCCCTTTTTAGTTTAAATTATTCATTTTTTTAATTTGCAAGGGAGGTGTTTTGGCCATTATTTATTTACATGGAGGTAAATTGCTCATTTTTAGTTTACAGGGATGTAAATTGCTCATTTTTAATTTTACAGGGAGTAGATTTGGACTTTATTTATTTACAGGGATATAAATTGCTCCTTTATAGTTTTACTTAGGGGGTGCTTAACGGGCCGGGTCAATCCGAATCCGGCCCAAAATCGGACCGATTAGCCCAGTTCGGAATCGAATCGGGCTAACTGGTTCGAACCGGTCCGGAATCGGTAAGATATCGATCCAGATCGATTCTACCATTTTGGAACCGGTATCTTATCGATTCCGAACTAAACGGATCCGGTTCCGGATTGAACCGGAACCGGATCCATTTTTTAATTTTTTAATATTATTTTGTTGTTTAAGCTAATATAAGTTACATTTTTTGAAAAAAAAATTCAAACAAACCGGTTCCGTGTTGGAACCGGTCGAACCCGAAATCGGTTGGACCGGAACCGCATCCGATCTGGTTCCTTAACGGCCGGTCCGGACCGGATCAATCTGTTAACCACCCCTAGTTTTACTACAAGGTTAATTGCACTTTACCCTTTTTATTAATTTGATTAGGTTAACTTCACAACAACAACTAAGCATTTAATCCTAATGAATTGGGGTAGGCTAATGAACAATAGAGATAATCAAGTCGGGTCGGACACATGCGTCAGTCTTCTCCAAACGCTTATATCGGCCAACATATCTTCTGTAATCCTCTTACACTCCAAGTCTTTGCGTATAACTTCGAGCCATGTCTTTTTCGGTCGTCCTCTTGCTATCGTGAATTGGCAGAAATTCATGGACTCCACTCGACGTACATGTGCAATGCTAGGCCTATGTCGAACATAACCAAACCAACATAAACGATTTTCTTGCATCTTTTTTTCTATACAAACTACACATATTTACGCATATGCCTTTGATTTAGTATCTGTTTTATTGGGCCTAACTCGAAAAACCCGTTTCAGCCTACAATGTTGTATCCGATTCGAAGCATGCCCACCGCTAATTTCCTCTTGGGCCACCATTTTAGGTCGGCCCATATTTAAAAGCTCGCGCATACGCCCCAAGTCAGCTTCCTAGCATACTAGCGCTTGCGTCGTTTAAGCTTCTAGAAAGGAGACAATAAATGAACAATCAGGGATTCAGGGGTGGTTGTGTGATTTCCAAGATTTTATGCGGAAGCCCTTCCTCAATCGATTTTCTTGAATTCCAAGCTATGTCGTTCTTTTGTTGAAATCCGTTTCTCTATTTTATCGCCCAATTTGATTTGGTTTGATCTTTTACATGGTTTCGGGGATACAAGCTCGCGGTTTCACGAGGAGAAGGTAAGATAGTTATAAATCAAGGAAGTTATGAACGCGAGCACTCCTTCATCGAGTGCTGGAGGACCTGGATCGGCCGATTCGACTTCGTCTAGGCGGAATTCTAAGCGACCCAAGTGTATTTTTCTGTTCCTAACTTTTGTGTTTCAAAATTCCTTTGAATTCATGTTTCGTCCGTATACCGCTGTTGGAAATTCCATTTGTAGCTTTAGTATAAGAGAACTCGGAAAGAAGAATCCATTTGTAGTGAGGTCTTGTAAAACTGTGAATCATATTTTCTTGTCCTTATTTTCTTTAGAGAAGAAATTAGGCCAAGGCTGCAGTTATTAGCAACCGCTTTAGGTTGCTTCCTTAATATGATGAAGCAACAGAATTTAGCTTCCCATCCTTGGTCCTTGGGTTCCTTCCTTCTGTTTGGCGGTACCAGTGGACCATGGTGGAGTTTAATCAAGTAAGATGAGTCACTGACATTAACATATGTATGCCCTTTCGTTTGGAGAAGATTACTACCGTTTAACAAAGCAATGGTATGCCGTGAGAAGGAGCTCTGGTGTGAAGCTACTACATATGTGTGTAGTGGCAAATGTGCACAAACTTTTGTGGACTGTTCTCTTGGTCCTTTTGGTATTTAGTTGACATAGTTATCTGAAATGTGAAGCGACAACCGTGCTACTTTCGAAAGGGTTTTATTTACATAGGGAAGCAATAGATACAACAAATATCCAGCTCCAAAGGATCGAATATAATTGTAAAAAGAGATTTGTAGGATCGAGTGAATGATGCTTTATCAAAAGCTATAATTGTTAGCATTTGTCTAATGAATCTTTTAAACCATGCAACCAATCAAACAACATGTTTCGGCTTCTCTTTTAAGAGAAGTAGTTGTTACTCATCAACAATCATCTCCCAACCAGCAACTAATTCATATAAATCATAACTCCCAATAGTTTCACCGGCCATCAATTCTTCGAAACTCCCAATAGTGGCACCTGCCATCAATTCATTTAATTCGAAAACTTGGTATTGTTTATGATAGCATTTATAAAACCGGATGCTTTTTATATATAAAAAAAAAGCTGTACTAATAATTGTACAACACAAAATTTATAAACCACACAAAACTTCAAGTGAGATTGTTTAGATTGCTCTATTAGCACAGGCAGTTTGCCCAACAGAATTCATAATGATTCCGCACTCATGTAATTTGCCAAAGTGAACTGTAAATTCAAGCCTTATGTCTTGCATATGGAAGTTTCTATCATAATTTGACAGTTTCCATTGCATATGGAAGTTTGCCAAGATGGCAGCATAGTTTAAAAGTGAATTCTACATATGTTAAACATAAAACAGGAAGTTTTAATGTTATCATCGGGAAGATGCTTCGGTTGTCTTATGTCATTGATGTGAATATACATAGTTTTTACATCAATAGGATATAGACTTGTGTTTGATCAATTTTCTCTTTAGAATTTGCTGACTTGAAATTTTTGAAAGCCTAAATTACTCAGCTGCGAGGATTCAGGTCCATGATTCAGATTTTTTTGTCCTTTTCAATTATGGTTCCAGATTCAAGGTTTACACAACAGGAACTTCCGGCATGCAAGCCTATTCTTACTCCTAAATGGGTAATTCGTTTATGTTTTTGTGCACTGCGGTAATCCCTTCAACATTTAGAGATGTCGAAACTACTTTTAGCAGAAACTATGGGAGGCAATAATGACAGTTTTACTGCTTTAGCACGCCCCCTTCATGTAATTCAGTCCGAGAAATATATGTAACATATATGCTCGGAAGTAATACCCAAGTCTTATATGTGCACATTGGCAGGGCATTAGTCAACAAATGCTATCCAAAACCAACTTAATAAAATACATGGGGTTTTGCACATTAGGTTTTTGAAACTTGTCTACCATGTAAATCCACTTTTACTGAATAACACATAACGCTATCAGAGTACTTATATTTTAATTGGAGAAATTACTTGAATGGTTGGCTAAGTTCCTTCACATGAGTTTTGGGTGCAGGTTATTTTGACATTCTTGCTTATTAGTATCATCTTTGTTCCCATTGGAGTTGTCTCTCTTTTGGCTTCTCGAAATGTATGTACTCACTTGACGACGTGCATCCTTATACCTGATACCCTTTCTTCTTTATTTTTGTTTACTTTAAATTTGTATCTATTACTAGGTTGTGGAAATTATTGATGAATATGAGACTGTTTGCATTCCGGGCAATGCCCAGAGTGACAAGATCGCGTTTATTCAAAGCTCTCAAGACAAAACCTGCAATAGGATTCTAAGGGTGAGTTCTCAGTTGTACAACTCTTTGTTGAAAAGAAAACATGAAATTGACTAACTTCACAAAAAAAAAAAAAAACGTGAAATTGACTATTGATCAAATAACATCAGGCTCCGAAGGAAATGAAGCAGCCCATTTATGTTTATTATCAGCTGGACAATTTCTACCAGAATCATCGAAGGTGATGATGATGTAGTTTACTTTATTTCCCTCATTTCTTGTTAGAAATTATGATGTTCTGTTGTTTATTCTTCTTGGTCATAGGTCGAGTATCAGTTATTGATTGCATAATAATTTTCCATTTCTTAAATGATATTTCTTTCTGAGTATTAGGTATGTGAAGAGCCGAAGTGATCAGCAATTGAGAAATCCGGGAAGTGAGCATGATACAGATACCTGTAAACCCGAGGATAGTGCAAACAACATGTCTATCATTCCTTGTGGTCTTATAGCTTGGAGTCTTTTTAATGATACTTATGACTTTGCTCGCAACAGCCAGCCTTTGAACATAAACAAGAGGGACATCTCGTGGAAGAGTGATAGGAATCACAAATTTGGAAAAAATGTTTTCCCGAAAAACTTTCAGAATGGCACTGTAAAAGGTGGTGCAACACTTGATACATCAATACCAGTGAGCCGCTAATCCTATTGATAGCTTTTTTGTTTGACTCGTTTTATCTGCAAGCACGAAAGTCTCGTTCTTCCTGTTTAGATTGGAATTTTTTTAATTTTTAGTAACAAAATATGACTTCTCAAGAGACCAAAAATCTGTCTTGTGAATATTATGTTCCTGTAACAGCTAAGTAGGCAGGAGGACCTTATTGTTTGGATGCGCACTGCAGCTCTTCCGACATTTAGAAAACTTTATGGGAAAATAGAAGTGAATCTCAACGAAGGCAGCATCATTAACGTGACTATACAAAACAACTATAATACTTACAGCTTCAATGGCAAAAAGAAACTTGTTCTCTCTACCACCAGCTGGCTCGGAGGGAAAAACGATTTTATTGGTATTGCATATGTAACAGTGGGTGGATTGTGCTTCTTCTTGGCCATGATTTTTACTCTAATTTATCTGATCAAACCAAGGTACACTATTTTCCCTACCTAATTCCTGCTACAGTAAACTCATTTTTCTAATCATTTTGATCGGCACCTGAGATTTAACCAATGGATGATAATCATAACACATATCAGTCCAAACTATATTTGCGCTGATTCGGAACTCTACTTGACTCGAATCTTTTAACATGTTTTTGCTGTCTCAGGCAACTTGGAGATCCATCTTATTTGTCGTGGAATAGGAATGCAGGAGGTCGATAAAACTTTGGGATGGAACATACGGCAATGATGCCATACACATTCGATCAACCGCTGGTAAAATTTCTGTTTTGATCCCTTAATTATGCCGAAGTATTTTTTCTTTGGTGGGGACGCAAGTATCAATTCCAATCCTATATAAATCACTCGATTTTTACTGTTTTTTACCAACAGTTCATGCGTTTTTGTAAAACCTAATTAACACTATCAAAAGAGTTTTCTTTTTTTTTTTGTTTGATGGTTTTGATCGAGGTATTCGTTAATTGGGTAACGAACCATACATCAAATTCTCGAAAGTAATTATGCACGGGTTACAATTATTAATATTTCACATACATGGAGATCATTACTCATGAAATAGCCACATCAACAAGTATTCTTGTTTATCGATATGCAAGTAGAAATACAAATTACCAGCAATCTTATGTTACTGTATACAACATTAAACAAAAGTTTATCGCCCAATTTTTTATGTACTGGGACTCGAACACACAGATTGCCATGGTTTCATTGATGTATGAGCTGAAAATTAGTTTTGAGTGTTTTCCTATATTTTTTAGATTTTTCGAGAAATAGTGTCTGAATCAATAGAATTATCCAAGTATTTGACTATATCCTTGAGGTTTTTACTGGCTATTCTGTGTGAATCAACAGTTATTCTCTCATATCATACCCTTAAAGGAGTAGCAACATTTTGATGAGAATATTCACATCCAATTTTTGATGTACCCTTAAGCTCCGATTGGTATAAGTGAAGATGGATAGGTAATTTGTTTAATAAAGAGATGATTATTAAGTAACGGATAAATAATCTTGTTTGGTTTTTATGATTAGTAATTTTTGATGTACCCTTAAGCTCCGATTGGTATAAGTGAAGATGGATAGGTAATTTGTTTAATAAAGAGATGATTATTAACTAACGGATAAATAATCTTGTTTGGTTTTTATGATTAGTAAGATATAGAAAAATAATAATGTATTTGATATAATTGATTAAACATTGTATAGATGTAAAATTTGTACTAAAAGGTCAAAATACATTTGAATCATTCTTCTCTCATTCTTTAGAATATTCCAAAATATTTTATTTACAATATTTACTTTATTCTATCAAATATTTGTTTATAAATATTCAGTTTATTTATAATATTTTTTTGAAAACATAACAATATCTTCGTAATACAAATTATTAAAATCCACTACTCTATTTCACCACTTAAAACAAATGGAAATTCATAATATACAATTTGTAATTTAATTTGAATATATATAATTAATTATACTCGACGAAACTAAAATATTTTCGCCATCATTAAGCCAAACAACCGATCATAAATTTGTATTAAAATTTAAATAATAATAATATGATGGTTTTATTGATACATTTTTTTGTTTTATCTATTATCTATTTTATTTTGTCATTTAAAAAGATATTAACTTATATCAAAATATTTTTTAAGTATTTTGATAGCTTATGTAATTACTTAAAAATGAATAAATATTTTTTCATGAAATAATAATGCAATAATTTTGTGACGTAATAAATAGGAACTGAAAACAATGAATATATTCTGAAACTACAGAATGCTTATCAGCTAAACTAAAAAAATTGCCTCATAAGTGTAAACATAGGCTACCAATAGTCACCCAAGTGGTGAAACCGGTAAGGATCCCTCAAAACTCGAAGATTTTTGAAAATTCGAAGAGTTGAACCTTCCTGTGTACCAATCAAACCATATGCAAGTGCAAGCCTCTCACTGTGTTTCCAAAGTTATCCTCCTTCTGTTCTTCATCAGTGTCATGCAATGCATAGCTCGTGTCTGGAACATAGCCTGCCTCCTTGATTTATTTCTTCACATGTGCCAATTTAATATATATTTGTTCAGATTCTGGGTGGGATTGATCACCTGCACCAAATGAGCTTATTTTGTTTCTGATGTTAAGCCAACTGCAGTCGTTCTTCCTGTTTAGATTGGAATTTTTTTTGGTAACATTTCTCTACTGTCGTCTGTTGTTCTATTTTGGCACAATTCACAATAAGCAAGACTTGGTTCCAAAAAATTATTATTAAAATTCCTTCATAAAGAAGTAAATTGAGAAGTTTTATCGTTGAATCTTTATAAATTGTCTTAGTTTCATTTTGATTTATAATTACTTGATTAACTAATCGTAAAACTTTATTTATGTGAACTCAAAATTAATAAATATAGGCATTGAAATTGGTCGAGAGGCATTAAAATTGCTACCCCTTTTATAATAAAATTAAATAAACATTAAAACGGCTCCCCTTTGCCCCTTTCAATTCATAAACACGTAAGCATCAAATTATACACAGTCCAGTTTTTCCTACCTCATTCCCAAAAAGACATCCCAAATTTAAAATGTAACTGTCTCAGAAATAAATCAATAAAAATAAATAAATAATACTAAATAAAAAAGTCGATTATTTTGGTACTAATTAATCCTAACATGATCAAAAAATGAAAAAAGGTTCAAATTCTTGCTATACAATATCTATGGTATCAACCCTACAAATAAATTTTTTTTATGAGTGCCTCTAAAACATAAAAAAGAAGAAGACTAGACATAATTAATAAACAAATATTTATAACGGTGCAAGAAATTCACAAATTTAATTTGTAAAAGGAACAAGAAACTAATCCAACATCAAGAAAAGAACCACACATGACATGAAATTCTGGAGGAGAAAAGAAAAAGAAGAAGTAAATTATGTATATAAATACCTGAAATATGATGCATCAATCTTGAAACATTGATATTCATGACACAAATACGTTTGAGGAATTGCGAGAATCAATCATAACTCCAAAATAACAATACCTCAAAAAGCAAAGTATAATTATTATCTTGAAAGAAGACACTCGGCAAATTCCCCAAACGTAATTGTATGATGATATGTTTCTTCAATCCTTGATTTCTTCATGAAGATCACATACTATATCTCTCTTTCTTTGATATTTTAGTGGGTAAAGTGACAAAACAAAACTAGAGAAGAGCTATTTTATAGTTGTTAGTGTTGAAGTCCTAGTAGGACTCTAAGACACCCTTTTTAATTAGAAAACTAGGCCATCAAATAATTGACCTGTTGAATGCGGTGCAATTTGGTTTGGGCCAATCAGTTGGGGCAGCCTAACAGTTGAGCTTAGTTTTGTTGGGTTTCCGTCCCTCGACGTCGAATTCAAACGCAGCAGAATAATACATAAACGTAATAGGGCAACAAATGAAGGATTAGGATACGTTGGAGCCTATTAGGAAAAAAAAAGCAGTACTCTGAACTCGAGTTCAATTGAGTTGTTGATCAATATAAATGGGATGGTTGTGTAAAACAAATGAGATGTAATCGGATGTAAGATTGTATATGCTTGACTATCTGCTTAAGAGTTCCTATCACAATGGTTGAACTAGCTGAAGCGTCAAGTCTTCCATAGTCTCCATGTAAAATATAGAGTAGGATAGTAAATCGGCCAACCAGATCCCTTGTTCCGTAGGATCATTTGGAGAAAGTATCTGTTGATGCATTTAAGTTGCGGCGAGAGCAATTTCCATGTTTCCATTTAACTTGAAAATTACTTTGGCGGCAACAATAATTGATCTGACAATAACATTATTAATATAAAAAATTTGAGATATGATGAATTTAAAATTTACATCTTAACAAGTCACACTATGTGACTTTGTACCCGGACGACGAAGGGAATTGAATACTTTAAAAGAGCTACATATTTCTTGTAATACCTGGAACAATAAGAAAGTCAAGCTTTCCATCAGCGAAACAGCAAAGACAAATAGATGGAGGTTCAATCGCGTTGTCTTTTCTGCTGTTGTATTTACTCTCCTTCATTTGTTATAAAAATGATCAAAAGCTTGATGGTCAATGTCAACAAAATTCATGCTTGAAACTATTGAAATCAAACAAAGTTCAATCCTTTATTTTAAATTGAATTAAGAGTAAAAAAAATATGCTATTCGACAACAGGTAAATTTTCATGTGTATTTGGTATTTATTTATTTTTGAAGGAATGCATTGGTATCTTTTAGGTATTCATAAATTTTTTAAAAAGTTCAAGCTCGAGTGATATACAAGCTACTTTATCTAAAATTAAATTAAACATAGGTTTCCCTCAGTGAAATGAAGCTGAACCCCATCGTAATGGTGCCAATGTAGCTTGTAACTATTATACCAAAAAGAAATCATATTCTGAAACTACAGACTGCTTATTAGCTAAACTAAAAAAATTGCCTCATAAGTGTTAAACATAGGCTACCAATAGTCACTGCAAGAACATTTACCGCCGCTAAAGTGGTGGAACCGGTAAGGATCCCTCAAACTCGAAGATATTTTAAAATTCGAAGAGTTGAACCTTCCTGTGTTTCAATCAAACCATATGCATGTGCAAGCCTCTCACTGTGTTTCCACAAGTTATCCTCCTTCTGTTCTTCATCAGTGTCATGCAATGCATAGCTCGTGTCTGGAACATAGCCTGCCTCCTTGATTTATTTCTTCACATGTGCCAATTTAATATATATTTGTTCAGATTCTGTGTGGGATTGATCACCTGCAACAAATGAGCTTATTTTGTTTCTGATGTTAAGCCAACTGCAGGCAGGCTTCTTTTTCACATTTTCTGTTTCCATTTTCACTCGCACTCCCTGAACATCGTGCCATTTTCCTGATGTTGCGCAGACGTTTGAATAAAGAACATAAGCAGAATCATCAGAAGAGTTTGCATCAAGCAGATGTTGTGCCGTTTTTTTCCCAGTTCCAGCTCTTTGCATCTCAAGAAGAAGTTTCAAAGCCTCCTCCCATTGAGAATGCTGAGCATTTGCAGCAACCAAAGCATTCCAAGTTGCAGGGGTCCTATTGACTAATGCATGAAATATTAAATTACTTGAGTCGAGATCCCCACAATACGCGTACATGGAAATAAGAGAGTTCCTCACATACTCATCTGAGTCGTATCCAGTCAATAAAATATGTGCATGCAAGACCCTGCCTAAGAAGGTGACGTGGATCAGAACAAGATCCAAGAACATTTATCAGGGTTATGTAGTTATGAGGTATATCCATCTCCCTTATTAATTTAAAAACTATTAATGCCTCATCAACCTCTCCATTTTCAGCAAAACCACCGATCAGGGCATTCCAAGTAACTAGCTCCTTCTCAGCCATCTTATGAAACACGTCCTTAGCCTTGTGTGCCATGCCACCCTTTCCGTACATGGAAATTAGTGCATTACCAACACCAAATTTTAATGGAGTCCAGATACAGTTACAAGTCCATGCACTATCATCCCTTCAGACAGAAATTCCTTATCTGCGCATGCAGATAGCGCACTAGCAAAAGTAACAAAATTTATGAGTTTTTTTCTCGTGTAGGAGTGCACCCAACACTCTCAAGACATCCAAACACTTGCCTCCCAAAACATAGCCAGCCATCATGGAATTCCAAGATATCAAATCCTTCTCTGGCATCCTGTAAAACAATTTTTCTACATCTGGGTATCCTCCACTCTCAAAATACATAGTAAGAAGAGTGTTAGATATACAAATATCCATTTCATATCCATGCTTCAACACTAAACCATGTAATCCTCTACCCCATTTGAATTTGTCCACAGAACCACATGCGGATAGAACTGTGGAAAGCGTGGTTTCTTTATTTCACCATGATTCAGACGCATTAAACTAAAATATACAAGTGACTCCTCAAACACCAAATTATGTGCAAAAGCCGCCAGTATTGAATTCCATGATATAATGTCATGTCCATCCATGTGATTAAAAATATAACAAGTAACTTCCATCTGGCCGAACTACTAAAGGCCGCTATAAGAATTGGCAACAGAAACATTAGTCTCAAGCCCTGTCTTGATAACATGACCAAGCACTTGATGAACCAAAAATTCATCATCAAGAGATTCACATGAACCGATGACAGTAGTGAATGTGTTCTGATTACAACCAATTCCTGCTCGCCTCATTCTTTGGTATAAGTTAGCAACTTCATAAAACAATCCTTCATCTGCAAAATTAACCATCAGAGAGGTCCAGGAAACCACATTTCTATCAGGAATCTCTTCGAAGAGTAACTGCGCATCAGAAACAAGAGCATATCCACCATAAAAATGCAAAACTGAAGTTGCCACGAAAACATTATACAATAAACCATTCTTCAATACCAAACCATGCATCTGAAGTCCTTCAAGAAACATACTTTTAGACCTACTGAATGCAGTCAATAAGCTAGCAATGACATACCCATTCAATTCAACTCCTCGATCCCACATCTCAAGAAACGATCCACCGGCATCTTCCCAGAAATCATATTATTCCAAGAAGCTTCGTTTCTCTCAGCCATTTTATCAAACGCGTGTTTGGAAGAACTGATACTCCCAAATTTTGAACACATATTTATCAACGTGTTTTTATGAAATATGCTTAAATGAGTCCATCCCTTCATGCACACTGAATGCACAGACTTTCCCACAATTTCTCTGCTGATCTGCGAAAAACCTTTTTGGAGAAACCTCTGGGTGACGGTGATTTGTAAGGAATCGAATAATATGACTTGTATGTTCGCTTCGACATTGAGTATGTTAGGTGGATGTGTACATGCAAAATAAATACAAATACACAATATACAAATATAATAGTAATCTCAAAAAAATATCGAGTCCGGCTCAGATATTTATTTTACAAATGCCTCAATTGTAGAATAGCTGTTTTACAAATTCCTCAAATCTAGGTTTTTCATACTTTAATTTTTTTTTGTAACATTTCTCTACTCGTCTGATGTTCTATTTTGGCACCAATTCACAATAAGCAAGACTTGGTTACATTTTTAATTTACACAGTCCAATTTTTCCTACAAAACAGACATCCCAAATTTAAAAATGTAACTGTCTCATAAATAAATCCATAAAAATAAATAAATAATACTAAATAAAATTGTTCTTATAAAGTCGATTAATTAATCCTAAAATGATCAAAAAATCAAGAAAGGTTCAAATTCTTGCTATACAATATTATTCATTTGGCCACGGGTGGCTATTTAGTGTCTATGGTATCAACCCTAAAAATAAATTTTTTTATGAGTGCTTCTAAAACATAAAAAAGAAGAAGACTAGACATAATTAATAAACAAATATTTATAACGGTACAAGAAATTCACAAATTTAATTTGTAAAAGGAACAAGAAATTAATCCAACATCAAGAAAAGAACCACACATAACATACGAAATTCAGGAGGAGAAAAGAAAGAAAAAAAAAGTAAATTGTGTATATAAATACTTGATATATGATGCGTCGATCTTCTTGAACATTGATATTCATGACACAAATACGTTTGAGGAATTGCGAGAATCAATCGTATCTCCACAATAACTATAATTATTATCTTGAAAGAAGACACTCAGCAAATTCCCCAAACGTAATTGTATGATGATATGTTTCTTCAATCTTTGATTTCTTCATGAAGATCACATACTATATCTCTCTTTCTTTGATATTTTAGTGGGTAAAGTGACAAATAAAACTAGAGGAGAGCTATTTTATAGTTGTTAGTGTTGAAGTCCTAGTAGGACTCTAAGACACCCTTTTTAATTAGAAAACTGATTTTTGAATTCTATTTCGTAATTATCTGGGATTTTTGAATTGATGCTCAGTTGTCATAATGCTATTCTGTTGTATAATATGGGCCATCAGTTCTACCGTTTTCGATCTGGTATCTTACCAGTTCCGCACCAAACAGATCAGGTTCCGGGCTGAACTGGAACCGGATCCGGTCTTTTAAAAAAAAATTATTTACTAAATATATCATCGATTTTCAAAAACAAAAGTTCAAAAAAATCGGTTCCTTAAGGATCGGACCGGTTCTAGGATTATAGGATCCGGAATCGGTTTCGGACCTGATCAATCCGTTAACCACCCCTAATTTTATCCCAAAAGCTAATATAATATAAAAAATGTAACAGTATTTTCACTAAATATTTTATAAAATATTTCATTAAGTTACTATGAATCCACCATATAGAATAACGACGCTAAGTTTTGCATTTAATGCACTCGGTAAATACATTACATGTCACTTTCTCATATGTGCAAATGGACGGGAAACACTTGTATAAAATCAGTTTGGGCAATATTTATATACAAACTCAATATCAAAATATAATAATTTTTAAATAAATAATACATAAAATTATTTTTATAGGCAAAATATTATGAAATATATAGAATTTGTATTTCTTTTATATACATTGCAATATTGTTGCTTATGTTTAATATTATGATGAAAAAAATTATAAAATAAATCAGATGTGTTAAAGTTATATATAGAAAGTACTTAAAATGTGTATAGGAGTTTTCTTTTGAACATTCGATTTGGTCAAATTTACACTATGATCAAATATTTGTTCGATCTTGGGTTCTGAATCATATTTGTTCGACAACTAAATGAGGTTAGACTTTTAAATAAAAAATCAAACTTAAAAATATCATAATTGTATTAAGGATTGATTTCATCATATCCTCAAGATATTGATATTATTGTAGATATACACTTTGTAATCTTACATTATCATTTAATATCTCGATGATATCAATCCAGGATATGATATATCATAATAAAATTTTAAAAACTTTTTTAGTATTAGAGTTTGATAAGTTTGCATCAATTAAAATTCCAAATTGGTAAGAAATCCAAATACTTTAGTATCTCGATAGAACTGAATTTTATAGCTGACATTTTCATTGAATACTTTAGTCTGTTGGTTATTATCTCAAATCTTTTAAAATTTTCCATGTGCAAAATTACCAAAATTATTTATGGAATAATTACATATGTCTCCATTGTAGAATAGCCGTTTTAGAAATTTCTCAATCTAGTTTGAACAATTACATCTGCCTCCTAATAACTGTATTACAATAGCACCCCCTCTAGATTGTAAATATAAGAAAAATTACAAGTATCTCACATATGATTTGACATAAAAATACACTATAGTAGATGTAGATATTATTATTCAAACTAGAGAGGCTAAAAATTTGGAAAGATATTCTAGGAAATGACATATTTCTTACTCCCTTTTACCATTTTAATTTCGTTTTTCATACTTGATTTTTTTTTTTTTAACATTTCTCTACTGTCGTCTGTTGTTCTATTTTGGCACCAATTCACAATAAGCAAGACTTGGTTCCAAAAAAATTAATATTAAAATTCCTTCATAAAGAAGTAAATTGAGAAGTTTTATCGTTGAATCTTTATAAATTGTCTTGGTTTCAGTTTGATTTATAATTACTTGATTAACTAATCGTACAACTTTATTTATGTGAACTCAAAATTAATAAATATAGGCATTGAAATTGGTCGAGAGGCATTGAAATTGCTACCCCTTTTATAAAAAAATTAAATAAATATTAAAACGGCTCCCCTTTGTCCCTTTCAATTCATAAACACGTATGCATCAAATTATACACAGTCCAGTTTTTCGTACTTCATTCCCAAAAAGACATCCCAAATTTAAAATGTAACTGTCTCAGAAATAAATCAATAAAAATAAATAAATAATACTAAATAAAAGTCGATTATTTTGGCACTAATTAATCCTAACATGATCAAAAAATCTTGCTATACAATATCTATGGTATCAACCCTACAAATAATTTTTTTTATGAGTGCCTCTAAAACATAAAAAAAAAAAGGAAGACTAAACATAATTAATACACAAATATTTATAACGGTACAAGAAATTCACAAATTTAATTTGTAAAAGGAACAAGAAACTAATCCAACATCAAGAAAAGAACCACACATGACATATGAAATTCTGGAGGAGAAAAGGAAAAAAAAAAGTAAATTATGTATATAAATACCTGATATATGATGCGTCAATCTTGAATTTTGATATTCATGACACAAATACGTTTGAGGAATTGCGAGAATCAATCATATCTCCATAATAACAATACTTCAAAAAGCAAAGTATAATTATTATCTTGAAAGCAAACACTCAGCAAATTCCCCAAACGTAATTGTATGATGATATGTTTCTTCAATCCTTGATTTCTTCATCAAAATTCCTTACTTTCACAACACTCAATATTTTTTGTATCTATATCTCTCTTCTTCCATGTTTTAATGGGCAAAGTAATAAATAAAAACTAATTGAGGGCTATTTATAGTTGAAAATGTAGAAGTCCATGTAGGAATCTAAGTCACCATTTTTAATCGGAAAACTGATTTTTGAATATATTTTGTAATTATCTTGGGAGTTTTTATATGATTTGCAGTCCGAGGCGGAACCAGGGGGTGCGCAGGGGGAAGCCGCACCCCCCAGCTAAATGGTGTTAATATATACGCTTATGCTAAGTCATAAACAAAAAGTCATTGCCAATAGTGGTTTGTGTTCTTTTTGTTCCTGAAATGACCAAAGTTCGAAACATCTCTCTCACATTATTTTTCCCCTCTACTGTTTTGCCTAATTTTAAAAAAATAATATAAATTAAATAAAATGATAAAAAAAAAACGCTTTAACAAAAATGTGTGCACGTTTCTTAATTTAGCACTTCTTTTCCTCTTTTCAAAAAAAAAATATTTATCTTTTATTTTAAAACTTTTTGGTTGGAAAAAAATGTTGCCATACATTAACATCTTTTATTCATCTTTAATAATTAATTATTTGAAAATGTTATTTTCGCATCCCCTAATTTATTTTCCTGGCTCCATTCCTGTTCGCAGCTATCAAAAAATTATTATGTTTTATGGCCCCTGTGATTGGGAAATTAATCCTATATACTACAGATAATTCGATGATTTTGGAGTGATACGAAGAGCCAAACAAGGTCTAGTGTTTTCAAAGTATGTTAGACAAAAGGATCGAAATGAATGAGTCAATAAATCAGAAACACAGAGGGATACGAAAAATTTGAAGAAAATTAAAAGCAGTAATGAGTAATTACCATTTATTAATGAGTTATCTAAGGAAGCTAAAATTTGCATTAATGCACTATGTAAATACATTACATGCCACTTTCTCCTGTGTGCAAATGGACGTGAAACACTTGTATGTAATCAGTTTGGACAGTGTACACCAACTCAATATGAGAACACAACAATTTTTAAATAAATAATCTTACTATATTATAATGCCTAAGCCCCTTATACTAACTACCTTGGTATGACAATTTGAATTTACCAAACTACCCCTCCAATGGTTTGTTGTGGTTCTTTGTTGAATAATGCCTAAGCCCCTTATACTAACTACCTTGGTATGACAAATTTGAATTTACCAAACTACCCCCTCCAATGGTTTGTTGTGGTTCTTTGTTGCATCTTTTGAATTGTAATATTAATTAATGTATATGTCTCATTTATTTCGTATGCATTATATATTATGTTACACACGCAACGCGTGTGCGTCACCTGCTAATATATATAATGAATGAGTCAATTTTGATCATTCATATTCATGACACTACTAAGACACCCTTTTTAATTAGAAAATTGATTTTTGAATTCTATTTTGTAATTATATGAGATTTTTGAATTGATGATCAGCTGTCATAATGTTATTCTGTTTTATAGTATGGGCCATCAGCCCATACTATTAGCCCGCTTTAGCAGCCCATATTAGACAACTATGTCTTCCTGTATACCCGATCCAGTGATCCAACCCGATTTCGCATGAAAAAACTCCCATAAAAAGTGAGGTGGAAGTAGCGGGGAAGAGCCGAAGAATTAGGAAAAAAATATAAAGCCTATTGAAAAATGCCGGTGATGGAAAAGCTGAGGATCTTCGTAGCCCAAGAGCCTGTGGTCGCCGCTTCTTGCCTCATCGATGGCCTTGGTGAGTATTTGCACTGTTTTCATTGTATAAATTTACTCGTAGATTTATCTATATGTACGTGTTCTTTCAATTTTATTTGCTGTATTGTAGCCATGGTTTTATCATACGCTTCGAATCAGATTTATGGATAATTGAAGTTGGGAATTAAATTTTGCCCACCAAAATATATTATATAAATTTGTGTCCACCAAATTCTAAAATTTTGGTTACACAGCTTTAAACCTAGAGCATCATGACCGATTTGCGTGAGGTTTTATTTATTGAATTTTTTGAGTATTTTTGTTCCCAAATAAGAAATATATTCTAGGAAATGACATATTTCTTACTCCCTTTTACCATTTTAATTTCATTTTTCATCCTTGATTTTTTTTTTTTTTGTAACATTTCGTCTGCTGTTCTATTTTGGCACCAATTCACAATAAGCAAGACTTGGTTCCAAAAAATTAATATTAAAATTCCTTCATAAAGAAGTAAATTGAGAAGTTTTATCGTTGAATCTTTATAAATTGTCTTGGTTTCATTTTGATTTATAATTAACTAATCGTAAAACTTTATTTATGTGAACTCAAAATTAATAAATATAGGCATTGAAATTGGTCGAGAGGCATTAAAATTGCTACCCCTTTTATAAAAAAATTAAATAAATATTAAAACGGCTCCCCTTTGCCCCTTTCAATTCATAAACACGTAAGCATCAAATTATACACACTCCAGTTTTTCGTACTTCATTC
This sequence comes from Haberlea rhodopensis, assembly GCA_907163345.1. Lineage (NCBI taxonomy): Eukaryota > Viridiplantae > Streptophyta > Magnoliopsida > Lamiales > Gesneriaceae > Haberlea > Haberlea rhodopensis. The sequence continues at coordinate 3,102,429 of CAJQUN010000003.1, read as the reverse complement.
CCAAAAAGACATCCCAAATTTAAAATGCAACTGTCTCATAAATAAATCAATTAAAATAAATAAATAATGCTAAAGAAAAAAGTCGATTATTTTGGCACTAATTAATCCTAACATGATCAAAAAATGAAAAAAGGTTCAAATTCTTGCTATACAATATCTATGGTATCAACCCTACAAATAAATTTTTTTATGAGTGCCTCTAAAACATAAAAAAGAAGAAGACTAGACATAATTAATAAACAAATATTTATAACGGTACAAGAAATTCACAAATTTAAGAAACTAATCCAACATTAAGAAAAGAACCACACATGATATATGAAATTCTGGAGGAGAAAATGGAAAAAAAAAAGTAAATTATGTCTATAAATACCTGATGTATGATGCGTCAATCTTGAACATTGATATTCATGACACAAATACGTTTGAAGAATTGCGAGAATCAATCATATCTCCATAATAACAATACTTCAAAAAGTAAAGTACAATTATTATCTTAAAAGAAGACACTCAGCAAATTCCCCAAACGTAATTGTATGATGATATGCTTCTTCAATCATTGATTTCTTCATGAAGATCACATACTATATCTCTCTTTCTTTGATATTTTAGTGGGTAAAGTGACAAATAAAACTAGAGGAGAGCTATTTTATAGTTGTTAGTGTTGAAGTCCTAGTAGGACTCTAAGATACCCTTTTTAATTATAAAACTAAATCCCTTTTAGAGTTCAAATAAAGTTAAAAACTAAAGTACAATATCATAATTGTTAAACAGTTAAACTTAATCAGTTTTAGAGTTTGATTATTTTGCATCAATTAATTAATTTTATTCCAATATCGGTGCGTACATATATATATACACACACCCGGCATCTTTCCCTCTCCTCCCTCACACTTTAACCTTTCTCACTTTACACTTTCTCTTTGGCAATCCCCACCATATTTCAAGAAAAAGAAAAATGTCGCCCAAGATACATTTTTTTGCCATTTTCGTGTTTTTCTTGGGCATCCAAGTCAATCTTTCTTCCCAAGTCTATGCATTTTTTGACTTCTCTACATTCAATAAATTCCCCAAACTTGAATACGATTTTTACAGAGACAGTTGCAGAGACGCCGAGAAAGTTGTATGGGATATGATGAAGAATATCGTTGCTGAACATGAAAATGCCCCAGCGCAGCTGCTGAGGCTAATGTTCCACGATTGCTTCATCCAGGTACTACGTACTTTTTTTTTGGAAGATATATAAAGAAAATAATTCTTGACGGTTCTTAATGGGTACTGGTTTGTTTGTTGTATTGTATTCATAATATTTTATTATCTATTGATTATGTATGGCTGCGTTATGCTTTTAGAGTTTGTTGGTTTTTGTGCATGCATCTTCTATTCCCAAGCTTACTGTATACATGATTTTCTTGCATTGCTGGCTTTCAGGGTTGTGATGCCTCTGTGTTGCTCACTGGTATGGCAAATCGATCTTCGGAACGACAAGCCATACCAAATAAAACCCTGAAAGGTTTTGAGTTTGTGGAGGAGATTAAAGAAAACTTAGAAACAGATTGCCCGGGGTTGGTGTCCTGCGCCGATATTCTGGTGCTTGCTACACGAGACGCTATCGTGTTGGTAAGAATCACATTGTATCCATAACATACTCCTGCTCGATACAGCTCTCTTGTACGACTTTTTCATTTGTTATGCATTTCTAACTCTTCTGATCAGATCTTTATAATCAAATTCATGAACTTTTGAAATGGATCACTCAATCCATAGACAAAAGGTCATGATCATAATGATGCTTTTGCAGCAGCTAATCTAGGAAAATGTTTTTGTCATGTGCCCTTAGCAATTTCTGTGGGGTATCTGCAGATTTCTATGCCACGTTTTCAGTTCTTTCATGATCATTCCTGACAAATATATAAGTGCATATTGATGAATTCTGATTCTGGACTCTATATATCTTTCAAATTTTTAGCATATCACTGCGTGTGTATTATGTCATCTTTCATATATAATACTATCCTCTTTACCACATTTCTAGTCTTCTATTTTTAGTTTTGTGGAAGATTGTCTCTGCTTATGGAACATATTGCAGCAACCATGTGCTTATTTCTTGAAAATTGAGAATCTGTAATTGGCATTAAAAGTTGTCCCTTTATTTATTGGATCCTCACCTCTAGAATGGTTTATCTACATAAACGTTATAAATAAGTACTTGCTCTTTATATAGATCAAACATGTTCTCACAATAATTTTAGTATTGCTAAAGAATACGTGCGCTTGCTAGGTTCTTAAAATGTCATGATTTTTTATTGCTACGATTATGTTGAATGTTGGGAAGGTCATGATTTAAATATTTGTGTTTTTTTTTTCTTTCTGGGTTTTGCAGTCTGGTGGACCCTACTACCCAATTATGACAGGAAGAAAAGACAGTCTCCGATCATATTTCAGTGAGGCACTCGCTGAAATACCTAGGCCGGATGCTAATATCAGTGAGAGCCTTCGGTTGTTTGCTGCACGAGGTTTTAATGATAGGGAAACAGCTGCACTCCTAGGTAACTTTTCATTGCTCTTTTTATGAGTTTTCCAGTTCATCTTACATAATTGAATCTTGTTCCATTTGACCTCATTATTCCTTTTGATTTTCCTGAAGGTGGCCACAATATTGGTAGAATTGGTTGTCAATTTATCCAGCCAAGACTACAGGCTTCCAATGCAGCAATGCCAATGGATTTCCTGTTGGAAACAAGGAGGAAGTGTCTTGTAGCAAACAACAGTGTCGGTAACAGAGCCGTACCATTAATGTCAAGGCATGTCACCGAGGGAATGTTTTACCAAGGACTATCATCTTCCAACTCATCTGGGGGTGGATTTGATAGTCATTACTATCGGTCCCTGATTAGGGGGCGAGGACTGCTTGTTGCCGATCAGGAATTAATGGCAAATGCAAACACTGCAAAGGCAGTCCTCGACTATGCCAATGACATGGTATCATTTAGAACGGAATTTGCGAAGGTGATGCTGAAATTGTCAAATTTAAATGTTTTGGTTGGGTCCGCAGGGGAAGTTCGGCGCAAATTCTCTGCCCAAAATTCTAACTAGAAGTTGTGGTGAAATGCTTGTTAAAAATGTTGGGTTCCCAGAGAGTTTTTGTATGCTTAAATAGTCATTTGTCAACTGCGTTTTTAGAGATTAGCTTCAACGCTTGGAATTTGAGAAAATGATAAAATGAATTAGCTTCAAGACTTTAAATTTTCATTAAAAAATTAGTATCAAGATTTTCTCTGGAATTTTTCTCTGTTTTATTTCATGAGATTGAGGTTTTTCCATAGTTATTTTGCCCTCGGCATGTTGAAACCATCTTGGTTGGCAATTAGTAGCAACTGGAATAGTTGTTTGTCAACTGTGTTTTTAGTGATTAGCAGCGTATGGAACTTGAGAAGATGATGAAATGAATTTGCTTCAAGACTGAACGGATCAAAATTCACTCCAGCTCTTTGCATCTCAAGAGGGAGTTTCAAAGCCTCCTCCCATTGGCCAAGCTGAGCATTTGCAGCAACCAAAGCATTCCAAGTTGCAGGGGTCCTATTGACTAATGCATGAAATATTAGGTTTACTTGAGTCGAGATCCCCACAATAAGCGTACATGGAAATAAGAGAGTTTCTCACATACTCATCTGAATCATATATCCAGTCAATAAAATATGTGCATGCAAGGGCATTCCTTGCCTAAGAAGGTGACATGGATCAGAACAAGGTCCAAGAACATTGAAATTAGTGCATTACCAACTACTAAATTTTCATGGAGTCCAGATACAATTACTAGTCCATGCACTATCATCCCTTCTGACAGAAATTCCTTATCTGTGCATGCAGATAGCGCAGTAGCAAAAGTAGCAAATTTTATGAGTTTTTTCTCGTGTAGGAGTGCAGCCAACCCTCTCAAGACATCCAAACTCTTGCCTCCCAAAACATAGCGAGCCATCATGGAATTCCATGATATCAAATCCTTCTCTGGCATCCTGTGAAACAATTTCATCTCTCCACTCAAATGAACCCTAGGTCGAAAATTCCAACCCAGATTTCTCTGTCATCTTCACGTATTTTTCCAATTAAACCGGGATGATGAATCATCTCAAAGTATACATTAAAAGCCGGTGATTTTGGACTAATTTCAAACCCTAATTCCAGCCTCATGAACCATAAAAAGGAGAAAAATTCATCTTTCGCTTTCTTCGTCACAGGCGAACCAAAATTCAATTACTTTTCACCCTGGCCAATACGTCTCATGGGCAACCAATTCTTCAGTCAATTTCTGAAAATAACTTCTGGATCTCTCGATTGATACTTCGCCCTATCGGAATCAAACCGAAGAAAATTTCCGAAATACCTTTCACATATAATTTTTATACCTTAAATTTTTAAAAATATAAATTATTTAGTAAAACTTTTATTTGGACATGTCTTCTTAAATCTCATCTATTTAGGCATAGGTGATAATGATGTGTAATTAATAAATAGAGAAATAATATATTAATTTGAAAATATATATATATATATATATATATATATATATATATATATATATTAATTAATTAGAAGAATTTTAATAAGAATAACAAGAAATATTTCTTTGGTATTCTAGTAATAATTTCATTTGATTAATATTCCGTTAACCTCTCAATTTAATTAATAAACTTTTACTTTTCTCTCTGAGCGTATCTCGAATTGTATTATCCCTCGGTTGCGCCCCTATGCAAACCCTTGCTGCAAATATTTTAAAAGTCATATCCCTCTTTGTAAGTCATGAAGAATTTGAATGAGAATCTGAAATACGAGGAAATTTCCATCCGGGTCGTGGATTCAAAGGGCCAAGTGTTGAGGCAAATAACCATTCCATAAATCAAAGTTCAATGGCCAAATCATAGGGAAAGAGAAGCTACATGAGACATAGAAGAAAAGATGCGAGAGAAATATCACTACCTTTTCGATGGTCAATTGAGTCAAATTTCGAGGACGAAACTTCCAATAAGGAGTGAAGAATGTGAAAACGCGATTTCCAAAGTTTTAGTCAACCAAAATATTCAAATTTTCTTTTATTTAAATCAATAAATTACTGTTTAGATGATATTGAATTGTATTATAGTTAATATTGAATTACATGATATCAATCAAATCTTATAGATTGCAAAACACTTATTTAAACAAATAATTAGAGAATTAAGAGTTGTATCTTAATTTATAGATAGTAATGTAATGTGTAGATGATTGAAGATTTTATCAAATATAATAATGTGTTGTTAGATAATTAGTAATCATGTCATTGATATCTATTAACCAATAAAACATGAGATAAATCCAATTCAATTTAATCTTGTAGACTTGTAGCTAAACCAATGACTAAGTATTTAAACAACTAGAGTTTTGGTCAAGTCACAATTAGAATCCTTAAGTTAATCCAACCACTTGATGTTATTTGGTCAAACCAAATACTAAGTATAGATAATATTGAAAATTAATAGATGATATTGCATTACATATATATAATATCTAGACAAGATATAATATTGAATTATATTATGATAATCTTTTAGATAGATAAATATAACCAAATCCGAAGATAAAGCACAATCTAAAGATACGTTTGGAAGATACGATTGAATTTCAGAAGTAGTAGGAACCGAGATTCTCGAATTTCAAGCTCTATAAATATAAGACTCTTCTACATAGTATGCAACTCAAAAATCTCTCACAATTCACACAATTTTCCAAACACACACTAAAAGGTGTGAAATTTTCAGCAAGGAAAGGATAGGAAATTCATCACGTTTTTGCCACCCAAATTCATTGAAACACGCAAGAATCATTTCTGTTGGGGTTCAACAATTGCATCTGCTTTGTGATCGGTCGAACACGTGGCGCTTGTGCCAGTGTATGGTTGAAAAGATTGATGTTGCGTCAATACCCTTTAACTATAGTTATTGGTAAAGTGGTAAGCGCTCGATCCTACAATTGGTATCAGAGCCAATGTCGCGTGTTCGATTCCCATGAGTTGCAGAGAGTGCAATTATTGGGGGAGGGATTGTTGAGGTTCAACAATTGCCTATATTTTGTGATCGGTCGAACACTTGGCGCTTGTGCCAGTGTATGGTTGAAAAGATTGATGTTGCGCTGTAATGCCTCGATTTGTTTTATACACATATGATATGATTATGGTGTAATTATATCAAATGGCGGTATGATAATGGGGGTTTGGGTGGAACCAAGAAAGAATTAATACATGTATGAAATGATATATGGCAAGGAATGAAACATGGTGTACAATGATTTGAATAGTAACATATCAAGCAACATGAACTAGTAGGCATTTGAATATGCATGTGAATTTAATTTGAATTGGAATTACATTTGAATTTGGATTTCATCTTCATGTACATGTTACTTAACATGTCATTAACTACAAATGACATGATATCAAGTGATTTAGGGAGCTAATGACCTTATATCAAGTGATTTAGGGAGGAGAATCACATAGTTTCTCATCTTTCACCTACAAAAACACTACACAAGCTCCTCTCCATCTCTTTCAAGTTCTTTTTGGTTTGAGCTTGAGATTCACTTGTGAATTGAGCTAGGAAGTTGTGTGAAGTGAAATTGTACAATCTTGGTAAGGAATTTATGCTTTTAAGATTGATTTGTGTAGTGGTGTAGGAGTTATGTGAAATGAAATCCAAACTATGCAAGCTTAGAATCATAACATGTTTATATGCCAAGAATTGGATTCTAAGATGGTAGAAACATGTTGTTATGTTATTAGAGAGTGCATGAAACTTGTTTACATGTTGAATTTCGAGTTATAGGAGAAGAGCTAGGAAGATAAGCTCAAAATCGCCATGTTCTAAGTTTTCTGGACATCGGCGATCGATCGCTAGCTTTGTGCCGATCGATCGCCGCGACCAGAACAAAAATAAGGCGGTTAATGTTGTGGCGATCGATTGGTAAAAATGTGGCGATCGATCGCCAGAAACAGAACACTTTGGCGATCGATCGCGAGGTAATGGCGATCGATCGCGAGGGGGCAGAACAATATGGCGATCGATCGGTGAGAGTAGCGATCGATCGCCAGAGCCAGAATGTTGAAAAATGTTAAAATGTTTGTATAATTTGATTTTAATGCCTATGATAACATTATATATTGTTGGCATTGTTGTAGCATCATCTCAGGGGACGGGACAACGAGGCAATTAGCCAGTGACGCCTAATTTAAATCGTTTGTGTCGCAGTACATGTACGTGTTGAAGTACAGAGTATAGATATTATGTGATGATGATTGTTACCTCATTTTTTGGTTCGATTTTGTAACAAATGAATTTGCAAAGAAAGAAAATGAAATCAAAAATGGGGAAGGGAGCCCTTGGAAGAGCCGAAGAGTTCTGCTCCAAGAAGGCAGGAGGCGATGAAAAATCTCCTCCTCTAACCTACTATTCCATTGCATGTTATAATGGTTAATGGGCTTTTTATCTTAGGGCTTATCTTTGGGTTAAGAGAAAATGGGTTAAATAAACATGACAAATGGGCTTAGGTTAATGGACAATGGGCCCAAGCTTTTAAGGGTAGCGGGCCACTTAAGGATGGCCTGATATCTTGTCAGATGGGGTCGAGCCCATAGAGTTCGGGTCCGAACCGTACCGGGACAATTATCGGGGTATCATCAGTATCCCCCTCTAGTCGAGCTAGAGTAGCGCTGTATCGACTCCAACTGGTTAGGTGAGGACCCGGATCGATAGTCCTTCAAATGCCAAACCAAGATGTGACCTTGCGCCGTGCCGAGTTCCCAAGTCATGCTGTCAGCAGAGCCATGACAATTCGAATGTCGATCCTTGATGAATTAGGCGGCTCGTAAAGCCCATACGAGGAATTCGAATGCAAGGGCATTCCTTGCCTAAGAAGGTGACATGGATCAGAACAAGGTCCAAGAACATTGAAATTAGTGCATTACCAACTACTAAATTTTCATGGAGTCCAGATACAGTTACAAGTCCATGCACTATCATCCCTTCTGACAGAAATTCCTTATCTGTGCATGCAGATAGCGCGCTAGCAAAAGTAGCAAATTTTAGGAGTGCACCCAACCCTCTCAAGACATTCAAACACTTGCCTCCCAAAACATAGCTAGCCATCATTGAATTCCATGATATCAAATCCTTCTCTGGCATCCTGTGAAACAATTTTTCTTCATCTAGATATCCTCCACTCTCATAATACATAGTAAGACGAGTGTTAGATATTCAAATATCCATTTCATATCCGAGCTTCAACACTAAACCATGTAATCCTCTACCCCAGTTGAATTTGTCCACCGCACCACATGCGGATAGAACTGTGGAAAGCGTGGTTTCATTTATTTCATCAAGATTTAGAAGCATTGACCGAAAATATAAATGTGATTCCTCAAAGACCAAATTATGTGCAAAGCCGCCAGTATTGAATTCCATGATATAATGTCATGTACATCCATGCGATTAAAAATATAACAAGTAACTTCCATCTGGCCGAAACCACCAAAGGTCGATATAAAAGAATTGGCAACAGAAACATTAGTCTCAAGCCCCGTCTTGATAACATGACTAAGTACTTGATGAACCAAACTTGATAACATAACTCATCTGAACTAGCTACTTAAGCTTGATTGAATGATATTTGGACCCAAGTTGAGGTCTAAGTGAAACGAGTTTTATGTATATGGGCTAAATAACGAGTGGATTTCATCCAACCCGCCTTCATGTAGTCTGCAGTTGAACCAACTCAGTCGATTTGTTTTCAACTAAATAGTTTACGATAATGATTTTAAGAATGTAATATTAGTATCATCTATTGATGGGTACAATCCACGAAAACATTATACAAAAATCATTATGTTGAAGATTAGATTAATTCACAATAAGCAAGACTTTGTTCCAAAAAATTAATATTAAAATTCCTTCATAAAGAAGTAAATTGAGAAGTTTTATCGTTGAATCTTTATAAATTGTCTTGGTTTCATTTTGATTTATATTTAACTAATCGTAAAACTTTATTTATGTGAACTCAAAATTTATATATATAGGCATTGAAATTGGTCGAGAGGCATTAAAATTGCTACCCCTTTTATAAAAAAATTAAATAAATATTAAAACGGCTCCACTTTGCCCTTTCAATTCATAAACGCATAAGCATCAAATTATACACAGTCCAGTTTTTCCTATCTCATTACCAAAAAGACATCCGAAATTTAAAATGTAACTGTCTCATAAATAAATCGATAAAAATAAATAAATAATACTAAATAAAAGTCGATTATTTTGGCACTAATTAATCCTAACATGATCAAAAAATGAAAAAGGTTCAAATTCTTGCTATACAATATCTATGGTATCAACCCTACAAATAACTTTTTTTATGAGTGCCTCTAAAACATAAAAAAGAAGACTACTAGACATAATTAATAAACAAATATTTATAACCGTACAAGAAATTCACAAATTTAATTTGTAAACGGAAGAAGAAACTAATCCAACATCAAGAAAAGAACCACACATCACACATGACATATGAAATTCTGGAGGAGAAAAGAAAAAAAAAAGAAGTAAATTATGTATATAAATACCTGATATATGATGCGTCAATCTTGAACATTAATATTCATGACACAAATACGTTTGAGGAATTGCGAGAATCAATCATATCTCCATAATAACAATACCTCAAAAAGCAAAGTATAATTATTATCTTGAAAGAAGACACTCAGCAAATTCCCCGAACGTAATTGTATGATGATATGTTTCTTCAATCATTGATTTCTTCATGAAGATCACATATTATATCTCTCTTTCTTTGATATTTTAGTGGGTGTAAAGTGACAAATAAAAACTAGAGGATAGCTATTTTATAGTTGTTAGTGTTGAAGTCCTAGTAGGACTCTAAGACACCATTTTTAATTAGAAAATTGATTTTTGAATTCTATTTTGTAATTATCTGGGATTTTTGAATTGATGTTCAGTTGTCATAATGCTATTCTGTTTTATAATATGGGCCATCAGCCCATACTAATAGCCCGCTTTAGCAGCCCATATTAGACAACTATGTCCTCCTGTATACCCGATCCAGTGATCCAACCCGATTTCGCACGGAAAAATCTGAAGCCTGCCAGAAAAAGTGAGGTGGAAGTAGCGGGCTAAATTAATAAAATAATGTAACTAAAAAATTAATTAATAAATTACAGTAAAAAAACTAAGTATTAAAAAAGTAGTGTGAAACGCATGGGGGGTATGCGTTTCTTCGAACAATCTAACAAAAAAATTTAATTTTAAAAAAATTAAAAAAAAGTACTGAGAGGAAGATAAAAATCAATTTTGGAGATGGTGAATTAGATGCTATTGTTCAAGATGTCGCTGCCATTAATTTATGAAGTTTCCTCTGATATTTGTAAGAAATGTTTATTTTATGGATAAAAGACTGGTTTTTTTGTAGAATCTATATTACGATGCTTGTTGATTTTAAATTATATTTAGAATCAAGCCGGTGTTATCGACCCCGATCTCGGGTCGTGAACTCTATTTTTTAACCTTTTTTGTGTTTCTTCTGAGATAAGACGTTGTGAGGGAAGGCATTAAAAAAATAATCCACACATGTCCTCTTCGTTTCTCCCTCCTTCAGGCGAGAACTTCTGCTTTGGGTCAGCACGTTTTTATTCTCCTTCCTTGCGTTCTGGAACCCTAAGCTTGGTAGGTCATTTACGTTTCTTTGGCTTCTCAGAGTTGGTTTTTAATCGATAACTTTTCCTCTAGGTAAAGCTTATTTTAGTCCCCTTTTGTTGTTCTAGCCTTCCAGGTCACTAATCCTGTTATGTTGTTTGCTTGGCTTTGTTTTTCAGAAATTCTCAGAATTACATCTTCAATATATCGCTGATATGGTATGAACTTCCCTGGAAAACTTATTTTGTATATGGTTCTTGGTTTTGTGTTATATGATCTACCTTGGTTTGTTTGTTTGTTTTTTTAAATGGTTTTAATCTTTTTAATATCGATGATTAAGTTACTTTCATTTCGTTGAAACACTTGTTTTCTGTTTATATTTTAGGTTTATATTTTGTTTACAGTGGATTTTGGCTATACTGGTGTACTTGCAAGGTAAAATTACATTTGGCTAAACCAGCATATATAATATATGGTCAAATTGTGTTTGCTCTGTTTTATTTGCTCAAACCTTTGGGTCTGCCTCTACTTAAGTGGCAAAAGGAAGACACTCTTTATATGCAATTGTGATTTGTGATTTACTGATTTACTCACGTAAGGTAAAATATGAACTATATGAAAAGCACTTGTCAGTTTTTCGCAATTCCCGAACAAACATGTCCATATGAGCGGTCTGAAATATTACGATTCATTACCAATTATCACTTCACTTTTGGGGTGACTTTTTTATTCTTTGTTCCGTATTTTGTTTCTCCGGCGATATTTTGACAACTATGTGTTGCTGATGTATTTTTTTAAACATTTTCTCATTTCTCTATGCTGTGCATTCCCCATCCGATAATGTGAATACAATATTACTTGCATGGTCAAAGTGCTACGATTTTTTTCCCATGCTTAATATACCTTGTTTGCATCTATTTTCATATGGCGATGTTGCTGGTTTGTTTGTGTTATAGATCATCAAAGAAGAGCCTCGTTGTGCTCAACATTGGATATGTAGATGAGGGTGTATATAAAAGCTGTATTTTGTCCCGGAATTTGCTAAGTTGTTGGAACTCTATTCTTAAAACTTGGTTGTCCATCTCAAACATCTTTACCAAATTAGTTTGCCCAGCGTATTTGTCCCACTGTCTAGGGTGTAATTCATCGGTTTCCTTTGATGTGCTATCAAGCGTTAGGATCCTAAACAGATTTGTTGTTTAGCTATCCTTTCATCTTATTGACCACATCTTCAGAGTTTGAACCTCTGATATTAGCATTACTTGTGCACACACCATTCAGCAACAAGCTTTTGTTAACCATGAACAGTTTTTGGGGTTTGAACCTCTGACCATGAATCTGTTTAACCATGGTACGTAAGTGCGATTGTTATGGATTGATCGTCTAACCATAACACATTCATACCATTCTCGAATGTGCAATTGTTATTGCTTATATGAGAGGTAATTATTTACCTTTCAATTCATGGACATTTGACAAAATGGATCTTTTTTGCCCTCCAGTATGTGTTTTTTATTATTCTAATCACCTTGTCTTACTATAGTTATTACGCCCTGCTAATTTTTTCCCAGGTGTGTGTTTTCTCTCCTTTTACGGTCCCACGAAAAAAATCAGATATTGTTTCAGCGCTCCAGTCAAGATGGCGGCTTGAACTTTTTTGATTACCGATTCGTCCATTACTATTTTTTTGGTGTAAAAACACGCACCGTTTTGTTCAACTTAATTTTGCATTATAATATTGACGTGGACAACCATCGAGATTCATTGGCTACGTAGATTAGCCTATAGCTTCCTTGCCATCTCAATTACTTCCATTCTGTTTAACTCAACTTTTTAAGTATATGTACCTATAAATGTATTTTCTATTCGTGGCAGATTTTTCCCATTCATCATAACTCAACTACCTCTTGTGCTTCTCATATGATCTTCATGCAACATATCAGGATTTGGCTAGATCATCTGGGCTTGGCTGTGCTAGCAAAACGCTTCAAGCCTCCTGCTTCTTTTATCGCTTTGCTCCCGATGTAGCCTTGACGGATTTCACCTTCACCTTATTTTATTTTTAAAAAAAAAACGCATAATGATAGATTATCCACATCTTTAATGATGTGACATGTTGTTCTATGCGTGTACCTAAACCACATATACAATCCAGTTGAGGGAGATACTATTTGTCAAAACAAATTTATTATAATCTTTGGAAAAAAACAGTATTCACTGTCAACTTCGCCGTTACCATCTCGTCGTTTTTCCCCGGTTTTTCCTACGGAGATTTGCTTTCACAGTGTGTAACTTCAATTTTTTTCTTTATTATAAACAGCCCTGTAAATGATAGCATCATGATTCTGGTGGGTGCAATTTCTGTAGGTAAGACTTGTATTTTCGTTGCAAACATTTTGGGATAATGACCAGTTGATAATGATGATCTGCTGTGTTGAACATTAGTTTGAATTACATGAGTTCAAATCTAAATGGAGAGTACGTTTAAGTATCAATGACAAAGGTATTTTTGTTTTTTGAAAGAAAGAACCGAACTGATACCATTCAATATTCGAATGTCTGATCTAACAACATGACTAAAAAAGAAGAAGGTGAAGAGTCAATGTTACTAGGTAAGAAACCAACATGAGCGATATAAGCTACAAGAGAGTGAGCTACCATGTTAGTACTTCTTCTACAGTGCTGAACATGGAAACCTATCTGTGAGATGCCAAGTAGACGGATAGAAGCAACTATAGGAACATCAACATGTATTGGAGAGGACTCCCTAGGAGCTTTAACAACATTGAGAGTTTCTCTAATATAGCAGAATACTCAGATTAGAGAATCATGTTATATAAGATTAGCACCTCTATCTCACAAGTCTAAACTCTAATTTGGGGGAGAGTCTTCCCTTTGGCTCTAATTAAATCATACTAGAATACATTTTATGATTTTAATATTAATGTCTTCAGCGCCAACCAACTTGGTCACAAATTTCTTACCACATTCCCATAAAAGAAAAATGAATACGTGAACTTAAAATTCTGTCATAAATAATCAATAAAACAATACTAGATCCAATAATTTTTTTTATGAAATGCAAGAAAACAAGAAAAGAAAATTCGAGTTGTAAAAATACAATATAAACAATATACTGGACATTGTTAATGAACAAATATTTAGATACAACAGTAATAGAAACTCACAAAGAACAAGAAATTAATACAGAGAAGAACCACACATGATCTATTTGATTCTACACACAACAAACTCTTGAAACAGAAAAGAAAACGTAAAAGAAGTATATAAATACCTGATAAATACAATGAATGCGTCAATTTTGATGATTAATATTCATGACACAAATACGTTTGAAGAATTGCGAGAATCAATCATATCTCCATAATAACAATACTTCAAAAAGCAAAGTATAATTATTATCTTGAAAGAAGACACTCAGCAAATTCCCCAAACGTAATTGTATGATGATATGTTTCTTCAATCCTTGATTTCTTCATGAAGATCACATACTATATCTCTCTTTCTTTGATATTTTAGTGGGTAAAGTGACAAATAAAAGCTAGAGAAGAGCTATTTTATAGTTGTTAGTGTTGAAGTCCTAGTAGGACTCTAAGATTCAGGTTATTGAGATTAAACAATCAAGATAACACGATTTTCAGGCTGAAACGGATTGAAGACGAATGAAAACTGTGCAGAGCTACCTTACTTTCAAGACACTCAATATTTGTATCTATATCTCTCTTCTTCCATGTTTTAATGGGCAAAGTAAATAAATAAAAACTAATTGAGGGCTATTTATATTTGAAAATGTAGAAGTCCATGGAGGAATCTAAATCACCCTTTTTAATCGGAAAACTGATTTTTTTAGTTCTATTTCGTAGTTATCTAGGATTTTGGAATTGATGCTTAATTATCATAAATTTATTCTATTTTATGTTTGAAAACCCCATTTATGTGATAATCTTAACTACGATGAAAATACCGAGAAAAGATAACAAAGTTCAAATGGGTCGGTGATCATTTTAAAACAAAAACATATATTGAACAAAATGTAGATGTAAATAAGCCAATTTAAAAAAGGAAAAAAACAAAACCCCACTAAGGAGCAGTGTTTTGGATCTATATTTTAGGGTGCACAAAAAAACCGCATAACCCAACCCACCCGCCCGACCGCACTCACCCACACAAACCCGCCCGTTTCAGCATTTGAAAAAATTAGTGGCATTTGAAAAATCGAGCAACCAGCATTTATGTGGCGGGTAGTGGATGATTGCACCTCCACCCATATAACCACCCAACCTGCCCGCCTATTTATATATTAAGGTATTTATATTATAAAATTTAAATATTTAGGTATCTTAAGTTATAAAATTACATATTTTAAGGGTTTAAATTGTAAATTTTAATTTTAACCAAATATTCTTAATCAATTATATGCCATTTGGATATATCTAGTTTTAGGATTATGATGTTATGCTTGGTGATCTATGAAGTTAACTATCTTTGATTTTCAATTGCAAATAATTTGATAATTATGTTTCGAAAATTATTTTGTTCACATGAATTTAGATTTTTATTATTTTATGTAGTTCTATCATTTTATTTAGTTTTATTTATGTTTATTATCATCGTCGACGATGAATACCTTAGTTTAAAAAATTGTAAAATGTATTAATTAAAATATATTTCTAATTGAACGACTATCTGCCCACACCCGGCCGTTTCCACGCAATCACCTAAATCAAGCAATTTTGTGCATTTATTGCGCGGTTGCGATTTAACAATTTACAAAACCGCATGTATTGGTTGTGTGGTTTTTTCATGTTTACCCACCCACGTACACCCCTATTTGAAGCTATGTATTTCAAATCCTTGATTTCACATTCGTTTAATTGTTTGGATGAATTTATATTGGGTGTATATCAAATCAACTTCTTTACTAATTTATGTAAATTTAATGTTAATTGTGATGTATTTGAAATACACTTAAAATATGCTTTATTTCAAATCCAAGTTTCAAATTCATTCTCAAATCAAATATCTTTATTCAAAGCAAATTCATCTATCCAAACACAACATAATATTATATGAATCAGATTAGTCATTTTCTTTTGAACATTCGATTTGGTCAAATTTTACACTATGAGCAAGCGACATTTATTTTGGCGGGAACTTCGATCTTGGAGTCGTGGTATATCAAAGGCCCAATTAATTTTTATTTAACGAGTCTTAGGTTCTGAATCATATTTGTTCGACGACTAAATGAGGCTGACTTTTAAATAAAAATAAAACTTAAAAATATCATTATTGTTAAGGAATGATATATCATATCTTGGATTGATATCATCATATCCTCAAGATATTGATATTATTGTAGATATACACTTTGTAATCTTACATTATCATTTAATATCTCGATGATATCAATCCAGATATGATTATCATAATAAAATTTTAAAAACTTTTTTAGTATTAGAGTTTGATAAGTTTGCATCAATTAAAATTCCAAATTGGTAAAAGAAATCCCAATACTTAAATTTGGACGGGCACAAGTACTCGATAGAACTGAATTTTATAGCTGACATTTTCATTGAATACTTTAGTCTGTTGGTTATTATCTCAAATCTTTTAAAATTTTCCATGTGCAAAATTACCAAATTTATTTATGGGATAATTACATATGTCTCCCTTGTAAAATAGACGTTTTACAAATTTCTCAATCTAGTTTGAACAATTACATCTGCCTCCCTTGTATATTAACTATATTACAATAGCACCCATTCTAGATTGTAAATATATAAGAAAAATTACAAGTATCTCATATTTGATTTGACATAAAAATACACTATAGTAGATGTAGATATTATTATTCAAACTAGAGAGCTAAAAATTTGGAAAGATATTCTAGGAAATGACATATTTCTTACTCCCTTTTACCATTTTAATTTCGTTTTCATACTTGATTTTTTTTTTTAACATTTCTCTACTGTCGTCTGTTGTTCAATTTTGGCACCAATTCACAATAAGCAAGACTTGGTTCCAAAAAAATTAATATTAAAATTCCTTCATAAAGAAGTAAATTGAGAAGTTTTATCGTTGAATCTTTATAAATTGTCTTGGTTTCATTTTGATTTATATTTAACTAATCGTAAAACTTTATTTATGTGAACTCAAAATTTATATATATAGGCATTGAAATTGGTCGAGAGGCATTGAAATTGCTACCCCTTTAATAAAAAAATTAAATAAATATTAAAACGGCTCCCCTTAGCCCCTTTCAATTCATAAACGCATAAGCATCAAATTATACACAGTCCAGTTTTTCCTACCTCATTCCCAAAAAGACATCCCAAATTTAAAATGCAACTGTCTCATAAATAAATCAATATAAATAAATAAATAATACTAAATACAAGTCGATTATTTTGGCACTAATTAATCCTAACATGATCAAAAAATCTTGCTATACAATATCTATGGTATCAAGTATCAACCCTACAAATAAATTTTTTTATGAGTGCCTCTAAAACATTAAAAAAAAAAGAAGACTAAACATAATTAATACACAAATATTTATAACGGTACAAGAAATTCACAAATTTAATTTGTAAAAGGAACAAGAAACTAATCCAACATCAAGAAAAGAACCACACATGACATATGAAATTCTTGAGGAGAAAAGGAAAAAAAAAGTAAATTATGTATATAAATACATGATATATGATGCGTCAATCTTGAACATTGATATTCATGACACAAATACGTTTGAGGAATTGCGAGAATCAATCATATTCCATAATAACAATACTTCAAAAAACAAAGTATATTTATTATCTTGAAAGCAGACACTCAGCAAATTCCCCAAACATAATTGTATGATGATATGTTTCTTCAATCCTTGATTTCTTCATCAAAATTCCTTACTTTCACAACACTCAATATTTGTATCTATATTTCTCTTCTTCCATGTTTTAATAGGCAAAGTAATAAATAAAAACTAATTGAGGGCTATTTATAGTTGAAAATGTAGAAGTCCATGTAGGAATCTAAGTCACCCTTTTTAATCGGAAAACTGACTTTTAAATATAGTTTGTAATTATCTTGGGAGTTTTTATATGATAACATGGTTAAAATAAATTACTTATTTTATCATTAACATTAATGTACATACATTTAAAAAAAAAATGCATACATTAACATAAAAAAAATTTATTGCTCTTATTTTAGATATTATATTTTCTATTATATTTTTTTATTCTACCAAATTAATATTATTTTTATAATTGTTTTTTAATTAAAATAAATGTATAAATATGACCTTGGTTATTATTTCTTTTACATATATGTCAATTAAATGTTTATATATTCTTTAATAATTAATTCTTTGAAAATGCCTATCGCAGTCGTCATAAAATTATTATGTTTTATATTTCAAAACCCTATTTATGTGATAATATTAACCACAATGAAAGTATGGAGAAAAGATAAGAAAGTGCAAATGGGTCCAAACTGTTAATTCTTGTGAATTTGATAAATTTCAATTCCAACCAAATCATAGCTGGTAACTCATTTATGGCGGAAATTAATCCTATATACTATAGATAATTTGATGCTTTTGGAGGTTATACGAAGAGCCAAACAAGGTGTAGAGTTTTCAAAATTAAAGTAGGTTAGACAAAAGGATCGAAATGAATGAGTCAATAAATCAGAAACACAGAGGGATACGAAAAATTTGAAGAAAATTAAAAGCAGTCATTAGTAATTACCATTCATTAATGAGTTATCTAAGGAAAGCCAAAATTTGCCTTTAATGCACTCTGTATAAAACATTACATGCCACTTTCTCCTGTGTGCAAATGGACGTGAAACACTCGTATAGAATTAGTTTGGACAGTGTACACCAACCCAATATTAAAACACAACAATTTTTTAAATAAATAATATATACAATGAATGAGTCAATATTCATATTCATGACACTACTAAGACACCCTTTTTAATTAGAAAATTGATTTTTGAATTCTATTTTGTAATTACCTGATATATGATGCGTCAATCTTGAACATTGATATTCATGGCACAAATACGTTTGAGGAATTGCGAGAATCAATAATATCTCCATAATAATAATACTTCAAAAAGTGGCATAATACATTACATGCCACTTTCTCCTGTGTGCAAATGGAAGTGAAACACTCGTATAGAATCAGTTTGGGCAGTGTACACCAACCCAATATTAGAACACAACAATTTTTAAATAAATAATATATACAATGAATGAGTCAATTTTGATCATTCATATTCATGACACTACTAAGACACCCTTTTTAATTAGAAAATTGATTTTTGAATTCTATTTTGTAATTATATGAAATTTTTGAATTGATGCTCAGTTGTCATAATGCTATTCTGTTTTATAATATCGGCCATCAGCCCATACTATTAGCCCGCTTTAGCAGCCCATATTAGACAACTATGTCCTCCTGTATACCCGATCCAGTGATCCAACCCGATTTCGCACGGAAAAATCTGAAGTCTGCCATAAAAAGTGAGGTGGAAGTAGCGTGGAAGAACCAAAGAATTAGGGAAAAAATATAAAGCGTATAAAATTAATCGAAAAAAGCCGGTGATGGAAAAGCTGAGGATCTTCGTAGCCCAAGAGCCTGTGGTCGCCGCTTCTTGCCTCATCGATGACCTTGGTGAGTATTTGCACTGTTTTCATTGTATAAATTTACTCGTAGATTTATCTACATGTACGTGTTCTTTCAATTTTATTTGCTGTATGTGAATGCAATTTACTTGCATGGTCAAAGTGCTACGATTTTTTCCCCTTGCTTAATATACCTGGTTTGCATCTATTTTCATATGGTGATGTTACTGGTTTGGTTGTGTTATAGATCATCAAAGAAGAGCCTCAATGTGCTCAGCATTGGATATGTAGGTGAGGGTGTATATAAAAGCGGTATTTTATCCCGGAATTTGCTACGCGGTTGGAACTCTATTCTTAAAACTTGGTTGTCCATCTCAAACATCTTTACCAAATTAGTTTGCCCAGCATCTATGTCCCACTGTCTAGGGTGTAATTCGTCGGTTTCCTTTGATGTGATATCAAGCATCCTAAACAGATTTGTTGTTTAGCTATCTTTTCATCTTATTGACCCCATCTTCAGAGTTTGAACCTCTGATATTAGCATTACTTGTGCACACACCATTCAGCAGCAAGCTTTTGTTAACCATGAACTGTTTTTGGGGTTTGAACCTCTGACCATGAATATGTTTAATCATGGTGCGGAAGTGCGATTGTTATGGATTGGTCCTCTAACCATAACACACTCATACCATTCTCGAATGTGCAATTGTTATTGCTTATATGAGAGGTAATTTTTGAACTTTCAATTCATGGACATTTGACAAAATGGATCTTTTTGGCCCTCCAGTATGTGTTCATTTATTATTCTAATCACCTTTTTCTCTCCTTTTATACGGTCCCACGGAAAAAAATCAGATATTGTTTCAGCGTTCCAGTCAAGGTGGCGGCTTGAACTTTTTCGATTATCGATTCGTCCATTACTATTTTTTTGGTGTAAAAACACGTATCGTTTTGTTCAACTTAATTTTGCATTATAATATTGACGTGGACAACCATCGAGATTCACTGGCTACGTAGATTAGCCTATAGCTTCCATGCCATCTCAATTACTTTCCAATTTCTGTTTTAACTCAACTCTTAAAGTATATGTACCTATAAATGTATTTTCTATTCGTGGCAGATTTTTCCCATTCATCATAACTCAACTACCTCTTGTGCTTCTCATATGATCTTCATGCAACATATCAGGATTTGGCTAGATCATCTGGGCTTGGCTGTGCTAGCAAAACCCTTCAAGCCTCCTTCTTCTTTTATCGCTTTGCTCCCGATGTAGCCTTGACGGATTTCACCTTCCCCTTATTTTATTTTTTTAAAAAAAAACGCATAATGATAGATTATCCACATCTTTAATGATGTGACATGTTTTTCTATGCGTGTACCTAAACCACATATACAATCCAGTTGAGGGAGATGCTATTTGTCAAAACAAATTTATTATAATCTTCGGGAAAAAACAGTATTCACTGTCAACTTCGCCGTTACCATCTCATCGTTTTTCCCCGGTTTTTCCTACGGAGATTTGCTTTCACGGTGTGTTACTTCAATTTTTTTCTTTATTTTTTTGTTTAAACAGCCCTGTAAATGATAGCATAATGATTCTGGTGGGTGCAATTTCTGTAGGTAAGACTTGTATTTTCGTTGCAAACATTTTGGGATAATGACCAGTTGATAATGATGATCTGCTGTGTTGAACATTAGTTTGAATTACATGAGTTCAAATCTAAATGGAGAGTACGTTTAAGTATCAATGACAAATGTATTTTTGTTTTTTGAAACAAAGAACCGAACTGATACAATTCAATATTCGAATGTTTGATCTAACAACATGACTAAAAAAGAAGAAGGCGAAGAGTCAATGTTACTAGGTAAGAAACCAACATGAGCGATATGAGCTACAAGAGAGTGAGCTACCATGTTAGTACTTCTTCTACAGTGCTGAATATGAGAGGTAATTTTGAACTTTCAATTCATGGACATTTGACAAAATGGATCTTTTTTGCCCTCCAGTATGTGTTTTTTATTATTCTAATCACCTTGTCTTACTATAGTTATTACGCCCTGCTAATTTTTTCCCAGGTGTGTGTTTTCTCTCCTTTTACGGTCCCACGAAAAAAAATCAGATATTGTTTCAGCGCTCCAGTCAAGATGGCGGCTTGAACTTTTTCGATTACCGATTCGTCCATTACTATTTTTTTCGGTGTAAAAACACGCACCGTTTTGTTCAACTTAATTTTTGCATTATATTTGTATTTGTATTCGTGGCAGATTTTTCCCATTCATCATAACTCAACTACCTCTTGTGCTTCTCATATGATCTTCGTGCAACATATCAAGCTTTGGCTAGATCATCTGCACGGCTTGGCTGTGCTAGCAAAACGCTTCAAGCCTCCTTTTTCTTTTATCGCTTTGCTCCCGATGTAGCCTTGACGGATTTCACCTTCCCCTTATTTTTTTTTTATAAACGCATAATGATAGATTATCCACATCTTTAATGATGCGACATGTTGCTCTATGCGTGTACCTAAACCACATATACAATCCAGTTGAGGGAGATGCTATTTGTCAAAACAAATTTATTATAATCTTCGGAAAAAACAGTATTCACTGTCAACCTCGCCGTTACCATCTCATCGTTTTTCCCCGGTTTTTCCTACGGAGATTTGCTTTCACGGTGTGTTACTTCAATTTTTTTTCTTTATTATTTGTTTAAACAGCCCTGTAAATGATAGCATCATGATAATGATGATCTGCTGTTTTGAACATTAGTTTGAATTACATGAGTTCAAATCTAAATGGAGAGTACGTTTAAGTATCAATGATAAAAGTATTTTTGTTTTTTGAAAGAAAGAACCGAACTGATACCATTCAATATTCGAATGTCTGATCTAACAACATGACTAAAAGAAGAAGGCGAAGAGTCAATGTTACTAGGTAAGAAACCAACATGAGCGATATAAGCTACAAGAGAGTGAGCTACCATGTTAGTACTTCTTCTACAGTGCTGAACATGGAAACCTATCTGTGAGATGCCAAGTAGACGGATAGAAGCAACTATAGGAACATCAACATGTATTGGAGAGGACTCCCTGGAAGCTTTAACAACATTGAGGGTTTCTCTAATATAGCAGAATACTCAGATTAGAGAATCATGTTATATCAGAGTAGCACCTCTCTTCCGTTTGGCTCTAATTAAATCATACTAGAATACATTTTACGATTTTAATTTTAATGTCTTCAGCGCCAACCAACTTGGTCACAATTTTCTTACCCCCATTCCCATAAAAAATAAATAAATTTAATAATCTTACGTTATCCAAATTTAAAGCGTGAACTTAAAATTCTGTCATAAATAATCAATAAAACAATACTAGATCCAATAATTTTTTTGGATGAATGCAAGAAAACAAGAAAAGAAAATTCGAGTTGTAAAAAAACAATATAAACAATAAAATGGACATTGTTAATGAACAAATATTTAGAGATAAACAGTAATAGAAACTCACAAAGAACAAGAAATTAATACAGAAAAGAACCACACATGATCTATTTGATTCTACACACAAGAAACTCTTGAAACAGAAAAGAAAACGTAAAAGAAGTATATAAATACCTGATAAATACAATGAATGCGTCAATTTTGATGATTAATATTCATGACACAAATACGTTTGAGGAATTGCGAGAATCAATCATATCTCCATAATAACAATACTTCAAAAAGCAAAGTATAATTATTATCTTGAAAGAAGACACTCAGCAAATTCCCCAAACATAATTGTATGATGATATGTTTCTTCGATCCTTGATTTCTTCATCAAAATTCCTTACTTTCACAACACTCAATATTTGTCTCTATATCTCTCTTCTTCCATGTTTTAATGGGCAAAGTAATAAATAAAAACTAATTGAGGGCTATTTATAGTTGACAATGTAGAAGTCCCTGTAGGAATCTAAGTCACCCTTTTTAATCGGAAAACTGATTTTTAAATATATTTTGTAATTATCTTGGGAGTTTTTATATGATTCGCAGTCAGAGGCGGAATCGGGGGTGCGGATAAAATGGTTAAAATAAATTACTTATTTTATCATTAACATTAATGTACATACATTTTAAAAAAAAAAATGCATACATTAACATAAAAAAAATTTATTCCTCTTATTTTTAGATATTATATTTTCTATTATATTTTTTTATTCTACCAAATTAATATTATTTTTATAATTGTTTAATTAAAATAAATGTATAAAAATGACCTTGGTTATTATTTCTTTTACATATATGTCAATTAAATGTTTATATATTCTTTAATAATTAATTATTTGAAAATGCCTGTTCGCAGTCGTCATAAAATTATTATGTTTTATATTTCAAAACCCTATTTATGTGATAATATTAACCACAATGAAAGTATGGAGAAAAGAGAAGAAAGTGCAAATGGGTCCAAATTAGGGGTGTAAACGAACCGAATCGAGCCGAATATGCAGAAAATTTTAAGGTTCGAATTCGGCTCGAAATAGTTATATTCGAGTTCGAGTTCGAGTTCGATTCGAAGTTCGGATAGTTTCAAAAATTTGGCTCGAGTTCGGCTCGAATGAAAGTTCGAGTTCGAATTCGGCTCGAAAATGTTAGAACATGTTCGCGAGCTATTCGAATTATTGCTCGAAAATAAATACCCGAAAGGTTCGAAATATATTTATTTAATATATAATTATATTATATTAATAAATATTAAGGTTCGCGAGCGGCTCGCGAACTATCAAATAAAGTAATTTTCGGCTCGAGTTCGGCTCGAAAGTTCGAACATGTTCGAGTTCGGCTCGAATTCGATAATTTCGAATTCGAATCAAATATTTATCGAGCCGGCTCGAAAAGTTCGTGAACATTTTCGATTCATTTACACACCTAGTCCAAACTGTTAATTCTTGTGAATTTGATAAATTTCAATTCCAACCAAATCATAGCTGGTAACTCATTTATGACGGAAATTAATCCTATATACTATAGATTTGATGATTTTGGAGTTATACGAAGAGCCAAACAAGGTGTAGAGTTTTAAAATTAAAGTAGGTTAGACAAAAGGATCGAAATGAATGAATCAATAAATCAGAAAACACAGAGGGATACGAAAAATTTGAAGAAAATTAAAAGCAGTCATTAGTAATTACCATTCATTAATGAGTTATCTAAGGAAAGCCAAAATTTGCATTTAATGCACTATGTAAATACATTACATGCTAGTGTATTTATATATCAATCAATTCAATATTAAAGCACAATATTTTTTAAATAGATAAAACTTAAATTAATATACCAACTATTTGAGATCAATCATATTGAGTTGGTTCATAGATAAAATCTACACCGAGTTTATACAAGCAATTTCCCCAAATGGGTAGTGGTATGCTTATTTTTATAGGAAAAAAATTATGAAATATATAGAATTTGTATTTCTTTTATATACATTGCAAATTTGCAATATTGTTACTTATGTTTAATATTATGATGAAAAAAATTATAAAATAAATCAGATGTGTTAAAGTTATATATTAGAAAGTACTTAAAATGTGTATAAGAGTGATTCGGGTCTGCACCAAATATTGCATATTTGTGATTTAATTAGCTGTTAAAGTAGAGATTAAAATTTTGTATGAAATAGTTTTATATCATCTATATTATATATAGTAATAAAGGGTACTTATACTTCGCTCAATGTAACATTTTAATAAATAATGACAAAGATATCGGTTTACCTCGCAGCAGCACTGAGAGGCCGAGGTTACTATCCCCAGGCATAGTCAGGATTGGGTTATCAAAAAAAGTATTTCAGTCCATGTAATATTTATACTTAGGATAATTACATATACCTCCATTACAGAATATTTGTTTTACAAATTCATCCATCTAGTTTGAACAATTACATCTGTATCTCTTATAGAATAATTGTATTACAAAAATTACAACTACATCCCCTGTGATTTGACATAAAAATGTAAGGTAGTGGAGGTAAATATTATTGTTCCAACTAGATGGACTAAAATTATAATTATGAAAACTAGAGGAGATTATATAAAAAATATAAAATGCATTTAAGGCCACCCAATTTTACTTCGAAATATAAAATAATTAATGCCCTTCCCATATATAAAAAAAATAAAAATTAAAGAAATTGTATAAATCCCGATTACATTAAATTCTTTCATTATTGCCAATTAAATTAATTGGATGCAAAATCATATTCTTTCACTTGTATATGTAACACACTCCATTTCACTCTTTCTCATTCCTTTACCCATAACTCATTTTGTGTCTCTTTCTCTGTGTGTGTTAAACTGGGAGAATACAAAATCTTTCGTGGGATGGCTGCTTATGTCAGTTCTCTGGTCAGAGTGATCAACGATGGCGATACGAAGGAGTCAACCTCAACCGGGAAATCAACAGCCCCGATCACACGGGACTTGCTTGGTGGCTGTTGCACACCTGACTCAAAGGAGTTGGACCTGGATTTACAAGTGCCCTGTGGCTGGGAGAAACGCCTCGATTTAAAGGTATAATCATTTGTATTCTATTTATTTAAATTTTAATTAGAATTGATTTCCTAATTGTTTTCGTATAATTTTAATTCTGATGATGATTATGAAGATTCAGTGCCTCTCTTTCTGCATTTAGATTGTCATTTACCATGTTTCTTTATGTTCAATTAATCATATATTCAATTACCATTTACATTTTAATTTATGAGAAATTATGTTCATTTAATGGATTTATTGCGATATACTTATGATATTCTTGGTGATTGATTATCCATGATTTTAATTTCAATCTTGAACAAATTGCATATCCAAATCATTGTTTCTTCTTAATCTCTCGATAATAAATGTGTATATCTCAGTTTCTTCTTTTTAATAATTTTCTTGCTTATTTTCTTGTTTGCAGAAGTCAGTTGAGCGGATAACAGTTCAATCTATACTTAATTCCTTAAATTAAACACTTTTTTTTTAAAAAAATTTGTTTTTAAAATTTAAAATAATTTTAATGTTTCTAATTAAACTTCACTTTAATTTTTTTATCATTCAAACAGTGACTTTTTTTTTTAAAACTTGAGCTATATTTTTTTTTGTGTATTGCTTAATTTTGTTTGTTTGTTTGTACAGTCTGGCAAAGTGTATCTTCAAAGGTGCAATTCATCAAACTCATCCTCTTCAACTTCAGAAAACAAGCCCCGAAATAGCAAAACTCCCACCAAGTTTCAAGACCTAAATTTCCCTCCAACCTCGAAACAAACGTTAAACCTCTTCGACGAATCAACCTTAGAGTTGAAGCTTGTTTCATCTGCATCCACATCTCCTTCATCTTCAAGTTACCCGAGCATATGCACTCTCGACAAAGTGAAGTCAGCACTCGAGAGGGCAGAGAAAGAAACTGTGATCAGGAAGCGTTCAACAACGATGTCTAAATCTTCTTCTCCACGTTCGAATTCTTCATCCTCGATCCAAGACCGAGATTTCGACCGCGAGGATAAATTTTCTGGCTCATTCGCTGCGGGGTGCCCGGGCTGTCTTCTTTATGTGTTGATTACGAAGAGTAATCCCAAGTGCCCTCGATGCAACAGTGAAGTGCCAGTGCCTGTGGCAGCCAAGAAACCTCGTATTGATCTGAATATGTGTATTTGAAATATTGAGGATGAGGCATTGTTCTGATTTTTGTAAAGATTGATAGAGAATTAATAGGATTATAAGGTAATTAAAGAGTTGGTGTATAAACTATTATTGATTTTGTTTTTCTTATTTGCATCAGTATATATTTTAATAAATTATAGCTAAGATGAAATATTTACATGTTTCGTACAAGAGGAATGTTCGTCCTATATCCTGCAAAACTAAAGTCTCAATGTGACAAGAAATGATGTAGGTTTGAGAAGCCAAATTATATCCCGGGCCGAATTTAAAATTTTTGTTTATGTGTATAATTTTTTTAGATTGGTATATCCCGGGCCGAATTTAAAATTTTTGTTTATGTGTATAATTTTTTTAGATTGGTCAAAATATAATTTTAGGAAATAAATGTAAATTTTAAAAAAAAAAGCTTTTAGGATAATAAATAATAAAATTTTAGGGGTAACTGTCCTTCACTCTCTAAAAGTACATTCCCCCTGTGCATATGGTACAATTTATTTAATTTTGTTTGGTCATTTTGATGACAATTGAATTTGTTGTCGTGCATAAATATTCTTACATGACCATAATCAACATACAATGTTTGAATTGTATAAAGTAAAAAAAGCATATTATTGGAATTTACTCGGCCAATATTTTTCAGAGATTCTTCTCCCAGAATTATCGGATATGTGTGAACATGAATCATCATTTTTTTTTGGTATGATAAGTCATGCGACACCAATTAAAGTATATTGTATATTATACTTAACATATATACCGGTGTAACTATCATGTTATGCTAGATGTGCTACACTGATACACCATATATCAAATTTTTTTTTGATATGATTAGTCACGCGACACCAACAATAAAACGTGACACATGAGATGTGTATAAGTTAAAATATATTGTGTATAGGTTAAAATATATTGTATATTGTACTCGACATATATACCAATGTAACTATCATGTTACATTAGATGTGCTACACTGATACACCCATATATCATCAACCCATGAGTTAGAAGTTTATAAATCAAATTGAAAATATAATTTTTGATAGTAAGAAATGTTTCCTGATTTTTTTTAATGTTACTGGTTAGCTTAGCCATAACCATTTGAAAAGTATTTCTTGAGAGAGACTTTGAATCCACAAGCTAAGGTCTTAAATAAATTATGTGATGTGGTGGATGCATTTATTTAGGCTATAAATGTGGCAAATTACTACGGCATTTACTATATTGCAATTGATTTTTGCACCTAACAAATAATAAATGGGAATTATTTCTTTGTTCCTACCATCTCTGAATCAATTCACACCTACTTTATTTATTTTTCAATATATGTACTTTGAGATACTAACAACATATATTTGACTGCCAAAAAATTAATTGGAATTAATGCTTTGCTTGATTGTGCTTTCTATGATGGATTTCCATTTTTCTGTTACTTTGTTTTCCTTTTACTTTTAATTTCCTTAAATATGACACATTTACTTTCTTTGATAATATTTACTAGGGAAAATTATCAAAAACATATTATAGTTTGGTCCAAATTTACTTGTTTAAACAATTATAGTTTACATCCTCAAATTTTATGAATTGTAACACTTTGCATCCCTTTGACTCGATTTTATGTTTTAATTGAAACTTTATCGCTGCATTTCATCACCGTCTTAAATATTCAAACTTAGATCCACTTAAACAAGTTATTGCAAATTTTTAAAATGTCAAAAATAATATTGGGGGTGTCAAAATTTCATTTTTCGTAACCGTTAACTAGAGAATTTCGATACTAAAAATATTATTTTTATTTTTTACAAATTTGGAATAACTAGCTTAAATGGATATAAGTTTGAGTATGTTAGGTGATGATCGAAGTCGGCGATAAATCTTCGATAAAAATACAAAATCGAGTCAATATCATGCAAAGTGTTACAATTCATGTAAGTTGAGTATGCAAACTGTAATTTTTCAAACAACGGTTGCAAAGTGAAATTTGGACCAAACTATAGGATGTTTGATGTTATTTTCCCTATTTACTATGGTACCTAATTCTTTTAATGTTGATTTTTATGTTATATAAATGAGGAAACAATGGCGGGAACCCATCAGGACCAGGGGACGAGTTAGAATTCATAGAGAAAACACAAGTTTTGATATCGGCCAAGGAAGGGGGGAACAAATAACGCGGT
Organism: Haberlea rhodopensis; assembly: GCA_907163345.1. Classification (NCBI taxonomy): domain Eukaryota; kingdom Viridiplantae; phylum Streptophyta; class Magnoliopsida; order Lamiales; family Gesneriaceae; genus Haberlea; species Haberlea rhodopensis. The sequence continues at coordinate 3,073,198 of CAJQUN010000003.1, read as the reverse complement.
ACCATAGTTGATGCAGAAACACACCTCATGCTTTAAAGGATCAAATTTTGCATACTTTGGGTTTCGCGGAATGCACCCATAACTTGAAAACTTGGGTAAACCTTTTGCAAGCCAAAATCTAGAAAAGAAGCTTCTATTGGCCTCTTGGATCATTTTACGAAGAGATTAGCTTCCTGGAAATCTCACAATCTTTCTCAGGCTGGGCGTGCTACAATGATTCGTTCAGTGGCCCAATACGCGCCAGTGTACCACATGTCATCCAGCCTTATTCTGATATCCTTCTCCAAATCAATCGATAATGTCATGAGACAATTTTTGTGGGGTTCTTCGAATCAGCATTGTAAACTCCTTCTCATTGCCTGGACGAATTTATGCAAACCAAAAAGTATAGGTGGTCTTGGCTTTCGTCGAACAGCTGACGTCAATATAGCTCTTGTTTCTAAAATCACGTGGGCCCTTTTCCATAATCCAGGTGATAACCTTTGCTTTAAGATGCTTCATTGTAAATATATTGGCAAGTGGAATTTGCTGGACTCGCCTAAATCTTTCTCTGGTTGTTCTTGGATTATGCGTGACATTGTTAAATGTCGTGATCTCATTGCTAAAGGAGCTTGCTTCAGGATTGGATTAAAATCCAATGTCTGTACATGGGAAGATCCTTGGGTTCCATCTCTTCATAATTTTAAACCTCCGTATTCCAAGCTTGACCATGGCAATAGAATGAATTAACGCACTAGGGTAGGTGATCTCCGACTCTTATATATGATATTATGAGATAATCGACATCGTTAGTACCATTGTTGCTGTTAGTAGGAGCGGTGGGAACCCCGAAGTGAGGCTTCGCCGATTGAGAATACTCCGGAATACTTTATAAATGACAGGGAACTAAGATGCGAGGCTTCGCCGATTGAGAATACCTCGCTAAATAGACTGAGCAACTCAAGTAGAAAACATGGAACCCTGTCAAGGTTTCAATGGACCATACATTTCTCATCTTATGTGTCAGAGAAGGCATGTCAAGGAGGGGAGGTACAATGGGAAGTTTCCGGGGCATCCCTAGCCTTAGCTCCTCATGATATATGACCTAACGGACGACGAAGCCAGGAGCGGAAGGAGGGACTTGAACCCTCAACCTCAGCCTGTTATCAAATATGCTAAAGTTTGTTCCTTAATGTTGCCGGATCTCCTGATGTGGAATTATGATCTTTTGATTTCTTTGTTTGACACTGAGATTTGCTATGCTATCCTCTGTGTTCCTATTCTTACTTCTGAAGAACAGAATGCTTTGGTGTGGACTCCCTCGAGCAAATGAGCATTTTCCACCAAAAGCGTCTACTTAATGGATCAGGCTCATAGGTTCGTCAACTCGGATATTATGGGGAATTCTAGGAAAGCAGCTATTTGGAAACTTAAAGTTCATGAAAGACATAAACTCTTCTTATTGAAACTTGCTGGAACCGCTCTCCCTACTCTGGCATGTCTAGGCAAAGTCATTCGCTTTGATAACTACAGTTGTGTTTTATGCGGTTATCATGTTGATCGTTTGGCCATCTGTTTATCCAGTGCCCTATTGTTCAACAAATTTGGTTTATGTCTAAATGGAACTTCAAATTGATATCTTTTGTTGATAGACCCTTTTCGGATTGGTTGGATTTCTTAATCTTGGGAATTGGATCCCTTTTGGTTGGGATTAACTTCCTTGAATTCGCCATCTTCTCTATTTGTGCAATGGAAACAATTTGGGCTCTTCGTAATGGTATTCGTGTAAACAACGATGGGGTGAAAATTCAGATTCTATATCGGAAAATTAATGCTAAATCAACTGATCATTTCAAGACTGAAGCCCCTTTTTTTGCTCCTAAGATCAAGCCATATGTAAAGTGATCTCCACATGAATTTGGTTGGCTCAAAGTTAACTCTGACTCGTCATTCTGTGCAGGTATTTCAGTGGCAGATTGGATTATGCCCGATCATCTGGGAGCTGTTGTTAGGGCAGGAACTTCTCAAATGTGGGCTTCTGATGTGCTTGCGGCGGAAGCTAAAGCTCTTATATCTGCTATGAAGGCTGCTCATTCACTTCACTTTCAGAAAATTGTTTTCGAGAGTGATTCAGAAGCTTCTTTACGCCAAGTATTTAAGCTTGATCCTTATCCTAGCTGGACGGCACTTTCGAAAATTGTTGCTGCTCAGAAACTCCTCATTGCCAACCCACAGTGGACTGTTGTCTATATCCCAAGAGAAGCCAACACTGCAGCACATAACCTAGTTCAATGGTCTCACCTTGCTTCTGTCTTTGGAGTTGTTCCCAGTTATTCCCCTATATAAGATAGATTCATCTTTAACCCTCCTTGATTTTGATTGTTTTTTAGCTTTTGGTCTAGTAGACTTGTTGTTCTCGAAACTTTGTACCTTCGATTTGGTTTAACGTAGATGATTTACCAAGAAAAAAAAAAGAGTACACGACGGCTTGATAGCTTTGTTTTTTTTTTTTTGGCATAAAAGTAAAAGTTAATCCTATTTTAGTGATGTCTTTGATGCCGATCTTGGTCAACTTTAACGCAAGAGATAATGTGTTTGCCACCTCGGAACAAAGCTCCCCTCTCCATCTGAGCTGGGTGCCGAGGCCCTGGATGAGCTAGTGATTGGCACATAAGGGAGTGGTTGCTCAGGTTTCTCGACCTGGTATCTTGCACCTCACCTAATTGAATTATCGTAATAGAATAGAAATCTAATATCTTTTGAACTACTCTAAAAAAATAAATAATTGTAGTGATGTTGAGTGACGAACATATATTTAAGAGTGTTATGAGACCCGATAAATGTGATGAATTTGAAATAGTTTTACTCCAGATCCTCTTTCCCCAAAGCAAGCTCTTAAAACAATGATCATAATTGATAAATAATATTTTTTGAACTATAAGAAAACCACAACATAAGTTCTTACTATGATACGAAATGTCGGGGATATAAATTTTAAATTTCAATAAGAAATAAATAATAATTCAGTTTTTTGAAGTCCTCATATATTAATAATAAATATCCTATGTTAGTATTAAATTAGATATTGCATATGGCCTATACGAATTGTTAAATACTTATTATCTTATAAATTTAGAGAATTGTTAATTTAGCATGTTGTCTCATAGTCGGGACTGGCTAAAAATATTATTTAAATAAAATTATTAATTAATAGAGTATAGATAAATTTCTTCAATTAAAGTTTACTGCCTTGATGGATAAATTTCTTCTCTTGATGTATTTAATTCAGATAACTTCTGCAGCAATATATATAAACTTCTTCAATTAAAACTCACTGCCTTGTAATAAATGATTGAGAACAGACTCCACCTAAAGTTTTTAAGACAATCAAATTCTTTTGCTTCCTTCATGAAGCTAATCAATGGCTATTTATTCGACCCAGACATTATTATCTATCAAACCTACAATAAATTCCATAAATTTAATTTTTTTATCTAACACCCTTTAAATTTCTACACCTACCGTTTCAGATGAAACCAATGGTAAAAATTCGTTCATATCCATTTAATATATTTGTCAATGTATACATCCCGCACAGGCTTGTCTTTAACTTGTTAGATGCCAACAATAATCTATACGTCCAAATAAAAGAATAGAAAAATATACATAATATTATAAAAATACAAAAAATAACTTTTTGGTAGTTTAGTGACTGTAGTGAATCAGCGTAACTCGTACTAGTGACTGTGATGGTCATTAATAAGGGGTGATTTTTTTTTAATGATACTTATATGTTTTTTTTCTGAATAAACGAAGTTCTATTACATCGTAGAAAGGAAAATCGGAAAGAGCATAAACAAAATCCACACGGACTAAAAAAAAAACAACTACGGAGGATAAAAAATAAATATATCCCACACATATGAAGAATTAGGGACAATTCAAAAAACTTTAGTAGACTTCGACCATTTCGCCAAATTATGCGCAGCAAAGTTGCAATCTGTACAGATATAAGCCAAGGTCCAAGTCGGATTTCCACGCAAGAGTTTCTGGCCAGCCACGACCTTCGGAAGGGCAGTCCAACAAGGAACATGATCCAGCTTGAGAATTTGTCTCGCAGTTTCCTCAGAGTCACACTCAAAGATTAGATTTTGAAGATGAAGCGAGTAAGCACTGTTCATAGCAAGAATCAGAGCTTTTGGCTTCTGTTGCCAACACATCAGAAGCCCAAGTTTGAGAAGTTTCAGCCCTGACAACATTTCAAAGTGATCCAAACAGCCACCGACTTTTCTGCATAAAAAGTTGAATCAGTGTTAACTTTGAGCCAACCGGAATTAAGAGGAGACCAATCTGTGTGAGCAATAATCTTTGGTTTAAAAAATTGAACTTGGGCATTAAAATGTTCAAAATCTTTATCATTAATTTTATGCACGAGGATATGAATTTGCACTTCCCTAACATTTAGACGAATCCCATTGCGTAAATCCCAAATTTCTTCCATAGCACAAACCGAAAAAATGAGGAATTCAAGCAAACTGAGGCCATCGAGAGGGGTATCAACCCCTTTAATTAAGAAGTCAATCCAGGCCACGATTGTTTGACCACCAAAGGAAGACAATTTGAAGTTCCGTTAGATAAGTACCAGATTTGTTGGGCGACAGGACAGTGAATAAACATATGATCAATAGAATCTTCCTGATGCCCAAGACAGACAACAATATTCAGTGATAGTGAAAATCATTCCCAGACGAACACGGGTGGGAAGGGCGTCGATGGCTGATGTGACTAGAAATAGACACATCTATTGTGCTTAATTGTCTACGATTTGGTATGTTTTGATTGATAATTTAATACATATGCTACCTAATCGTATATTTGTGTAAATGTAGGTGAAATTGAAGAAGTCAAGCTAAAAAGGCGAATAAAGATCAAGAAAAGCTTTGGAGATGATAAGGACTCAAGGTAGATCAAGAAAAGGGCTTAAAATGTAATTTTGGAGAAGAGATCGGTCGCATGGAAGAGGAGATCGATCGCCTTTGGACAGAAAGTTGAGCAACAAATTATGCGAGTCAGCGATTGATCGGTATATTGGAGCGATCAATCGCCAAAGTCTACTGGAGCCAAGCGATCGATCGCTAAAAAGAGGCGATCGATCGCCCAAAGAATTTTGCCGAAAAAAATAAAGCTAGCGATCGACCGCTAGCTTGTAGCGATCGATCACCAGCAGAGTTTTGGAAACTTTGGATTCTTGATTTCTTTCCTTTTCTACATGGACTCTAACCTACTCCATCAGCCTCCCTATACATATATGCACGAAATATCAGACCTAAAATCATCTAGATAATTAGGGTAGAGTAGTTTAGGATAGTTTTACAATTTTTCTTTCAATTTTGTTGAAGACGGCTACGAAGATCGAAACGAAGGCGGGATTGACACCTCAACGAGCGGAGATCGGATTAGTTTTCTTTCCTTTGTTTTTATTTAACGTTTTTTGTAGAATATGTGTAGCTAAATTTTAGTTCTTGGTTGAGGAAGACGAATCCTTGGATTTTATTGATCTTGGGGAGATTCTTAAGCTTTAATTATCAATTTTATTGAGTATCAATTGTTTTTCTGATTTTATTGCCATTTTGTGTTTGATTGTTAGATTGATAACTTAGCTATTGTTCATACAATTTAATGCTAAATTAGATATCAATTACGGACACCATTGATCCCTCTAATTTACGAAGCAACTAGGATTGATAATTCTCTGCTGTTGAGGTTATTAAATTCCTAGGAAAAACAATTAATTAGATTAAACATAAACGCTTGGATTATGTTGTTTAGCTTCATCGATCTCACTAGTTCACATGCTATCATTAGTTTAAATCTTAACTGCTGTTGTTAGGGTTGATTAATCGATAATGGTTAAATTTGGATCCTATTTTCGATTTAACTAAACGTAAGGTGAGATATGACTTTGATTATTGGATTAAACGTCCAACGATGAATATTCATATGAAAAATTGAGTCTTTTGTGAATCGATGAAATATATAATAATTCCAAGGTAGAGTCGACTGATACCAAGAATCACGTTCATTAGTTTAATTTTAGTTTTAAGTTAATTAGTATAATCCACTCACAACCCCATCTTTTAATTGTTTTTGTTTTGATTTTCATTAACACAAGAATTCACAACTCCTCGTGGGATCGATCCATACTTACACTACTACATTATTGTTATCAATCTTGAGGATTGAGTGCGGTTAATTTGGGCGTACATGATAAGCGCTACCAAATTTTAGCGCCGTTGCCGGGGAGGCGTTGTATATTTTTGTGTTAATATTTTCTATTTTTTTTCTTTATCTTTCTTTCTTTTCCCCCCACCGCTACTCTTGTTTGTTATTGCTTAGAGGTTGATTTTTGAAAAAATCGGATCTTATCATGGAGGACTATAGGCGACTAGACGAACTGGAGTATCTTGTGCACCAACTTGGCGTAGGGAGTGGACAAAGAACATACAACTCAAGTTGGAGTGATCATCTCAATCTCAACTATGACAATCAATGGATGAACCCACCTCCACCTTACATGAAGTCCACCCTACCGCCATACATACCACAATACCCGCCATGGCCACAACAAACTCAATACTGTACCCCTGGTGAGTCTTTAGATGATCTTGTTTCAACACTTAATGATAGTACTTTGCAATTTCAACAGGAATTTAGGGCTAGCACTCATAATTTGGGTAACCAAATGGAGCAACTAATAAGATCGGCCGATCGGATAGCAGCACAAAGGGAGACTATGGAGAATGTGGTACTGATGCCACCCGAGCTAGAAGAGGAGACACATGTGCCAATAGAAGAAAATGAGCTTGTACATCCTACAACTCCGCAATGTATGTTTTCCAACTGAGAGCTATGTTGAATACTTAGATGAATCATGTACCGTGGAAGAGGAGTCGGTGAAAGAGTACTGTGATGAAATGAATCATTGAGACTATTTTTTCGAAGACAACATTACCTGGGACAGTGGCAAAGAGGTAGAAACGAAGGTACCGAGGCCATCAATACTTGAAGAACGAATAGAGGTCGATGTGAATAACAATGAATCTCACCAGACGAGCATAAGGGACAACAAGCTAAAGGATGCCATGAGGTGGATCTTGATCGACCTCAACTGACTTCTTTGGAGGAGGGCGACATAGTGAAAAGACAAAAACCCTCAAGAGGTGCAAGGCGAATAGGCATCACCTTAAGCGAGATGACTGGCGTCGGGTCACCGACATTAAATAGAGGCGCTGCTTGGGAGGCAACCCAAGGGAAGTTAGTTTCATTTTTTCTTTTTATTTTTTTATTGCTTTCTTAGTTAGACTTTTCTCTTTCCTTGTGATTTTGACTTACATTGGGGACAATGTAAGATTTAAGAATGGGGGATGGATTAGCGGTGTGTTATTGCTAATCTATTACAAAAATACAAAAAAAAATTAAAAATTTTGAGCTCATAGTTAGTAACGAACACATGCTTAGAATCACTAGCCCATGATGAAACCTAATTGATATCATGCATGCTTTTGAAAATAGTGAATTGTTAACATTGGAACACTTTGAACTCTAATACAAATTTTACTTTGACATAGTACTTGAATATTTTGAGCACGCATCCGTCATAACTTGTGAAGTGTGCATAGCTTAGTGAAGATTGTGTGAATTTTGTGATAGTCTTAAGAAGTCTTTAATACATGCTATGCTCTTTGAGGCGTATGTCTAGACTATTTGATAACATGAAAGTGATATAGGCGATCTTTGATGCGTTTGAGATTTTCAAGCCTACGATATAAACAAAATCATCCATAGTACCTATTTTTAGCTTTAATACAAAAAAAGAATGGTTGTATGCTAAGCATACTAAAGGCCCCATTCAACATTCTTAGACTAGCTTATCATCCGTCCTTAATAAGCCTAAATGTGATTTTAATCCACACCTTTGAAGGGAGTATGATGTGTTTCATTCACATTCACTTAGGAATTTATTGAATTATATGTTTGAGCTTCATTATCAAAATAATGAAATTCTTGAAAGAAAAGGGATGCCTTGAGAAAATAGATAAAAAAAACATGACTCCAAGGGGAGCCAATGCACAAAAGAGAAAAAAGATTGAAATATACCTTGCAAAAACATACAAGGTGTGAAAATGAACAAAGTTGAAAAATATCATGTAAGAAGAAAAGTTTTAATTGTGCATATCATCATACTTTCTTGTTTGATATATATTTTCCTTTCTTTCATAAGCACATACCTAGGCCAAGCTACAAGCTAATAAAGACCTACTTGATTTATGTTTACAAAGTGGCTAAAATAGTGGAGAAGAGTATGAAAGTGAGCTTATACTTGTGTTGGTGTATGACTTGAATTATTGTGAGTTTACATCTATTGGATCTATAATTTGTAAATGACACTTGTTTATGACGACACACGCACGTTCACTGCTTTGTTGGGTATGAAATATTTATGGATTGAAGTTGTTCCACTGTTAACTTTTCACCGCCTTTCATTACTATGCATGTTTATAATTATTGAGGCATAAAAGTGAGGACACGTTAGTTTGTTATGAATCTATGAGCCAAACAAAAATATTGTTGTTTTGTCTGATTTACTCGAGGTCGAGTAAAGAGTAAGTATGAGGGAGTTTGATGTGACTAGAAATAGACACATCTATTGCGCTTAATTGTCTACGATTTGGTATGTTTTGATGGTAATTTAACACATATGCTACCTAATCGTATATTTGTGTAAATGTAGGTGAAATCGAAGAAATCAAGCTAAAAAGGCGAATAAAGATCAAGAAAAGCTTTGGAGATGATAAGGACTCAAGGTAGATCAAGAAAAGAGCTTAAAATGTAATTTTGAAGAGGCGATCGATCGCATGGAAGATGATATCGATCGATTTTGGACAGAAAGTTGAGCAACAAATTATGTGAGTCAGCGATCAATCGGTACATTGGAGTGGTCGATCGCCAAAGTCTACTGGAGCCAAGCGATCGATTGCTATAAAGAGGCGATCGTTCGCCCAAAGAATTTTGCCGAAAAAAATAAAGCTAGCGATCGATCGCTAAGCTAGCCTTCGATTGCCAGAAGAGTTTTGGAAACTTTGGATTCTTGATTTCTTTCATTTCTACATGGACTCTAACCTAATCCATCAGCATCCCTATACATATATGCACGAAATATCAGACCTAAAATCATCTAGATAGTTAGGGTAGAGTAGTTTAGGATAGTTTTACAATTTTTCTTTCAATTTTGTTGAAGACATCTACGAAGATCGAAACAAATGCGGGATTGACACCTCGACGAGCGGAGATCTAGTTTTCTTTCCTTTGTTTTTATTTAACATTTTCGTAGAATATGTGTAGCTAAATTTTAATTCTTGGTTGAGGAAGATGAATCCTTGGAATTTATTTATCTTGGGAGATTCTTACGCTTTAATTATCAATTTTATTGAGTATCAATTGTTTTTTGATTTTGTTGCCATGATTGTTGTGTTTGATTGTTAGATTGATCACCTAGCTATTGTTCATACAATTTAATACTAAATTAGATATCAAATACGGACACCATTGATCCCTCTAATTTACGAAGCAACTATGATTGATAATTCTCTGTTGTTGAGGATATTAAATTCTTAGGAAAACAATTAACTAGATTAAACATAGACGCTTGGATTATGTTATTTAGCTTCATCGATCTCTTCACATGCTATCATTAGTTTAAATCTTAACTGTTGTTGTTAGGGTTGATTAATCGATAAGGGGTTAAATTTGGATCCTGTTTTCGATTTAACTAAACGTAAGATGAGATAGGACTTTGATTATTGGACTAAACGTCCAACGATGAATATTCATACGAAAAATTGAGTCTTTTGTGAATCGATGAAATAGATGATAATTTCAAGGTAGAGTCGACCGATACCAAGAATCGCTTTCATTAGTTTAATCTTTAGTTTTAATTTAATTAATATAATTCACTCACAACCCCATCTTTTAATTGTTTTTGTTTGATTTTCATTAGCACAAGAATTCACACATCCTCGTGGGATCGATCCTACTCACACTACTATAATTGTTATCAATCTTGAGGATTGAGTGGGGTTAATTTGGGCGTACATGATAAGCGCTACCAGCGGCCAGCTTCCACAAAAACAACTTATGTCTCTCATGAATTTTGATCTTCCAGATGGACGCTTTCCTAGCAATCCCATAGTGTCCAGAGGCCAGAATCTGTGGGCTTGGTCAGTAATTAGGCGCTTTTGGTGGAGAAGACTCATTTACTCGAGGGAGTCCACACCAAGTATTCTGTTCCTCGGAATGAAGAAAACACTGAGGATTACATTGCGAACCTCGGGGACAAAGAGGGAATCCAAAACATCAATATCCCAGCTAGAAAGGCCCAACATCATTAAAGAGCTAATCTATCATATTTAACAACAGTAGCTCCATCAAGATGCATATAAGGTGGTTTGAAGTTGGGGAGTGATGGGATCGAGGGATCTTCCCAAGTTCGGACATTGGAGTTTAAACTGATTTTGAAACAAGCACCTTTGACTATGAGATTTCGACAATAAATAATATCCTGCATGATCCAGGAACATCCCAAGAAGGATTTAAGAGAGTCCAGAAGGTTCCAGTTCCCAATATATTTCCCATGAAGCAGTTTGAGGCTCAAATTATAGCCTAGGTTGTGGAGAGATGTATTTTACCTCACATATCCTAATATGGAATATCATGTACTTAGGCGGAAATTTTCTAGTGATGTTAGGAAAAATATAAAGAGGTTTCATAAATTTGGTCCGATTGGTATGGTAAACATGTCGCGCTTGAGAAAATTCAAATTTCATTTTTTTTTTCAAAACTGACAGAAAAATTGAGTTGTCCATGGACATTATTGTCTTGGATTAAGAGGAAATGAATCTTGGTGTGACGTTGGCGGAGAAATCGGGCTTTGAATTTTCGTGTTTTAGTGTTCTTAATGGGGCGTTCAAATCCAAAATTTTGTAGCCTTTCGATGACTATAATTCAGAATTGATAGAGGTCTTTCTATCTACATGATGTGAGGATCACAAAATTGAGTCGTATTGAAAATATCTGTTTCGGAGGTCGAGATTTCGACTTAGGGTTTCTACAGGCGCGAGTTTGATCGGAGAATTAAACCTCGACAGCGTGACCTGATGTGAAGATTGATAGAGGATTTTGCTTAAGGAGGATTGATAAGACGTTTCACGGCTCAATGATGACAAGAACACAACAGTGGTTCGATCGGGACATGGATGGTGTCGAGTTATAGACGCGGTTGAACATCCGTTGAACCTGTCACCTGTGTCGAAAACAGGATGAAACCTTCGATTGACTTGTGCTATTTGTCGATGGAGATTAAGTCAGGGTAACCATGTTCGATCTTACGACAGCCATTCCGAAAGCGGGCGATTCTTGACAGGTGGCGGCGGTGATAACCTTAGATCTAGGGTTTCGAACTTTTTTTTTTTTTGAATTTTCAGATTGTAATTTTTTTGAATCCCAACTGATTTTCTATTTAATCAGTTGTCTAATAGATCCGTGATTTATAATTTGGTTTATTTACATCAACCAAAAATCTTTTCCCAGGGGGATCATGGAACCTGGTTTTGCTCTGATACCACTAAAATGTCACGCCCCGAGACCGGAGCGCGTGACACCGGCGTTGATTCCAAACATTAATTCAAAATCAACAAGCCTCGTGTACAGATCTATGATAAAAACGAGTCTATTTATTCCATAGAGAATAATAATCGTCTTTACAATTGATATTACAAAATACAGTTGTCTCGGATTAAATCAAATATGCAGAAGCATAAATAAAACTAATAAATTCTTGAAGGTTCTTCGTGGATCATCATCTCAAAAATTGTTCTTGTAATTCTTCCTCGATCTCTTCTTTTCGTCTTTGTCTGTGAGGGGAGGTAAGGGTGAGTATTTGGGAAAATACTCAGTGATAAGTGTATTTTATACACTTATATTTCTTCTTATTTTGCATGGTTTAGTGTTAGTTTTCGATCAGAATTACGCTTTTGGTTTTGTTCTGTGTTGTTTTGCAGGAATCCAGGTAATTACATGTTTTGTGGACTAAAAGGGTGCAAATGGCGGAAAGAACGGATGAATTGAAGTAAAAAATCTACACTTTCAATCATGGCAACAGGCGTAACTACGCCCACTTTGAGGCGTAACTATGCCTAACCCACGGCAAAACATTATTTGGAGAATTTCTTGAGGCGTAACTACGCCTAAGCCACGGCATTTGAGATTTTGAAGAATTTTTATAGGCGTAACTACGCCACTTTGGAGGCGTAATTACGCCTGTCACGCGGGAAGCCACATTTTTTGACACATCGACAGGCGTAACTACGCCACTTCGGAGGCGTCATTACGCCTGATGAATTTTGGAAATTTTGGACTGCTTTCCTTAATTGAGGCACGGGACTTTTAAAGGTTTAGGGGGTTCATTCAAAGGATTATTCAAAGACTTAGACTTTTGGAGAGAATGAGGCTAGGGTTGAAGAACGGAGAAAAATAACGATGACGGCTCGGAGCAAAAAGTAGAGAATTCATCACGAGACGGCGGCGTTCATTGGAGATCGAAGAATAGCGTCCAATTTGTTTTGTATCTCTAAACTTTTAGCAATTTTTATGGGTTATTTAAACATGTCTATGTGTTTAAATACTTCTAGCATGAGCTAATTTTATTTTCTAGGAGACGATGTAGCTTGTTTTGAAACTACGCTTATTATGAATTGATTGAAGTTTATTTGGATTTCCGTATTGTTTATTTATTTTTCCTGTTCTTAATGCTTTTAATCTACTGGCCATGGATTGAATGATTTTATATTCGTGATCTATCACTCGGGAGAGGGGGTTGTGAATAGGAAAGAAGGAATTCATATCGTGGTAGTTATATTGTTCGGAAGGCCTATAACTCCATAGAAGTCGTCAAAGGAATTACTGCGCTTTTACAATTGTTTGATAATTAATCTTAGATAGGGATATCAAGATTGATGTTAGATAATTACTTCTGCTTAACACTCGGGAGAGGGAGTAGAAACAAATAAGAATTCTCGGCTAGTAAACTAGGAAATCCATAACATGGAAATCAAGGAATGATAAGTGTAGTGGATGAACAAGTGAAATCGTACTCCTAGATTCGTCTCCAACTGATTTCTTTTCAACTCGGTATTTGATCATCGTTAGTTAATTAATTTTTATTATTCGCATAACACTCAACTATTCGATTCTCTAAATAAAGCAAAGATTATTTTAATTCAGTACATATATTTAACTATTTAATCAATCTCTGTGGGTTCGACATCTTTTTATACTAAAACTTGACTACCGTGCGCTTGCGGTAAGGGATTTTTTGCAACAAGTTTTTTGGGAAAATACTCAGCAAGTAGGGGCCGATTGAACATAGTAAAAACACATATTTTCATAGCAGAAATCATTTTAAACATTTCTTTTATCAAATCCATAGATCTTGGTATATAAGCACATTTCTTACTCATAAACACATATCTTCCACATATTCGCATAACGACTTATTGGATTCAAGAGGTGGCTCCCGTGGTATAGCACTTTGCTCTTAAGGATCAAGAGGTGACTCCCATACATGTGGCACGCCCACATCGTGTAGCACTTTGCCCCGCCGAATCAAGTGGTGTCTCATACACATGTAGCACTTTGCTCCGCAAGGTCCTTCATTCATGATCATGTCACATACTTGTTTAGATTTTAAAACATACTTTTCATAGGGTTGTTCAATCGAGATTTAAAGCATATATAAAGTTTGAAAACGAATGGAATGATAGCAAAAAACCCACTTACCGCGATGAACGTGATTGATTGAATTTAGAGCGCGAAAACACAACGATTCCTTCTTTCCCATGCTTGAAATAATGGATAGCAATTTAATTGCTCAATTTTCGGGAATTCAATGGCCCAAGCTTTCGAAATATATGTTGGAACAAAAGCTGGGTTTGTTCTGAAATTAAGGCTACATGTTTCGATAACAAGGGCTGTAACAAAGATTGAAATTCTCTAAAAAGGTTGAAGTTTTTAAAATTGAAGGGCTGAAGCTTTTCGAAATTTAAGGCCGATGTTTCGAAAGGCATAAATGATAACATATTCCAAAGTATTGCCGAGATTTTCAGTAAATAAAAATAAAAGGCTGAGATTAAGGTAATAAGGTGATGGAATTCCAGAAAGGATAGAGGCTGGATTTTCGAGAATAGATTGATGGAATTAGGAATTTAATGGCTTGATGGTTGGAATTTTCGAAAATAATTCCTGAACAAGGATTGGAATTTCTTAATCTCAATCTGCACAAATCTTCTACGCATTAATGTGTTTTGTGATTAGGAAAGTGCAACTCATATTATTTATTAAAAGATTTATTTGCTAATCCATGCTTATCTATTAGTGTGTTGAACTTAAAAAAAAACTATCTATCAAGTAATTACATGTACCTAATCATCTATCTATTACTTCATAATATAAATAATTATTTTGGAATCTAAAACTATCTATCAAATATTTTGTAATCTAGCTAAATTATCTATCTATCAATTTGTAGTCCCGATAATTGTCTATCAATTATTTGCAATCTAAATAATGATCTATCAATTGTTATTATATTATATTTCTATATTATCTTTCAATATTATCTTAAATTAGTTATTGACTTGGTTGAAAAAATCGGGTTTTCACACAAGAGGGGTTGAGGAGGATATTTTCTAGGATGATGAGCCAACAGATCTTGGGGTAGGCAAGAGCCTAATGTCGAACCAGTTTCTAATAGTCCTCTCCCTCTGAATAATGAAAATCCCGGGAGATGAGCACCTAAACCAGTACCATGGGCAGTCAGACGAGACGAGAGAGACATGACGAAAATGATGATCAGAGAGCTTGTCCCCAATAATGTTCCAAACCGATGAACTATACATATGATTTCTGGAGGATCGTCAGGAAGAAATTCTAATCGAGCAAGAAAAAGTTGCTCGGAAATTACAGGTGATGTCAATCACACCGGAGAGGATACCGAAAGGACCATCAATTGCCTTCGGACCCGAAGATTTGCAAGGGGCTCATTTTCCTCATGGTGATGCAATAATTATCTCTGCCACGATATCTAATTATAAAATGCAAAGAATCTTCATGGATACAGGAAGTTCAACCGATGTGCTCTTCATAATTACGTTGGCCCAGATGGAGTTGGGAAGTATGCCCATGCAAAGGGTGAATACTTCTTTACATGGATTTGCTGGAGAAGTTGTAAGTCTGGTGGGACAACTTTCTTTGCAGTTACTTTGGGCGAGAACCAAGGACAAAGACAAAAATGATTAATTTTCTGGTGGTAGATACTCAATTCTCATACAACATAATTTTGGGGCGACCAGCCCTAGGTGCATTTCAGGAAGTGGCTTCCACCTAGCTTTTGGCGATGAAATTTCATGTAGGTGAGGAAGCCGGACAAGCGAGAGGAAACCAAAGTTACTCGAGAAAATGCTATGTTCAGGTATTGAAATAAGAAAAGCTACGAAAGAGAGATGGTGAGGACCGAGGAGCGAGTGGTAAGAGGAAGAGAGGAGAGGTTTAAGGAGCCGAGGAACGAATAGCTACGAATAGATTCAGTTGAAGAGTTTCTCACGATCGAGCTAGGCCAACCCAACTAGGACTACGAAAGTGGGTTCCCAGTTAGATTCAGAATTAAAGAAGGAAGTGATTGATTGCTTGAACAAAACGTGGATGTGTTCGCGTGGAGTATTGATGATCTGACAAGAGTAAGTCCAGACATCACCGAACACCACCTCAACATTGATCCTGATGCTCGGGCAATTAAGTAGAAGATGAGGCATTGTGAACCCTAGAAGGATACGACCATCGCTCATCAAGCGGGAGAACTGTTGAAAGCTGGGCACGTTCGGGAAATTATTTTCCCCACATGGATTTCGAAAGTGGTTTTATACCCAAATTAGGAGACAAGTGACAGATGTGTGTAGATTTTCGAGATATGCCCTAAAGATTATTATCTACTGCCGAGGATTGACCAGTTAGTAGATTCAACTGCTGGACATGAGCTGCTCTGCCTCATGGATGCATATCAAGGGTATCATCAGATCCCTTTGGCACGAGAAGACCAACCGAAAGTCAGTTTCGTTGCAACAGGGGAACTTTAAGTTACGTAGTCATGTTCTTCGGGCTAAAGAATGCTGAAGCACTTACCAAAGGTTGATGGATAAAATATTCAAAAATCAAATAGGGTGTATTGTAGAAGTATATGTAGATGATATCATCAGCATGATAAGAGAGCATTAGACCTAATTGATGACATGGAGGAAGTCTTCGGCACTTTGCGTAGATTTAGCATGAAGCTAAATCCTACTAAGTGCACATTTGGAATACATTGTAGGAAGTTTCTGGGGTACATGGTGAATAAGTGTTATTTTTACCCTTATATTGCTATGAATTTATATGCATTTTATTATGATTCTTGGACAATATTATGCGTTTTCGTGTTGCTTTTGTATGTTCCAGGAATAAAGGTAGAAATGCATAAAAGTAGAGGATTTGAGCTAATTAACAATGAAAATGACCAAATCGAGCAAACTTTTCGAAGAATGACAAGAATTTGAGTTTTGTAATATAAAAAAGTTAATATTCACACTATCAATCTCCATGAGGCCGACGATCGATCGCCGATGGCAGAAAATATTGGCGACCGATCGCGAGAATTTGGCGATCGATCTCCCGTTGAAGAATTCTGAAAAATAATACCTTTTAGAGTTTGAGTCCTACAAGGACTTCATATTTTCACTCCTCTATATATAATGCACAAAAATCAATTAAGACTTTTCATATCCTATGATGAGCCTCCATCCCATCTTCCACTTCAGCATCAACCACAATCTATCCATAAATCATCCTAGCTTTGGAACAAGCCAACAAGGAGATTCAAGAGACGATCGAAAAGGAAGCGAGAGAGGAAGCAATGATCTACGAATGAAGTCGACATCGGGAGTTTTTCTTTGTCTTTAATCATTAGTTTTGTTTGTTTTGATTGATTTTGCTGAAATAAAATTATTTATCGGAGCTAGGCAATCCGTTGTTTTGAACCTATGATATGATGATTTTTATTTGATTGAATTCCTTTATTCTATGCGTATAATTTATTATTTTTTATGCTTTTGAGGGTTTGACCATCCTTGAATGATTGTTTTATTGTGATTAACTTGACCATACGATATAGTAAATTGTACCGTGAGTTTTAGATTGAGACCGACCAAGTAAAATCTAGCACATGTGTGCTAGCAATAGATTTATCAAAATCGAAGGCTAGTAGTTTTCACAAATCTTGATGAGATATTGATTGTTCAATAAGGATACTGGAGTAGCTTATTGCAATGTTAATATTAGATTTTATAGCTTGACCATAGTATAACGAATGCATTATGAGAACTCGTCACCTTAGAAATATTTGGATATTCAATTGAGAATTGTAGGGATTGCATTGGTGAGCCAAAGTCTCGATAATTTTCTCTAGTGGATTTTTCTCGTTAATTTAGATTACCTTGGTTGGATTCTTAATAGTATTTTATGTTTGTTAATTAGTTTAATTATTCATTCATTATCGTATGTTAAATATAGTTTAAAGATGTTTTATTTGGTACTTACAGTCAGTCCATGCGTGTTCGACAACCTGATCTTAATCATCTATACTAAAACAACCGTGTATTTGTAGTATAATCGCATTACGTTGAAATTTACTGTTTAAATAAATCATGATCTCATGGTCAGTGAAAGAGATGTTGAAGCCAACCTTGAGAAGATAAGAGTGAATCATGAGATGAATCCTCATCGAACCCTGAATGAAGTGCAGAGATTGGCAGGAAGAGTAGCCACATTTAAGTCAGTTCATATCCCGATCAGCTAATAGGTTGCCATTCTTCAAAGCATTAAGGCAATGAGTTCGATTTGAGTGGAATGATCAATGCCAAAAAGCCTTTGAGGATTTGAAAAAACTATCTAGCACCGTTGATGAACAAACCCGAGCATAATGAGACCATCCTCTTCTATTTATCTGTGACCGGGGAGATCATCAGTTCAATATTAGTCAAAGAGAAGTCGGGCAACAACTACCAGTGTACTATGTGAGCCGAGCATTGCAAGGAGCCGAACAAAGATACCCCGAGGTTGGAAAGCTGGTTTTAGCTCTCATAACTACAACCATGAGACTTCGACCATACTTTTTATCTCACCCTATCAAGGTGGTAACCAACACTCTGCTGGGAAAATTATTGTCCAAGGCGGAAATCTCAGGACGAATGGTAACATGAGCTACCGAACTGAGTGAATTCAATATTACTTACCAACCCTGAACTACCATCAAGGCTCAAGCATTGTCAGGTTTTCTCGTAGAGGTGATCCATATCCTCGAAGAGAAAGAATGTAATTTTTATGTGGATGGATCCTCTACTAGTTTGGAAGTGGTGCAGGTGTGATCCTTATCAGTCCCAAAGGAGAAGAAGGAAAAGTAGTCATTCAAATAGATTTTCATTCCTCAAATAATGAAGTTGAATTTGAGGCTCTCATATCAGGCCTTTGAGTAGCGATGGACGCTGGAGCTCAGAAAATTGTAACATTTATGGACTTAATGTCGTGGTACAACAAGTGAATTATATGTATAAAGTGAAAGAGGAAAAGCTGAAGAGGTATGTTGAAACGGCTCGGGCACTGATGA
Source organism: Haberlea rhodopensis (assembly GCA_907163345.1). Taxonomy (NCBI): domain Eukaryota; kingdom Viridiplantae; phylum Streptophyta; class Magnoliopsida; order Lamiales; family Gesneriaceae; genus Haberlea; species Haberlea rhodopensis. Next base: position 3,054,414 of record CAJQUN010000003.1, on the reverse strand, counting down.
GTCAATTTCAGGAAGTGCAATTAACACAAGTACCCAGAGAAGAAAATAGCTGAGCTAATGAGTTGGTCAAACTGGCTAGTTCGATTAATGAATGGAAGAACATAAGTGTGTTAGCGCAAGAACTCTTGATCTATCATATATCTGTCAATAGCATACTGAATCTTAAACCATCTATTATGGGATATTGGCGAGAAGCTGTCTGGTCCAAAAGAGGCAGCTCGGGTGAGGAGAATAGAGAACCAGTTTGTGCTGATCGAGGTAAAATTGTTCAAAATGGGCTTCTCAGTCCCTTCTTACAATGCACTTCCATTCAAGAAGTGGAATACTTGCTAAAAGAAATTCATGAAGGTTGTTGTGGGAACCACCTCGGTAAAAATATGCTATATCAAAAGGCAAACCGAGCAGTGTATTATTGGCCTACAATGAAGATTGATGTCGATGAATTGTCAGAAAATGCAACAATTGTCAAAAGCATGCCAATTTATCTCATGTACCTGAGGAAGTTCTTAATAGCAACATTATTTCTTGTTCATTCGACGAATGGGGAATGGATGTTGTAAGACATTTTCCTCCAACAACCGGACAAAGAAAGTTTCTTTTGGTCGCAGTTGATTTCTTTACCAAGTGGGTAGAGGTTGAGCCACTATCGAAAATCACCAAAGATGAAGTCATTAAAATCTTGTAGAGGAGCGTAGTATGTTGTTTCGGAATACCGAGGAGATTGGTCTCCGATAATGGAAAACAGTTTCAGGGGAAAAGAATGCAAGATAAGTGCTAGGATATGAAAATCAAACAAGTATTCACCTCGGTAGCTTATCATCAATCTAACTGGCAAGCAGAGGTGACAAATCGGATCTTATTGCACGGGATTAAAACCAGGTTGTAAGGAGCAAGAGGAGCATGCGTTGATGAACTACCTGGTTTACTATGGGCATACCGAACAACACCACGTGTATCCACAGGAGAAACTCCATACAGTCTAGTGTATGGTTCTGAGGCCCTTATCGCAGCTGAGATCAACGTGGAATCTCTTCGGGTATAATGCTATGATCCTGAAAAGAATGAATATATAAGAAAGTCGGGTTGGATGAGGTGGACCAATTGAGGGAAAGAACAGTCGCACGTATGTAAATGTACAAGATAAAGATCACCAATGCACACAATCGAAGGGTTCGCCCGAGAGCTTTTGAGGTAGGAGACCTTGTGTTACGAAAAGCCAATCAAGCTAGTGATGTGAAATAGCAAGAACCAAAATGGGAAGGTACGGTGATCAGATGAGGATCATATAGAATGAAAATCAACAAGACCGAGAATTGGGTGAGGCCCTGGAATGTTCATAATCTCAAGAAATATTTTATATGATTTTTTAACTATTCTCTTTATTTATGAATTTAATATGAATAAAGTGAAGTTGTTTTTATAATTCTTATTCGGAATTTTATTAGTTTACTCATGAGATCGGGATATATGGTCCATGTTTAAACCTAAAATTGTCTAAGTGATTGTGCTTGGGATTTTTCAAGCTTGTTCAGAATTTATCAGTTTACTCATGAGATCAGGATGTATGGTCAATGTTTAAACCTAAAATTTCCTAAGTGATTGTGCTCAGAATGTTCGAGCTTGTTTGGAATTTTTATCAGTTTACTCATTTCATCTGGATGTTTGGTCCATGCTTAAACTTAAAATTGCCTAAGTGATTGTGCTCAGGATGTTCAAGCTTGTTCATATTTTTATCAGTTTACTCATGTGATCGGAATGTTTGGTCCATGTTTAAACCTAAAACTGCCTAAGTGATTGTGCTCGGGATGTTCGAGCTTGTTCAAAATTATATTAGTTTACTCGTGGGATCGGGATGTTTGGTCCATGTTTAAACATAAAATTGCCTAGGTGATTGTGCTCGGGATGTTCGAGCTTGTTCGAAATTTTATTAGTTTACTCGTGGGATAGGGATTCTCGGTCCATGTTTAAACGTAAAATTACCTAAATTACCTAAGTGTTGGAGATCGGGATCTTCGAACAATAAAATTACATAAAAGAGTTTTCATTCATGAAAGAAGATATTACAAGGGCAAGATAGAAAAAGAAGAATACAACCCTACACTATGGCAAAAATAGCTTGGGTGGGAGGTATTCCAAAGCAGCCCCATGATCGAGGAAGTCCTTCGAAGTCCCCTCAGTGGATAACCATTCGCCTCAAATTGACGAGCACAAGCTTCAAACCCATGCTCGAAGAACTTGGAGACACGGTCAGACACCATGTTGACGTACTCTTTAGACTTCAAGAAGTCAGCCTTCCTCTTCAGCTAGATTTCCTCTACCCGAGCTTCAAAAGTTGATTTCCCTTGTGCAAATTTCCATGATAAGGTTTTGTTAACATTTTCAAGATCAGCTGACTTCCTTCGCTCGTCTTCAATAGCTTTCTGGGCCACATCCAGAGCATTCTTAACAGATGTGTGTTACCTCTCAAGTTGGGCCATATCCTTCCGAAGGTCCTCACACATATTTTAGAGTTGGCTAGAATTCTTGCACCGTGTAGTAACCTCCGATTGAACAGAATGAAATCGGGTCAAGAGCTAGCCCGCCATCATGTGGGCCTACAAAAAACTGTAGAGAGTAATCCATAAGAACATAGATACTTAGAAAATTTTCTATAAAGTAAATTTACTTCATGAAGGAGGTGGATAAGTCATTCACCAAGTTGCTGAAAGCTAGTTCCCGAGATGCTTTCTATCAGGACTATCGGGAGAGAAGGAAAGGATGGATTGAGAACAATGGCAATTTTAGGCCAACTCTAATTCAAAGGATTTATCCCGTTCTTAACTTTTTAATTTTTTTTTCTATTTCATGTATTGCTAAACTAATTGAGAATAATTTAATTTTATAGGTGGCTTAGTGGCAACTACACAAATGTGCAACACTTATGCGAACTGCAACGTCAAAGCAATGAATTGCAACAGGAAATGCAAGAATCGGTTTAAAGGCAAAGGGATGTGTCTCACCGCCGGTTCGCCGGCTCCTCCTCAAACCGTTTGGTGGGTCACCAAGCTGAGAATTAATTGCAAGAAATGCCTGTGCATTTTCGTTTTCCCGAAGCAGAAATCCTTATCTTGTCCGAGTCCGTATCCACCTCCATTACCATTCAAACGTTAATTAGATGAAACAACTAAATTATTGCATGTAATCTAGATATGTCTTGTTCGAACATTTTTATGGGAGCGAAATGAATAAAATTTGAGATCATGAGATTATTAATATTACAGGTATACAACCTATACTATATTTAACTCTGGTTCGAAGCATTATATACATGGTCCATGATCACCGTGATATCGTCGTTCCGTACCGCGACAGTTGTGAATACACTAACTATATTAATACATGCACGTTTCTAAAAAAAGAAGAAAGTATTTACCAAAAATGGAAGGGGACTTTATATTTTAAGATTCTTGGTACAGCCATTAGCTACAAATTTTTATTCAAATTCCAAGTTAAAATAAATTTCTGACGTTTACATTCTCTAGAATTAAATTATATTTTATAAATTATTTTGTTATGTTATCAAATTCATACAAATATTAAATGCTTCAAGCTAAATGGATCGTATGCATGGTTGGACTACACTTTTTAATATGTTAAAAGTGGTAAAATACAACCCATATACTATAGAGTGGGTAAAATTATAGAAATCATTCATTGCTTATTTTGGTTTTCGGTCTTTTTAGTAGTTAAATTTGATATGAATGTAATAAATTATTTTTATAATACTCTTTTTCAGCATACAAATATCATATATATATATATATTTTTCTTAGGACAAAATTAACTAAAATAGAGTATCATGGGTACTCTAACCCAAAAGTCTGTGAGTATAAGATAAAACAAGAACAAAAACAAATCAAAAAGCTACAACGAAACACAAAAGAAAACCACACTGAAAAAATAAAAGGTAAAATTCTGCACCACCAAAAAACTCCTTTCCAAGAAGAAGAGCAACATAATCCACCTAGAATCGCTTCCCTACCAACCAATCCATCTATTGAACACACTTCAAAAGCATAGCTATGAAGATAGCTGTCTCCACACTCTGATCTTGAAACACCCCAAAAACTTGGCCACCAGAATAAAAAAACGAATGGATCCTCTGAAAACTAGAATCTAACTCATCCCTAGCACCATAATTATGTAGCCAAACCATAATAATTCCGTCTAAATAAACATGTTAAAGACTGGAGACCCCCCTACATTATTACCTCAGAAGCAACAGAGGACAACAATATAGACCATAGCTTACAAGTCATGATTCAATCTCAAACAACAAGCCGGGTGACTAAACAAATATCATATATATGTCAGCAATCTCCGACATCATGTATAAAACCGAATTACGATTAATTAGAAGACCAAAACCAAACAAAGATAAATTTATAGCATGGTTTTGCTGATTTTTTCTTATAGTGGAGCGCTAGTTAGATATGCACTTGGAATCTACAAAGAAACATCATTGCATGATCAAGCACTTACGGTTGTATCAAAAGCTACAGTTGATGATAACATTGCAACTCAAATTTTTTAAACTGTAAAGAAGTCAAAGTGCCACATTTCGACCTCTCTCCTAGCAGAGACAATTACTGCTTCCCAACAATCCCCTTCAATACTTACATTGCATGCAATCCATGAAAATCAAACACTTGATCTGAAACTATAACATTTGGTAATGGCGCAACTCAAATATTTTAAACTGTATAGCAATTCAACATTATATTTCGATCATTGTTCTAATAGGGGTAAATTTCCAACAGTTATAATGTAAAATTCTTTAGATATGAAATATATTTCAGGAATGAGTTGTAATTGAATTTTCCAAAAGGTCGAACGTGAATAATTTCATACATTTCAACATGTGATGAAAATCATCAATTCTCAAAAAAAGAAAAGAAAACTAAACTTTTTTTTAAACTTTAGAAAATAACATTGTTGAATGGACGTTTTTCAATACATACTTTGAATACAGCTGACAATAAACAAAATTTACAAATTCGATAATTTTTCGGAAATTGTACATTCGCATATCCATTAGTTGTATATATTAATTATAAATCTATTAGTTGTATAGATTAATTAGTATAACTATCCAAAAATAGTTGTGTATATCCACAGATTGTATAAGATTGGTTTAGATATGTATTAATTATCAGCTCTCTCTTTCGATAGTCCTCCCTCGTTCGGTTCCATATGGCGTCTCCAACCACTTTAAGATGTCAATATGTCATTTACACACAGAAAATCACAAATTTAAGATGCAACCAAAGGTGTCTTAAGATTGTAAATACTTGTATATATTGGGTTTGAGTCGCACTTATACACCAACTTAATATTAAAACAACACATTTTTTAATATAAAAAAAACAAAAATTAATATACCAACTATTTTAGAGCAATCATATTGAGTTTGTTCATAAGTGAGTAAAACCTGGTGCATACATGTATTTTCCTTTTAAGATAAGAAAATCTGTTGGATATAACAACTAATGTTTATATCTCAGCAGTAAAAAAAAAACAAATAGTTATTTAAATAGAAAATGTAAAAGATATTGGAGGATTTAGGGAAGTTATTCTAAAATTTTATTTATTTATTTATTTAGGTTTATTTATTAGTAATCCATGTACAAATTAACAACACAAACGAATTTAATTTATTAAAAACTGGATACAAATCAGTGCAATTGATCGTCTCAATACCACTAAAATAAACGTATTTTTAAAATAAATAATTGATTTATCCTTATATTCGAAAGAATCACCAAAGCAATTCATGTTATTTATTAGTTCGATTAAACGCAAACTTATACACATCTTTATATGATTTCTACACTAAGATATTAGTAAGATTATAAAGATTACTATGTGGCAGTGTAATTTCATTTTTTGTTGATTTACTAAACTTGTTCACATAACTTTTGTGTTTTCCTAAATTGATGATTTTTATTTATTTATTTAGGAAAAAATATATTTAATCACCTATAATTTGGTCCAAATTTCATTTTGAAATCATTATTTGAAAACTTGCAGTTTACATCCTAAACTTTAATGAATTATATAACACTTTGCATAATCTTGACTCAATTTTGTGTTTTATCGAAAAATTATCACCACATTCCATCGTAGTCATACATTCTCAAACTTAGAGTTATTTAAACTAGTTATTGCAAATTAAAACAAAAAATCAAAATAATTTTAGGGTTGTCAAAATTTCATTTTCCTAAAGCAACTAGAGAATTTTGATATACCCAAATACTTTTGTAATTTTTTTTAAAATTGCAACAACTGACTTAAGTGACTCTAAGTTTGAGAACGTAAGAAGATGATGAAAACACGGTGATTATTTTTTTAAAAAAAACACAAAATCGAGTCAAGATGATGAAAAATGTCATAATTAATGAAAATTTAGAATGTAAACGGTATTAAATGTGATTTTCCCATTTATTTATTTTCAAATTTGGGTGTGCTAGAACTTATAAATAGGCACCCTTGCGATGAACCTTTGGTCATCAGAAACACTCGAGTACTCACGTTAAACTCTTGAAGATGGCTAAGATAAATTGTGTTCCTCATGACTACACTGATATCGGTCTCCTATATGTTACTCGTATACTCCTCTAAAGGTGAGGTGTGTATATATATATATATATATATTGTATATATATATTGTATGTTTTCTCCAAATATTTAAAAACCTATATTTTATGACACTTAATAAAATCCTACCATTTGGCCTCCATAATCATATGGCTAGATTCGACTCTGGCTAGAATACATATTCCTACCATTTAGTTCATATTTATTTAGTGCCAAAATAGTAGCAATTCCATAGAAATATAGAAAAACTCATAAAATCATATCAATTTAACTATTAGGTTTCTATTAGGTTTTGGCAATGATACAGAGTTTAAATTAAAAAAAAAACCCACCAACCCCTTCCTATAGCCTCAAATTCATATAGTGAAAAACTAACATGATCATCCTACAATACAATAAAGTGGCTAAAATATAATCCAAAATACTAGAAAGCAGAACAAAACGGTGGCTCAACCAAACATTTACCCCAAACAAACTAAGCATCACTAACGCCTTGTTAAGTAGTATATTAAGATTACGATTTATCAGTTATATTAGAAATTTTTTTTTTTTTTTTTTTGCATGATACAATACAATAAAGTGACTAAAATATAATTCTATTAGAGATCTAGGTAATATAGAAGTATATACTATATAGTAATACCAAAGAATATGGCTCATGAATAGACATTCGCAAGCAATATAATGCTCGGGTTCCTCAAAATACCTGAGCAATACAACTGAAGAGTCTCATGGCGGTTGGTAGGGTTGCTATACAACCTTCGCCAAAAAAGAGCTAGATGATGCCTTTGAGCCTGAGGAAGTCAATCTAGGAGAACCTGAATAAACTGAGCCCATAGTTCTTCCATTAAGCACTGGCTCATTCTCAATAACTGGACCTTGAGGAACATCAGATAAATTTGATTAATCAGAAGTCTGAAAATCCAAACAACGTTTTGTTTCCCCCAGGTTTACTTCGGATGTCCCCCTCCACAACGACTGGCGAAGACTCACCAACCATATGAGGAATTGGTTCAAAGAGATTTTGCTGAAAGCCACCAATTAAATTAAGATTAGTGAATGAGCTCAGCTCAAACTCAGCACGCATCGAAGGCCTCTAACAATAATTTGGTAGACGTTCATATCGAATGTAAACCAGGGTAAGATGTGGTTGGATATCTATAGAAATATTGACAACTCTGCGTAAAGGTTTAGTAGTATCTATAACAGACCTAATGTGCATATAAGGATCCAAGCAACGACCTTTATTATCAGTGTCCACAATAGCAGCAATACCAAGGGTGTCTTCAATAATCATCCCCACATCAGAAATCATAGTCTATAATCTAGAACTGGGTAAAGTGAAAGGGACCCAATCCGCACATAGAAAAGCCTTCAATTTTTTTAGAACCTGCTGGAGTGTAATAATTGTCCATGCTTGGAGAATGATCGAAGCTTGCCGCTTGGGTTGCTCTACGGTTTAAAGATTAGAGTTGCAGCATTACAATCAGCTATAACTTTTGGTAAGCAGCAAGCGCTTGATCCTACAATTGGTATCAGAGCTAATGTCACGTGTTCGATTCCCATGAGTTGCAAGGTAGTACAATTATTGGGAGGGAGGTTGTTGGAGTGCAATAATTATCCATGCTTGGTGAGCAATCGAAGCGTGACACTTGAGCTGCTCTACAGTTTAAAGATTAGAGTTGCACAGTTACCACCAGCTATAGCTTTTGGTAAAGCGTTAAACGCTTGATCCTACAGAACCATTAATGAACGAGTTAAAGGCCCATGGTTCCAAGTCCAAAATACGTTCGATATCAAGAACCACTTCAAAGGTAAACAGGAAAATGTTATCAGAGAGGGATTTGAGCTCCATACTTTTAGAAACCCTCCAAAGTTTGCGCAAAGAATCGAAGAAAGCCTTCTTATTTACCATTTTTCGTGTAAGAAGCTTACCTAATAAACCATTTGGAGCTAAATGATGACCTTTCTCAACAAGGGCCTCAGTAACAACAAGAACTTCATCGTCATCCGGAGTAATTATAAGGGATTTCCATTTACTTAAATTGGAGTCGATGGAAAAGAGAAAAAAAAAAAGAAAAAAGAAAAAGGGGGGATACAAAGTGAGGAGAACTACGAATTCAGTGAAGTTTCACAAGGAAGGTGGCGAACAGGGGAAGACTCTCATAGAGAGAGAAAAGCGTAGAAACTCACTGGCTTTAATTTTTCAAATGTAAAAAAGATTAGTTCATGTCTTTTAAATACAAAGGATAATAATATTATTTCCATTTTTTTTGTAAGAGAACAGTTTATTAAAGGGGTACTCCAACCTTAAACAAAACAAATAAACGAAACTACAACGACCCAATAACGACACTATAAATGCTAAAAAAAGAAACACAATGTACTAAATGAAACAAGACAGTGGACACACAGCAAAGTCTAAAACAAACAAATAAGTCGGCCAATTACAACAAAATAAGAAAACTAAGACAGAAGATCATCACTCATAGAGAATCCACTCGGAGAGAGGATAACCGACTGAGAGTACCTCCCATCATGATTTATAACGTGAGAATGTGACTGAATCAGCCTTTGGAGTTGGGAAGGTGGTCCAAAAAGTACTCAATTCAATGTCTGCTTCCCTTGTTACTATTAGATTGTTATGTTTCAAGTGTATATTTTTAAAATTTGTGTAAAATTCTCCTATAAAATAAAATTATTCAAATTCAAAACATGAATTTGGCAAGTACTTAGTTTTTTTTACTAAAACTATCATGAAATTGTCAAGTAATTTATTTGCATTGGATTGTAATTCAATGACCAAGTTTATGAATTTTATTAGCAACCACTGCTTTAAAATTTAATTTAGTTGCATAGGCAATATGTCACTTAATTTTACATATTCCTCCTTCATTGATTTTAGCTATGCCCTTCATCGAGATCGATTCCATATATGCAAATAATTACTCATCTTGAATTTAATAAGTCACTAATTTTATTGGTGAATCGGGATGATGAGTGACATTGAGCTTATGATTCATTTGAAACTCGGATTGGAGAACATATATTTTGCTTTCAATTGCATATTTGAGGATAAGCATTTGGGTTTTTTCTTATGTTTCTAATTGAGACAATTAGTTTCTAAACTCATTGTTTATGAGCTATATAATTATATTATTTGTTATGCATTCGTCGTTTATGATTAGTTTTGAATTTTAATTAAGATCATCTTTATGATATTGTCATCGATTTAGAAAACATATCCTTATATGAAAAAGGTAGTCTTCTTCGGTTCTTCTTCAAACTATTTGCCATTCATTCTAGTAATCTGGGAAAATTTCGACCTGGAATTTTGCTATTTTTCGAGTAGATCAAGCTGAGATTGTATTCTTAGATATGATTCTACTTGATTCTTATCGTGAATTGTATGGAGATTTGGTTTATTAAAACAATTGGGAATACTGTTGATTTAAGGATAAATAGTAAGCGACATCATGACACTTTAAAAAAAAAAAAAGGATAATTGGTAAGAAATTGTAAACAAAAAGGAGAATCCATCAGATCCTCAAGACCAAGCATATCTTCCTCCACACACGATATCAGGATTTTATATTTGGGTGGATATACCTTCCTTTCCACAAGGTAATATATTTCCTATAAAATAAAAGAAAATATAAAAGGTGTGAATCAACATTTAGACATCAATCAAATTAAAATTATATTTTTTGTCTAAGTTATCAAATAAAAATAAAAATACTAGAAGAATATGTCACGGGTCTCAGAGTTAATGAGTTTGAGAATGTAGAAATTTACACATTTTAATATTGAATAATTTTAATCATATATTCTAGTTTTTACATTTATATTGATAGATTTCAACAAAATATATTTTTTTGTACTTGTACTTATTTGTGAATCTCACATCCCAAATCTAAAGTGTGGCACCAGCAATGATTTCGAAAATTTTAGAAACAAACTTTCAAGAGCACTAAATATTAAAACATGAAAATAATCAGAAGGCCATTCTTTCTTTTTTTTTTAATCAATTACATTTGGAAGCTATTTTATTACGTCATAAATATGATACAATAATAATTGTTTCTACTGATTTACATAGATTAATAAATAAATAAATATATATATATAACTGCATAAAATACTAAAAAAAGCAGTAACAGAGATTAGTAACTCTATACATAAATTACAAGCCCTTTTAAGTGAATTACAAGCCCTTTTAAGCGAGTGCTTGCGACTGCTTTTCAGAAATGCTTATCTGTTTTCAGACAAAAAAAACTGATTTTGAATGTTTTATTTCATCGCTTTTGTTACTGCTTCTTTAAAAATAAGTAGGTAAAAACAGAATCAGAAAAGCAGATCATGTGATTTTTTTCACTGTTTTTATTTGTGTGGTAGCAATTTTGTAATAATTTGAGCTATTTTTTTTATTTTTATAGCAAACACTCAATACTTTTGCTTAAAAGTAAAATTTTCAAACTTTAAGCAAAAGCAACGTAAAAATACTTTGAATAAGTTGCAAACACACCCATACTCATCCTGTTATTTCGTTTATTTCTTTGATATAAATGTCATGTAATTTTGCAAAGAAGAAAAAGAGCTAACATAGATACTTCATTGTGAGACAGTCTAGTACCAATCTAGGGAGTGGGGAGATCCGGTTCCTTAAGCACCCCTACATAAAAGCATGTAGAAGTTAGAATATATATGTCAACCACATATCTATTAATGACAGTCTGGTACCAATCTAGGGAGTGGGGAGATCCGGTTCCTTAACGAACCGGACCTACCGTGCTTAACGGATCCAGAACTGGTCGGTTTCGGACCGGATCGATCCGATCCATTAAGCACCCCTACATAAAAGCATGTAGAAGTTAGAATATGTCAACCACATATCTATTAATGACAGTCTGGTCCCAATCTAGGGAGTGGGGATTTTTCCTTCTAAGTAATAATATGTCATATCTATTAATTATGGGTTTTTTAATTATTTAACCTATAAAAAATATTTATCAAAATAACTCAATCGAAGTTGTCATCTGAGATGGCGACTTCAGTACGAAAATTAATTTTTTTATTGAAGTCGACATCTCAGATGGTGACTCCAATATAACTTTTTTTTAATAAGAAAGTCGTCATCCTAGATGTCGACTTCCATATATATATATATATACTCTTCTATTATTTAATAGTCTTTTATATATATATATATATTTTTTAATAGTCTTCTATATACAGATTTCCATATATATATTTTACATACTATTTTTACTAAATATCATATAACATAGTCTTCTATTATTTAAAATTTTTACAATATCCTTTATTTATTATTTTCTACTTCTTAATAAATTACTATAAGTTAATGAAAATAATATATTTTTCAAAATACTTTAAATAAGTTTATTTCATCATACATTGTTTCTTTCTTAATAATAATAATAATATATTATACTAATATAATAAATAATTTAATAATAACATTTTATAAGAGCTAGTTAAAATAATAATATTAATGATAAGGAACAATAAAAAAAATATATGGAAGTCGAATGGACAATGTTATTAAATTATATCTATTATTTTTTTCCAGTATACTTATAATGTGATATTAAATTTGAATTAATATAATATGTTATCTATTATTATTATTATAACTATCAGTTTTTTTTATAAGAAAATCGTCATCTGAGATTCAAATTTATAAGTATAAATTACTAAAAAATTGATAGTTATAATAATAATAATAATAGATAACATATTATATTAATTTAAATTTAATATCACATTATAAATATAATTTAAAATAGTGTGAACACAATATAAATATCAATTCTAAAGTTCAAACATTTAAAACTAATTATTATAATTTCAGTTAGTGAGAATAAGTTTGTTTGAGCATAATTTAAAATAATAGATCTAATTTAAAATATAGTAAATATATAGAAAAACATATTATTTTCATTAATTTATAGTAATTTATTAAGAAGTAAAAAATAATAAATAAAGGATATTGTATAATTATTAATTAATAGAAGACTATGTTATATGATATTTAGTAAAAAAGACTATTAAAATATATATGAAAGTTTATATATAGAAGAATATTAAAAATATATATATGAAAGACTATTAAATAATATAATACTATATATATGGAAGTCGCCATCCGAGATGGCGACTTCCATATAAAAAATATATATATGGAAGTTGTCATCTTGGATGACGACTTCTTTGTAAAAAAAAATTTATATTGAGTCGTCATCTCGGATGGCGACTTCAATCAGTGTTTTGAAAATCGGTCCGAACCGGTCGGTTCAACCGTTTAACTTGTAACCAGTGTTTGATCCGGTCCGATTGACCCTTCAAAACCACCCTGATAAACCAGTGGGAACCGGTAAAAAACCGGTTCAACCAGTGAACCGGTTGACTGGTTGAACCAGTATGTTCCTTCATTTTTCTTTCCTTTTTAAAATTTTAACTCTTTTTTATTTTTTTAAAATTATAAATCAAATTTGTAGAACAAAATATATTATATATAATTTAGTGTTATTAAAATGATTACAAAAAATGTTTTATGCGTGTTTTTATCAAAAAATTCATATAATTCAATAAATGTATCTTGTGTATTATATATAAACATGTTTAGTTTCTCGTAAATTATAATATATTATAATATATGTGAATAATTTCATAATATTTTAAATATTTTATTATAATTTTGGGATATTGATCTTTTTTGACATTATTTGTTGTTTTTTTAGATGTTTTATTATTATTATTATTATTTTATGTTAGACATTTCATTTTATCTGATTTTTGAAGTTTGACATGTTATGTTGGTATAACGATATTTTTTTATTGTGAACAACTTGAAACTATAGTAAAATATATGGTATATATATTTTACAAAACTTAAAATAGATATTACATAATGCTGATGTCATCACCGGTTGAATCAATGGTTCAACCGGTTGAACCGATTGAACCTGTAACCAATAAGGGCACCGGTTTCATATCCGATCCGGTTTTGAAAACACTGACTTCAATAAAAAAATTAATTTTCGTACTTGATGTGATCCCGTATTTTTACTACTCGGTAGAGTTAGATGCAGTAGAAAATAAAATAGGAGATATCACAATTTTTATGTGAAAAACCTCCAAATCGAAGGGAAAAACCACGGGACCTTGTCCAATATAAATTTTCACTATAAACGATGATATTTTTACAATATTTGGTACAAGAAATGAGAAAAATGAATCCAAGAAAATAATGCACTCTTCTCATGTAAAGAGCCGAGATCCTTGAGAAATAAAATGGCTCCCTTCTTTATCATAAATGTTCCCCTATTCTAGCCTAATTCTCAGCCCATAATTCCTTCCATCATGCCTCTAATTCACCCCACTTTAGCCACTAAGTACTCACATCATAGCATAATTATCGGCCCATAATTCCTTCCATCATGTTTACTAACTTGGCCACTAATTGCTCCTTTTGTTTATGACACGGTCTATTCAAAGCATGTCCCGGAAATTCGCTTAACAAATCGTCATGACCGGGTCTTATGCCACTGTTTGACCAAATGGACCGAGCGGAGTATCATCATCTTCGGGTGTTTTCTTGTTCGGCAATTTCGTCTTGTTCGGCAATGATTTTACCCGATGTGGTTTAATTCCCCCATCACATCAGTACTGAAGTCGCCATCTGAAATGACGACTTCGGTCATATTGATAATATAAAAAAAAAAGAAGGTTATTTTAATAAATAGATTTTTTTAGGTCTAATAATTAAAAAAACCCCAAATTAGGGGGTGGGTATTTTTTTCTTCAAGTAATAGCTATTAATGACGGTCAGGGGAGAAACTACGGATGGTGGCAAGCTTCATCCCTTATATGGTATTTAGTAAAAAAGACTATTAAAATATATATGAAAGTCTATATATAGAAGAATATTAAAATATATATATGGAAGATTATTAAATAATAGAATACTATATATATGGAAGTCGTCATCTAAGATGTCAACTTTCATATAAATATATATATATATATATATATATATATATATTAATAAATAGATTTTTTTTAGGTCAAATAATTAAAAAAACCCTTATTTTTTTCTTCAAGTAATAGCTATTAACGACGGTCAGGGGAGAAACTACGGGTGGCAAGCTTCATCCCTTACTACCCTATGAGTTTAGCCCAAATTTTCTTCTATGGCGACTGGGGGTGAAATTACCAAGAAATAACCTTGTGGGCATGATAATCATGCTGACTCTATTGTCCCCTTGTTGGGGTGGAGGAATTCGTGTCCTGTGTGTCGGTTTGAGCTGCCTTCAGATGACCCCGAGTATGAGAGGAAAGGAAGAAGAGAGTAGTCATGGCCGGCTTACTGGCAGCTCCCTCGAGTTCTTCTTCTGGGAGTGGTGGGAAATGTGGGTTTTGCGGGGAAACTAAGGGTGGCTAAACTGTTTTACTCTCCCTTGCTATACTATGAGCTTAGCCCAATTTTTCTTTTAATTTTTTAACATTTATATTCAGTAATTACTCCTTATTTCTAAACTTACATTGGATCTACTGCTCCAACCTCTAAATTCTTAATATTATTATCTATTACATAATACCGATTTTTTTTGTTTTTGTTTTCATATATATACTAATTAACATTTATATTGTACTTATTTAATTAATTTTTATTGAAACTTGAAATATTGATGGATCTTATTGTTTCATATTGATGTTTATGACATGGAAAATAGAGTATATAAATTATTAGTTAGAAATAATTTCTGGATTTTCTTTTTATAGTTTAAATATTGAGTTGGTCCATAAATAAAGCTCAAAGCGGGTGCATACACAGAGGCCCCCAATTTTTTAAAAATTTAATGTAAATTTTTTTTGTTGAAAAAAGCACATTTTTACCCTTATTTAAAAAAAAAATTTTTTTGCCCCCCAAATATTTATTTTACCCTTTAAATTTGTTCAAAATTTTTTTCGCTCCCTCAAAAATTATTTTCTGGCTCCGCTCTTTACATACAAATATTTCCCAAAAGAGTGTTTGGATCGGGAGATTTAAATTTCAAATCGTATTTTTCAAATTAACTCAATTTAGTAATTAAATGCCAATTCACCTGTAAGTCACACATATGTGTGTGTCTATGTCCGCGATGAATATGATAAAAGTTCATTGAAACTGTTTAGTCTTCGTTTCTAGATATTTTATACAAACAAAAGTTGACTTGAAGATATGCAAATTAATTGCCTGATAACAGGTGTGTAGAAAAACCGCACAAGTCAATACATCCACCCAACCCACATTCACCTACATGTATCCATGCGTTTTAGCTTTCGAGTAAATGTTGCAAACCCGCAATTATGTGAGCAGATAGTTGATTGTTGTATCTTCATCCAACTACTCATCCAATCCGTCCGCATCTTCATTATATTAAAGATTCTTTAATTATCAATTAAATACATTAAAGGGTTTAAGAAACAGTATTTTCAAGTTGTATTTGTACCTAAGAGTTTAAAATAATTTATTTTGACGATTAAAAAATTGTTGATTTATTGATAAACAATAGTTTCAAGTTCTTTCATTAAGAACCTTGTAAAATAACAATAAATAATATTTTTGTTTTGGGAACTTCGTCTTGAGTAAGAAGAAATGTTTTTTTTTGGGACTTACGAATTGTCGATTTTTGTACTAGTAAATATTTAAAGTTATTGATACAGTATCTCAATTTGATGGTGGAAAATTTTGATACTTTAATTTATTATGTTTTTCGTTTCATATTGTGATATAATATTTTCATTTTCAGTTTTAGTAGATGATTTTGATATATATAATTTTTGGGATGACGGTGATATGATTGATAATCTATCGTTTTAACTATCTTTGATTTTCAATTGCAAATGATTTGATATTATGTTTCATATAATACTTTTGTTCACATAATTTTAAATTTTTATTATTTTATACTACTCTATCATTTTTAATATTAGATCTCTTTTATTATAATAATATGTAAATACATCAGCCTACATACATAATTATTTAAAATTGAATTAATGCGTGCCACATCCAGAATTATTGCGCTAATATTTATAGGTTGAATTATTGCGTGCCAAAATTGAATTATTTCTAAAGTTTGAGTGCCACATCCGATAGTTTGTATGTCGGTCAACCTTTTTTTTCATAATACATTTATATTTTTGTATTTTGATA
Source organism: Haberlea rhodopensis (assembly GCA_907163345.1). Taxonomy (NCBI): domain Eukaryota; kingdom Viridiplantae; phylum Streptophyta; class Magnoliopsida; order Lamiales; family Gesneriaceae; genus Haberlea; species Haberlea rhodopensis. The sequence goes on along the minus strand of CAJQUN010000003.1, from coordinate 3,037,556 downwards.
ATAGATAAATCGAAAGATAATATAAATTAATAAAATTATGCACGAGTGAATACAAATTATGTAAATCAATTCTTTTAGTAAATAGAAGTTAATTTAATTATCAACATCCCCGAATTATAAATTGGGTAAATTAAAAAAAAATGGTCAATTGAATATGAATCTTTGTGATACTAGTCCAAACTTTTAGAAATAATCAAATATAATCATATACAATTTGTTTTTTAATAAAAAACAGTTGTAAATTTTTGTTTTTAATCAATACTAGTACACATTTTTGTTTTTGATCAAAAGGGGTCTCAAAGCCCCTATTTAATTATGAGACCAATTTTGAAAAAAAAAAATTTTTATGGACTACATTTATTAAAAATATTTATATAAGACTATTTTTTATTAAAAACAATTCATTAGACTATATTTGATTAGTACTAAAAATTTAGGACGTATTAGAAAAAATCATATTATATGTGACTATTTTAAATTTCACCCTTATAAATTGTTCACTTTTCACTTTGTTCAAATATTCTCTTAATCGAGATTCCTTTCGTAAAACTTCGAACTCATTTTCTGGGGTATGGCTTGGATTTGGATCATATCCATATTGGTAATCATATCTATTTATCTTCTTCAAATACTTGTAACCCTGGGAAAGAAGAAAAACCTTCCTCCAGGACCAAAAGCTCTTCCAATTTTAGGTCATTTCCATCTATTGGGTAAAAAACCCCACCAAGATTTATATCACTTAGCTCAAAAATATGGCCCAATCATGTACACAAAATTCGGCTCCGTGCCCACCGTAATTGTCTCCTCCCCCGCCGCTGCCGAGCTATTTCTGAAGACATACGACCATGTTTTCTGTGACAGGCCGCACCATGAGGCTGCCTATTATCTTACCCATGGCCAGAAAAATATCGTCTTCGGAAAGTACGGCCCTTACTGGCGCAACATGCGTAAAATCTGTACAATGGAGTTGCTTACCAATCTCAAAATCAAACAGTTTCAACCCATGAGGAAGTCCGAAGTTGACCTTTTTGTCGACTCTCTGAAACAGGCTGGTGCTGCTGCTGTTGATATGAGCGCTAGAATTACCAATCTCAGCGCTGATATTGTTTGTTTGATGGTGTTTGGGAAGAAGTACGAGGATAAAGCATTTAATGAAAAGGGGTTTAAAGCTGTGATGAAGATGACGATGGACGAGGCAGCAGCTTTTAATCTTGGGGACTATTTTCCATATCTTAGGTTTCTAGATCTACAGGGTTCTGCTCGAAGATTGAAGCGTTTGAGCAAGATTTTTGATGAGTTTTTGGAGAAGATTATTGACGAACATGTTGAGAACAAGAAAGAAGACAAGCAAGCAAAGGATTTTGTTGATACGATGATGGAGGTTATGGAGTCTGGAAATGCCGGATTCGAATTCGATCGTCGCCATGTCAAGTCTGTGCTATTGGTAATTATTTTATTCTCTTTTAATCTAAGGGTTTAATAAACTTGAAGGTTAAATTTAAAAGAATGCCATAATGGTACCACAAAATAGTAATTTTTGTAATACGAGCATCAAACGTTTAAAACTAATATAACATAGTCAAATGATAAATATTTTTAATTAAAAATACCCTAACTTTTTTTAATTAATATTAGTCTCAAACTTTTGTGTTTAATCAAAATACTCTCAAAACCCCTATTTAATAATAAGACAACTTTTGTTAAAAAATTATTTATATGAGACTAAATTTGTTAAAAACATTATGTGAGACTACTTTTTATTAAAAAAAATTCTAACGTACTATATTTGATTAGTCTTAAAAGTTTAGAACTAGTATTGGAAAAGTCCATATTCAATATGACGATTAATTAAATTTACCCTAAAATTCAATTACTTTATGTTAATGTGCCAGAATTACACTTTCCAAATTATTAACTAATAAGTGCAGATATGGTTGAGAGTTGGATAACAAATTTATATATTGATAGACATTGAGCTAGGTGTTTTTTGAGAACATGGGAATATCTATATGTTAACTATTAATCTTTTGGTCTTTATTTTTCTGTTTAGGCGTTAAAGTTTAAATGCTAACTATAAAAAAAAATTGATTCAAGTGAAAGAGATTAAGGAGGGTGAATTCATTCTAGAATTTTTTTGACTTTTAATGATTTTTTTTATATTATAGACTTTTATGGAGTTGGTAGATTTTATTGACTTTTAAAAATTCTACAGAGTTATAAAAGATTTTCATAGACTTTATTTTAGACTTTTAATAACTATTTTTTTAAATGATAGATGTTGTGAAAAAGATTTCTATTGACTTTTGTATTATTTCATAGGGTTATAAAAAGATTTTTATAAACTCTTATATGATTATTTTTATAGAATTCTATTACAAGATATGTTGTTCAAAATTATATGATCGATTAATGCATGCACCTAAGACGTCTACTGATTCCCAATTGATGAAAAATTCTATAAACAGATTGGTTCGAAATACAAATTTAGTGGGGAAATTTAATTTTAAGGGTAATAAAAAATATATTTTGAGGATGGTACTTGCCATTCATTGCCTTCACATACGTCTACCCCTGCTAAGACCAAACTTACTTTTGTGGTTGAGAAAATTAATAATCTATCTTCACCATGATTTCCCCCCACACAGGATATGTTATTAGCTGGAGTGGATACTTCAGCTACAACAATAGAATGGGCACTTTCGGAAATCATTAGGCATCCACAAGTAATGAATAAACTTCAGAAAGAATTAACAGAAGTTGTGGGCATGGATCAAATGGTAAATGAATCACACCTAGACAAACTTAAATACTTGGATTCTGTCTTGAAGGAAACATTTAGGCTCCACCCTGCCGTCCCATTGCTAATTCATGAGTCGATGGATGATTGTGTGGTTGATGGATTCAACATACCTAAACAATCACGAGTCTTCGTGAACTTATGGGCAATTGGGAGGGATAATAATGCTTGGACTGACCCTGAAAAGTTTTCACCAGAAAGATTTCATGGGACCAATGTGGATCTTCGAGGGCACAATTTTATGCTCATACCATTCGGAAGCGGTCGAAGAGGATGCCCCGGACTGCAGTTAGGACTAACGGTGGTTCAGTTAATCGTGGCGCAATTAATGCATTGTTTTGATTGGCATCTTCCTGATAATACGTCTCCTGGTAGTTTGGATATGACTGAACACTTTGGTTTTGTGATAGCTAGAGCTAACCACCTAATAGCCATTCCGACATATCGATTGCTTGATAAATGAATATTTAAAATGTTATCGGCAATTATTGGTGTTGTTCTAGCAGCAACAATAATTGCTCTGCGATATCATAACACAACGAGTATATGTAGTATCTAAGGAATAAAATACAAGGGTATTAATAAAACAATTAGATAATGTATGGGTTCATTTTCAGTATCTTCACAAATATACATTTCAGAAACTTGACTTTGTGAATTACATCAGACATTTCTGTTACTTTGGGGTAGCTATTATCCTATCTTTTCTATATATTATCTATGTGTTATTGCAATTTAAACATAATATTTGAATTACATCTTTATATATTTATATATATTAACTAATGTCACTACCAATCTAAAATAATCGTCACACATCTTTGTGTCCACCAATTTATGTTATGTCCTTCATAATCTTGGAAATTACCATTTTACCCTAAAACATTTATTAAAATAAAAAAAAAACAATTAAATATAAAAATAGTATATAATCATTTCATAATTTATATTAAAAAAAACTAAAAAAAAAACATACATTACAATTATCATATCATATATATATATACGCAAACACGTGCAGAATGTGACTTCGTAAAATATTTAACTATATACTTATTTATTTTTCTGGGATTATGCATTTTATTTTATTACTAGAATTTGTGATCATGATTTCGCATGCGTTCAAGGATATATTTTTTAAATACGAAAGAAGTTTACGTGAATATACCAAGAGAATCTTGACGAGCTTTAAAAGTATGTGGGCACCTATGTTTCACGGATATGGATACATGGATACGTGGATACGCAGATACGGGTATGATTGCAGGGGATTTTTTAAAGTTGTAGGATACGATAAGTCTGGATACGACAAATTTTATTAATTTATATATATATATATATAAATAATTAATTAATAATATTTGTAAGAAATCAAGTTTCAAGTGTATAATCAGAGCATTAAACACATTAGAAATCAGAATAAAGTTGCAAACTCACCAACTTCACGACAAATGGTAAAATATTAATGCATGACATTTAAAAATTTCAAGCATATAATCGACATTAAACACATTAAGGTGGTTAGGAAATAAGGCATAAGTTAAATAATTTAATTTTAATTACAGTTTCAACCCTATTTTTTAAAAAAATTCTGAAAGTTCCCGTATCTAATTCGTGTCGGATACGGTCAACGGCGTATCTTGACCGTATCCGAAATGTATCCGAAATAAAAACTTAATTTTTGTTCCCAGATACGTCACGTGGCGTATCCGATACATATCGGTGCCGTATCCTCGCGTATCCGTATACCAGAAGTATCCGATACTTGACCGTGAAATTTTTTGGAGTATCGATGCAACATAGGTGGGCACCATCATCCTAACGCAACTTGAGTTATTTGGGAAACAGAACCGAAGAGGCGGAGTCGGCTGACCCCATGAAAACTGTTCATTTCTGATGCATTTCCCGAGTTCTTGCTAATTGACCAAAAAAACCCTAATTTGTCGAATGTGACAGTTACTAGGAGAAGTAATTATGAAAATCTCTGAGAGTTATTGCACCTCTTTTGCCGAGAGAAGTATCGATGATTTGGGAGCTTGTTATGGATATCCACGAATGAATTTGTTTGAAAAATGATTTTCGAAATGATTAGATTGAGTTTTAAAGGGTTTGATCGCCTCTCAAGATACTGAGAATTCTGAAAATGTTCAACTAAAGTGCTTAATTATTCCTGTTTGGTACTGAATCTTTGCTTATAGGTCAAAAGGATTATTAATGAATTAATTTCTGATTTTCTTTTAGTTTACGTTGCCTCTTTGGAACAAATGGGTTAAATGGAGTTACAGTCGCCATGTGAAATAAAGTTCAAAGAATGCTACAACGGCTATATAATAATAATAATAATAATTATTATTATTATTATTATTATTATTATTATTATTATTATTAGTATTATTTATATTATACTATATTATAATGTGTGAGCACCTTAGAATAACTTCTTTGGTATGATCATTATGAAATTCCAAAAATATCCTTTATTTGTTTTGGTAATAGTCATGAGACCATGAGATAATTCGGAAGATCACATATTAGCTTCCTAACTTAGTTCCCAATTTTTCACCAGTTTTTTTCCTTCCGAAAATATATGCGGCAGTTTTTCTCTTCCCCATAAAATATCATAATTAAATTATGATATTTCAAATACAAAAATTTAGTATACATATACAATACATAAATTTAAAATTTCATTACACACGCAACGCGTGCGCGTCTACCGCTAGTGTGTGTGTATATATATATATACATATACACCTTAGAGTAACTAATTTGGTATGACCATTGTGATATACCAAAAATATACTCTATTTGTTTTATTAATAACCATGAGATAAATAGATAATATTGGAAGATACCCAAATAAGCTTTATTTTTTAATTGGTTGTGAATTTTTTATTTGTTTGTAATATTTCCTTTGCATTTTCAATATTTTCATGCTAGTAATAGGGCCCGTATGGGTCAATGGTTGAAGGCATAATATTCATATATTATGTTACACACGCAATGCGTGTGCGTCGGCGGCTAGTTATTATTATTTCTAAGGGATGCAACTAGCCTGTATGCAAAGCATCCAGTAAGAGTCCCCTTCTATAATAGGAACCCCATGAAGGTGCTATCTTATGAGCAAATGAAGATCTAGAGCGAGTCTTCTGATCTACGATCACCCTAAGGAGATAGAAGGAGTTCCATTGCACTAGATGTACGGGATCCGACACATCCACATCTAGCAGAGCGAATATTACAATAATAATAATTTTTTTTCATAGGACAAAAATTAATAAGGGAGCACTAGAGATGCTTTAACCCAACAGTCACAAATTACAAAATCCAAAACAAACCGAGTTGCCTAAAGAAAATAAAACCCAAAACAAGACTCAATTTCTTGAAACCTAATAAGAAATCCTGGATATACGAATCCTTGTAAAAAATTAAGTCTCATGAGCTATACCCTTTTCCAACCCCATGCAAACCAATGACTCACGATACCAATCTATACCTGACAAAAGAAGGGTACCTCCCTGTTTTGCTGCTAACCAGTGCCAAGTTTTAAAATTTGATCTGGTCGACTGTCGATTCCACCAATGCTTCCACGTTATTAAACACTTTATTATTGCAGACTTGCCACAAGTTCCACACAATGCATTCCCAAATGACCCGCCATTCTCCTTGGCATTTAGAACCAATCCAAATGCCACTATGAAGCAGAAAATTCTTCGTAGGTTCCTCATGCATCATGCTTTCGAGTTTAAACCAGTCATAACATCTCTTCCAAACATTGTGGGCGAAAGACCAGGAGAAAAATAGATGCTTGCATCCTCTTCTAATTCACCACATAGTGCATATTCAATAGAATTAGAGTCCATATGTATACCTCTCCGCATCAAATTGCTTTTACTAGGAATTCTGTTTTGAGTTAGCTTCCAAATGAAGCCCGAGACTTTCTTGGGTATCAGTGTATACCACACCAATTTAAGGATATTGGCCTCGTGTTGATTTTCCATGCCTGCACTCCTTAAACCGCAAAGTAAGCAGAATTCGCAAAAAAAATCCCATCCTTTTTCCAGTTTCCAGAGCCACGCATCTTATATGTCTGGGTACTTGGTAAACCCGTCAATGTCAATAACAAAATCATGAAGCAAGTTTTCTTCCCAAGAGAATAAAGTTCTTCTCCACATCCAATTCCAAACCCAACCGCCATTGGCCCGAGAACCCCTTTCAGAAACAAGGAAATTCCCCATCCTATCCAAGTTGTAAAGTCTGCTATATTTTTCTGATACTTTTCTCCCCCTACCCATATGTCATCTCATAGTCTAATCCCATTACCATTATCCACTTTCCTAACCATTCCTTTCCAAAACCAGTTATTATTAGTGCTGAGGATATGCTTTTTTAGGTCTCTCTACCAAATAGACCGAAGCCTGTTGACCTTCGCAGTCAAGTTTATCTCACGCCAGACCCTGAGGTCATTCCCATAACACGCAGCAATGGTCCTAACCCACGACCTATCCGATTCATGCAACAATCTCCAAGCCCACTTACCTAAGAGAGCTAGATTGAAGTGGTTAATGTCCCTGACTGCAAGCCCCCCATCCTCTTGGGATTTACAAATATTGGACCATTTTACCCATGTTATTTTCCTACCCCCATCAACCCCACCCCAAAGAAAGTTTTTTTGAATACTAGAGATGGATTTTGCTATTACTTTAGGGACTCTATATAGAAATATAAATAGTATATCGGCAAAGAAGCAAGCACTGAATTAAACAAGGTGATACGACCTACATATGACAAGTGTTTATTACACCTTCTATGTAACCTCTGTTTGATCGTATCAATATCCACATAGCTAATCTCAACGGTTATCGCCTATGGGTAGACCCAAATAAATGAAAGGTATTGTCCCTTTTTTTGCAGTTGAGGTGCCCACTCATTTCATTGTCCCATTCAGCATCTATGCCCAAACCAATCAACGAGCTTTTGTTGAAGTTAATCTTTAATCCCGAGACCAATTCATAATTTCAAAGAATGCATTTCAATGCCAAAATGTTATCCCACGTGGCCTTTCCCATGAAAAGAGCATCGTCCGCAAATTGATAGTGTGAGATTGAGACATTTCCGTCCCCAATCTGTAGGCCTTTGAAAAGATTCAAGTTGCAAGCTCTTTGTATCACTACACTCAAACCTTCCACCGCTACTAAGGAAAGGAAAGGTGACAATAGTTCACCCTGTCTCAAACCTCTTTGCAGTCTAAATTTCTCTCTTGGACTCCCATTTACTAAGATCGAACCTGATGCTGAGGTAATACATTCCATAATCCACTTTCTTCACTTGACACTGAAATTCATAGCCTCCAAGACCTGATTTAAAAAAGTCCAGTCAACCATGTTTTAAGCCTTTTCAAAATCCACTTTGAAGATGAAACCCCTTTTTTTGTCGTTTCATGTCATCCACCAGTTCATTCACCACTAGGATACCATCTAGGATTTGTCTTCCCTCTAGCAAGGCAGATTGACCTTATGATATTACTTTATCCAGCACCTTACTCATCCTTTTAGACAACGACTTAGCCAATATTTTGTATATGCACGAGATAAGAGAGATTGGTCTAAAATTGTTTAATACTTGTGGGATCTTCACCTTCGGAATCAAGCATATGAATGAGGAGTTACATCCTTTGGTGATCCTGGAGAATCTTTGGAAGTCTGCCAGGAGATTTATAACATCATCCTTAATAAGATTCCAGAACCGTTTCAAGAAGCTGAAACTGTAGACTTCCGGTCTAGGACTTTTAGAACAATCTCCCAAACTGCTGCAATCTCCTCCTCAGATGATTCCTCACTCAAAGATCTATTATATTCGTCGTTCAATCTTTTGAACCCTTCTCCTTGAATTAAAGGCCGAAAACCACCTTGCTTCGAATATCTCTATTTAAAACATTCATTAATGCCATGTTTCAAATCCTGAACCGATTCATGCCGTACTCCATCAATGTGCAAGCCCGCAATCACAGTTCTTTTTAATTCTTATTAATGCATTAATGGAAGAATTTGGAGTTTAAGTCTCCTTCTTGTAGCCATTTGACCCTTGCTTTGTGGAATATGAAATTGTCTTTCAGTTTTAGATTCATCATCAAACCACTCCAGTTTTCTCATATCAGCTTCCAATTCTGAGATACCACCATCTTCAACTCTTTTATCAGAAGCCTCAATAATAACTTTGGAAGCTTCGATTCTCTGATCCATATTGCCAAATACATTAATATTCCATTCCTTGATTTTCAGCTTAAAGGATTTCTGCTTTCCCTTAAAGGAATACATTGCCCAACCTTGGAAAAAAAGGTTAATCCACTCATCTTCAATGAAATTTGCAAAGCTTGGGTGGGATAACCAACAGTCCAGAATCTTAAAAGGCTTGGGACCCCATTTTTTTGATATAGTTTTAAGAATAATAGGATAGTGATCTGACACCGTTCTCTCAACCCCATGCGTTGTATTTTGCCATTCCACTAACCAACCACCAGAGAAAAAGAATCTATCAATTCTACTTGCACACGTGTCGTTTGGCCTGAACCAAGTAAACTTTATACGATGTAGAGGCAATTATACAAATTCCAAATCAGAAATAAACTCGTTGAAATCCATTATATCTCTGGAATCTGATACTCCCAAACCCTTTCTTTCTGATGAATCACCAACATCATTAAAATCTCCTGCCAAAAACCATCTTGTTACATTACTTTGCTTAAGAAGATTTCATTTGTAGGCTCGGGTAACCGTATCTATGAAATTCTTCTTCAGCTGACTTTCTCTCCTCCGTGTGATACATGCGTCCCACGAGGCACCTCTTAGTTCAATCCATGACTTCATCAAACATCTCAAAGGCAAAGATATTTCCGTGAGATTCCTCTGGCATCTTATTCTCATTCTCAGCAAACACCACTTCTTTGAAGCTCTTGTCCTGTTTGAAAGCCCACTTTCCTTAGGAAAATAATTGTTTATGCCAACCTGGTTGACCCCTGTTGACCGCCTACTGAATCCAGAAATATTTACTTAGGAAAATAATTGTTTATGCCAACCTGGTTGGCTGAACCTGTTGTCAAATGGATGACAGTGGCGAAGTTGGCCAGAATTATTTCCAGAAATCTTACTATCAAACCTGTGGAGGGACGGGAGTCTCGAATTTGGGTTACGTTTGGAGATGGTTGGTATGAGAAACTTGGATTAATGTGGGTATTAGGGTGAGGGATAAAGGGGCAGCGGGGTTGGGGTTTGGGAAGTATTGGGTAGAGATGTGGTGGAGATGCGGGGGCGGTAGAGGTTAGGGTTTTGGGGGTATTAGTGCGAGGGAGGGCGGGGATGGTATTTTATAATAATAATAATAATTGTGTATTTTCGGACTTCCATGTTTAGAAAAGGAAACTGGTTTATGTATGGATCCGTCTAGGAAACTTGTTTGGTTTTGTCAGCTATCTTGTTGAACTAGCAAGTGAAATCGGTGAATTGTGTTTTCTTTTTTCCCAAACTTCTTTGATATTCCAATTTCGAGTTAAAACATATTTATGATGTTTACAATTTATAGAATTAAATTTGTTGGGTTTTCAAAACCCGAATAATATTGGTTTTGATGTTAACAAAACTTGTCATTGTGTTGCTAACATATTTCATCAAGTGTGCAGTGAATAGATGATATGCCCTAAGAATATTAACAAAACTTGGCTAGTCCATAATTGCTTCCACTTTCTTAGGATCTACGGACACGCCTGCTTCAGAGATGAAGATGTTCTTTCTCTCTTAAGGTCTGTAGAGTAAGACGAAGATGTTCCTCGTGTTTCTCTTTACTCGGTGAATATACCAGAATGTCATCGATGAACACTACCACGAACTTGTCCAGGAATGGCTTGAATACTCGATTCATCAAGTCCATGAATGCGGCTGGAGCATTCGTCAAACCAAATGGCATCACTGTGAACTCGTAATGCCCATATCTTGTTCGGAACGCATTCTTCGAAATATCTCCTGCCTTATTCTTGAGCTGATGATAGCCCGATCTTAGATCAAGTTTAGAAAAGACTTTAGCACTCTTGAATTGATCGAATAGGTCGTCTATCCTTGGGAGAGGATCTATTTTTGATTGTGATCTTATTTAATTCTCTGTAATCGATACACAATCTCATACTCCCGTCTTTCTTCTTTACAAATAGTACTGGAGCTCCCCATGGAGATGTACTTGGTCTGATGTGCTTCTTGTCCAAGAGTTCTTGCAGTTGTTCTTTTAGCTCTTTCAATTCAGCTGGAGCCATTCGATATGGTGCCTTTGAAATGGATGCAGCGCCTGGCACCAAGTAATCTCAAACTCTATTTCACGATCGAGGACTAATCCGGGGAGATCATCTGGAAAAACATCCGGAAATTCTTGTGCTACCAGAATATCTTCTAGTATGAGTTCAGCTCCTTCCATGACTTTGTTTATCATGGCTAGGTAAATTTCTCACCGTTTTTAATGGCTTTCCAAGTTTGTGAAGCAGATAAAAGAACTTTACGCTCTTTTGTATTGGCACAATATAAGATTTCTTCTTGGTCTGGTGCTCGTAGTTTGACTTTCTTATTATGGCAGTCAACTAAGGCGTGGTGTTTAGATAAGCAATCCATTCATAGGATAGCATCAAACTCCACAATGTTGAGTTGAATCAGATCGGTGTTGAACTTTTTGTCACTTATATGAATGTTGCAACCTCAATGAACACTATGTGTTTCCAAGGTTTTGTTCGCAGGAGTTGCTACTCTATATGGTTCACTGGTATGTCAGGAATAAATTTTAACTTCTTAGAGAACCTCTTAGATATAAACGAGTGCGTAGCACCACAATCAAACAGCACATAAGCAGGCAATTTGTTGATTAAGACAGTACCTGCCACAACGTCATTGGCATTATTCGCCTCATTCTGTGTCATGGCGAACACCCTGGCATTGGGTTTGTTCGGAGGGATGTCATTGCCTGCTACAGTCTCCTTCTTCTCAGTCTCAGGGCAATTAGCAATTCTATGTCAAAACTTCCCACATTGGAAGCAAGTACCACTTTGTCTACGACATTCCCCAATATGTGCAAGATTACAGATTGGACACTTTGGGAATTCTTTGTTGTGTGGGGTAGATGTAGATCCCTTCTGTTGAATATGAAACTGATTTGGCCGTTTGAACTTCTGGCCATTGTTAGAGGGCTGATGAGGGAGAGGTCATTTGCGCTTGAACTCTTCTTCTCGGCGATGTATGTTAGACTCGGCCTTGATGGCTGCTCCCATCACATCCTCAACGTGGATGGGTTCCAATATTGCTAATGCTGATTGGATCCGACTGTTCATACCCTTCTTGAAATGGTGTAGCTTTAAATCATCATCTGCAATAATGGTTGGGGCATGAGTCCCAAGAGAATCAATTTTGAGGGAACGAGAGCAAATTAGTAAAGATGTGGTAGCTTAATGATAGTTTGCAAAGCTTATTGTAAATATCTACTAGAGAAAAATATCAAATTCAATCACGAAATTCAATTTTTTGTGCTTCAAATTGATTAATTGCTAACCATTTTTTTTTTAAAAAAAAAAAGAAACAAGAAGGTTCAAGCGAGGCGAGGCGGGGAGAGTCTAGGAAAACTTTGTTTTTGTAGCGGGACGGATCCCGGGTTTGGTCAGACCCACCTGGTTGCCATCCCTACTCATATGTGTGTCAATGTACGCTCTAGATATTTTATACAAACAAAAGTTGACTCGAAAACTTGAAAATTAATTGCATGACAACAATTGATAACTCATCTTTCCAAACCCTCTCTTTCATTTTTTTGATCGGTTAATAAATGTTTTACGTAATCAAAACTGTCAAATACAGGCAAACCTGTTGCAACCAATGTGCACATAATGAGACGCAATCCAAGAAGTCATCCCCTAAATAAACATCACTAGGGAATAACAAATACATAGTTCTAAATACAAAAATCTGAATTCAACGGAAAATATTGTCCGGATTGCCCATCAAGCCATCAAATTTCCTAGTATCCCGAGCTGCCCAAATGTGAGACGGTGGCGTCAAATGCAATACTCCTGGCTTTTGTAGGATGAGAAGTACCCATGTATTCTTTCTTGTACCACTTGAGGGCAAACACAACATAGACATAGAACGTTATGCTGAATGTTGAGCCGGTGTCTCACCTTGCACCAAATATTACTACTAAATGGGCAGGGGAAGAACAAGTGATCAAGGCATTCACTACTTTGATCACACAAACCGCATGATATATCTTCATGAAAGGAAGATGATCCATTGTGGCCAACCCGTTCAGGGCACCAAGCCAAAGTATGAAAGAGTGCTTGGCAGCAAACAGGGGCGCCAAACTATCGAGGCCCAAGGAAAAACAGTAGATTGTGGACGAAAAGAGATAGACCCGTTGAGCTCCAGTCAAGCCACCATGAAACCATGAACTGATTGTATCCACAGCCAGTTCATGGCAACCAAGTTTTCAAACAAGCTCGTCTCAAATGACTAGTAGGCGCTTAATGAGTAGTGAATCTCCACCTTTCGCCTGTCAATCCCAAAGTGTAGTATATCGAAGATAAACTTGATGAACCCAACAAATCCAAAGTGGCTGCTTTTCCAATAGAATATCAATAAGGACCATGGGGAGGAGAGATTTGTTCCAACTTTGTAGGTCACTGAGGGCAACACCACCCTCTTCTTTAACCTGGCACATGGAGACCCAAGAAACTAGAGGGAACTTAGAGCTCCAGATGAACGAACGACAAAGGCTGTATATTTTGTCAACAATACCGAAGGGGATCGAAAGAATGGATAGCCAAAAACATTCTACACCCTGTACGACCATGCGAATAACCTCGAGCTTGCCTGCATAAGAAAGGGATCTGCGAGGCCAAGCCTTGAGCTTAGAAACAATGCTATCCACGAGTGACCCAAAGTCAGTGGATCGTATTCTGCTTGCTGCAAGTGGAATGCCCAAATAAGGAAAAGGTCCCTGGTCAGAAACCAGCGATAGCCTGCAAAGAATGAAGTTTCATTGCAAACATGCCAGAATTGAGTTTTCGTGCTCTGATCAACCCTTGCCAGAAATGAGCTAAACTTGAGAAAATCTGCCTTAAGCCCAACACAATGACCAAAATCAGCAAGACAGTCCAGAAAAATCTTAACAGATTGAACATCCGCCCGAGCAAAGAGAAGTAAATCATCTATATCTACATACGAAAGGTGAGTAATACCAATAGTTCATAATTGATTCTAAAAAGGTACTCAATGCATAATACAAAGAGGAAGGGAGATAGTGGGTCTCCCTAGCGAAGCCCCTTCTTGCCCACAAAATGCCCAAACATGTCAGCATTGACTGAGACTGAGTAAGAGGTTGAAGTGACACATGCCATAGTCCACTGAACAAACTTTGGGGGAAAGCCGAAATCCACAACACGTCGTTACCTTAGTATGCAATGTATTGCATGTATATCATAACAAACATGTCACAAAGGTTCACAGTAAATTCCTTATTTTGTTTTTTTAATCTATTTCTAGAATTTAATAATTTTATTTCTATCTAACAATTCCCGATATTTTCGTTATATATCCAATTTCATAAAGATACATTAAATAATCATGGATTTCCATTTTCTTCATTAAAAGCCATATTTAAATCGATTTTACTACATTGTACTTGCTGTTACTTAATATAATATATGTTTGTGCTAAAAAAATCAATTTTACTACATGTCATTTGTGTTCTCAAAGCTCCCTGAATCAATCTCGTCGTGGGCTCAAGGTCGTGCAACAAAATATATGTAAATGACACATTCCACAAAATCAAATAACATAAAAACCATATAATATATTGAGCAACAAAGAACACAAAATGTAGAGAAATAAATTTGCTTTCTCGGTCTGATTGAATTAATTTATAATCTCAAAGTATAAAAGTGATATCCAAAGACATGAATACGATGTAAGCCATCCACTTTTACTATTTTGTTAAACAGATATAAAATGTGTAAAAACATTGGATATGCATCTATTTTAATTATTGTCATTCAAAAAGTTGATGATTATGCACCTGATTTAGACGTTATTTATACAACAACTCAATATTAAAACATAACAAAATTACATAAACTAACTTAACAACCACTTTAAATCAACATATTAAGTTGGCACATAAATGTGGCTCATATCAGATCCATACAAATATTTTTCTCGTCATTATACGATTGGATAAGAAGATTTAAATATCAAATCTTTAATTCAAATTCACTCAATTCATTAATTAAATGTCAATTCACCTGTAGATCACTCATATGTAGGGATGATAATGGGTTTAGGTTTTACCAAGACCTGTTTTAAACCCTCCCCACAAGGTGTATCTGGACCGCTCTAACAGTTTTTTGAAGCGAGGCGGGTAGGGGGTTTGGCCAAACCCCGTATACATATTGATGTCATATGACATATTGATTTTCTCCGGTAAAAACCAGTTATGAAGATACAAACTCAAATCACCGAGCAGAACAACTGCTAAACCCTCTTCGGATTCTGGTCAAAGTATAGCGGAAGACCCGGTCATAATTAAAACTAATTAACCGGCTGGGATTGGACGTGCATTAATGGGGCGGATTTCTCGGACACGTTTGGCTCTAGTCAAGCCACGATCCGAGGAAATCATGTTGCTGATTTCCCGCGAGTTAGTTACTGAGGACAACCCTATAAATACCCTTGGATAGCCTCATTGCAGAGGTTGGATTTTTCTGGGCAAAAAGACTCTTAAGAGAGCAAATTTATGTCTGTTTGGTCTTTCTTGTTATTTTTCTAAAAATATTCGTACAAGTCATTGAGCGATTATTATTTGTGTCCAGAGAGTCTTGTAAATCATCGACGAGATAGTGAAATTTTATATTGGACTAGGTCCTGTGGTTTTTCTCTCGATTTGAGGGTTTTCCACGTAAAAAATCTTGGTGTGTTTATCGTTATTTTGCATTAACACTTTATTATACCTTATAGTCAAAATCTCGAATCACATCACATATATTTTTAAAAAATATATTTAATATCAAATATACATTTTACTTATTTTGCTGAATCATAATCTTATATTATTTAATTTTATATCAAAACTCATATATTCATATTAAAGAATCTGGATATTTTGAAGGGAATGAGAGCAAATTTAATAAAGATCTGATAGCTTGATAGTTTAAAAAACTTATTATAAATATTTACTAGAGAAAAACATGAATCTCAATCACGGAACTCAATTTTTTGTACTTCAAAATTAATTTATTACTAATAAATATTTTTTTATAAAAAAAACCTTCAACAGTGTGGGACATTTCTCGGACAACTTTTGTTTTGTAGTGGGACGGGTCGAGGTGTGATCATTGATTAGCAAAAGTGTTTGGGGGTAAAAAAAAAAAAAAAAAAGAATAAAGAACGTAGGGATCCCGCGCTTTTTCAGGGGAAGTGAGTTGTCTTAACGTAATATGTGGAAATAAACATTGAGCGACCAAATGCAAATTCATGTTTCACTATTTCATTTTTTAATCGATTTACGTATTTTTATGGAAATAAAAGTTGACCGACGAAATGCAAATGCACTCATGTAACTGAAAATAATTATTTATAGTGCAATAATTCAATAATTTATTTCTGAAGCCAAAGTTTGTAATGTTATTAAAATAAATTATACCCGAATCTACTTGGAGCGAAGTGTAATCTTTTAAATCTGAATCACATGGGAAAAAAGTTTATTCTTAAAAAGACTAATATACAAAAATAAAATTATGCGTTGACTTCAAATTATGTAAATAAATAACTTAAAAAATAGAAGTTGCATTTATTATCACCATCCCCGAATTATAAATTGTTCAGTTTTCCTTTTGTTCAAATACACTCTTTATCCATCCATCTTAACTTTCGAGATTTAATAAACAAAGCTTCGAATTCCTTCTTGAATTCATAGAACTTCAAGCTCATCTATTGGGGTATGGCTTGGATTTGGATCATATCCATATCAGTAATCATATCTATTTATCTTCTTCAAGTACTTCTAACTCTGGGAAGGAAGAAAAACCTTCCTCCAGGACCAAAAGCTCTTCCAATTTTAGGTCATTTCCATCTATTGGGTAAAAAACCCCATCAAGATTTATATCATTTAGCTAAAAAATATGGCCCAATCATGTACACAAAATTCGGTTCCGTGCCCACCATAATTGTCTCCTCCCCCGCCGCTGCCGAGCTATTTCTGAAGACATACGACCATGTTTTCTGTGACAGGCCGCACCATGAGGCTGCCTATTACCTTAGTTATGGCCAGAAAAATATCATCTTCGGAAAGTACGGCCCGTACTGGCGCAACATGCGTAAAATCTGTACATTGGAGTTGCTTACCAATCTCAAAATCAAACAGTTTCAACCCATGAGGAAGTCCGAAGTTGACCTTTTTGTCGGCTCTCTGAAACAGGCTGGTGATGCTGCTGTTGATATGAGCGCGAGAATTATCAATCTCAGCGCGGATATTACTTGTTTGATGGTGTTTGGGAAGAAGTACGAGGATCAAGAATTGAATGAAAAAGGGTTTAAAGCTGTGATGAAGATGACGGTGGAGGAGGCAGCAGCTTTTAATCTCGGGGACTATTTTCCGTATCTTAGGTTTCTTGATCTACAGGGTTCTACTCGAAGATTGAAGCGTTTGAGCAAGATTTTTGACGAGTTTTTGGAGAAGATTATTGACGAACATGTTGAGAACAAGAAAGAAGAGAAGCAAGCAAAGGATTTTGTTGACACGATTATGGAGGTTATGGAGTCTGGAAAAGCTGGATTCGAATTCGATCGTCGCCATGTCAAGGCTGTGCTCTTGGTAATTATTTTATCCTCTTTGAATCAAAGGGTATATAAACTTCATTTACTTTATGTTGATGTGCCAGAATTACACCTTCCAAAATTAACTAATAACTGAAACTATGGCTGAGACTTGGATAACAAAATTATCTATTGATAGACATTGAGATAGGTGTTTTTTGAGAGCATGGGCTTATCTTGTTAGGAGTACGTTCCGCTTTGAATCTCGATTGATAACCTGCAACCAATACAAGAAACCAATCACAGTATACAATTTACAAAAAACTATAAACTGAAATTCTAAACAAGAGTAAGGGAATAGGGCTCAGGTCGAGCAGGGTTTCCTTTCAACGTCGTCACCGGGGAACCAATGTATCGTATCCAAAAGTTGGAGACACACACACTGCCCCAAGACACTGCCCGAACACTCCACTGCCACTGCCCGAGAGCTTCAGTAGGAGAAGGCCGAACACAGCAAGGAAAACCACACTAGGGTTACACCAAGACACACACAGTGAGTTCCACCACAAATCTGACCACAAAGATCAAGACTCACGGCAGACACAGCACCACACTCGAACCACAAAGCACAAAGCTAAACTCACGGCAGACGTCTGGAACCACTCACACACCGGAGCATAAAGCTCACGGCCAACCACCACGACAGAGACACGAAAGGAAAAAAGGGGGAAAACGAAAATACACCAAGAATTTTCGGACTTCAGAGTATTACCTCATCATGGAACCATACCAACATTAATAGCACCGAGGGAGACGAAGAGAAGGGGAGCAAGTCCCAAGGACGCGGTCAAGCCAGCCGAAGAGGCACACGCAGAGAAGCTTCTGGAGTGGGGGAGATGAAACGTGAAAGGGGAATGGGAATAAAGGGGCTCGGTTATAGACAAGAAGAGGGACCAAAGCCCATTAAGAATAAATAAGGTAATGGGCCAAACCCAACAAATCTCCACCTTGGCACAATACCGGCTCCACCTCGACGTAAGGAAAACCCTATAGATGACTCATCGTCGCCCAAAGGGTCCCCACAACACACACAGTATTGTGTGGACCATATTCTTGTCATAGCACAAAGCACAGACAAAGAATACAGACAATAACCAACACAAAGAGGTTAAAGTCAATAACCGGGCTAACAATTCTATAACACGCACACAGCAGTTATATACTATCAAAATAGTTAGCAACACTAATCAATCACCTGTATCAAAATTCAAAATTTTTAGACATGATTGTAGTTTAGAAATGTGTAAACACTTAGTTCCCATATCAGCAGGATTATATTCAGAAGGAATCTTTTCAAGATTAACTAATACTTTAGCCACTACATCCCTAATGTAATGAAATCTAACATCAATATGCTTAGTGCGATCATGAAAAACAGGATTCTTACACAATTGAATGCCGGGCTGTGAATCAGAAAATACCTCTACCTTACCTTCGAGCAAGCTAAGTTCAGAGATCAAACCTTTCAGCCAGACAGCTTCCTTCAAAGCTTCTGTTACAGCAACATATTCTGATTCCGTTGTCGACAAGGCAACGATATGCTGCAGCTGCGATTTCCAACTTATACATGCTCCACACAAAGTAAAAACATAAGAAGCAGTAGATTTTCTATTGTCTTTATCATTAGCATAATTAGAATCCACATAACCATTCAACTTAACACCATCAGCATATTTAGAAAAACATAAGCCATAATGCATAGAGTTTTTCAAATATCGCAACAACCACTTAACAATATTCCAATGTACCACACCAGGATTAGACATATATCTACTTAAGCAGCTAACAGCATAAGCAATGTCAGGTCTAGTGCTAACCATCAAATACATTATAGAACCAATTGCATTTGAATACGGTACATTTTTCATGGCATCAAAGTCAACATCAGTTTTGGGACTTTGATCTTTACTTAGCACAAAATGAGCAGCTAAGGGCACGTTAACAGGTTTTGCATCAAACAAGGAAAATTTCTTTAAAATTTTCTCTACATAAGAAGTTTGCTTTAACCAGATAGTAGATTCCTTTCTATCTCTAACAATGTCCATGCCTAGGATTCTACTAGCATCACCTAAGAACTTCATTCAAATTTATCACTTAAACAGTTCTTAATATGCTCAATGGATTTCGGACAATGACTAGCAATCAACATGTCATCCACATAAATCAACAAGAAAACAGGCACTGGCATTTTATCCTTAAAATACAAGCAATGATCAAAAGAGCTTCTTTTAAATTTTAAGGTAAGCATACATTCATCAAACTTCTTATTCCATTGCCTAGGTGACTGCTTTAGGCCATACAAATATTTATTAAGCAAACAAACGTGATTAGGGTTCTTTGAGTCAACAAAACCACCAGGTTGTTTCATGTAAATCTTTTCATCTAAGTCACCATGCAAAAAAGCGGTTTTAGCATCCATCTGTTTAAGTTCCCAATTAAAGTGAGCAACAAGTGATAATAAAATTCTCACAGTAGTAAACTTAACAACAGGAGCAAAGATTTCAGTATAGTCAATACCATCTCTTTGAGTAAAACCTTTTGCAACTAGCCTAGCTTTATATCTAACAGAATCAACTTCATTCTTTACCTTAAATAACCATTTGCAATCTACCAAAGAGCAATTAACAGGTTTACGTACAAGAGTCCATGTATGATTCACAACTAAAGAATGCATTTCATCTTTCATGGCACTAAGCCAATGCACAGCATTTTTTTGATTTCAAAGCTTCATTATAGGTCTTAGGCTCACAATTATCAATAGACTCAAACATATTGAAAACATGCGATGTGAGGTGAAAATCATTAAACCTAACAGGTTGTTTCACATTTCTTTTAACCCTATCTCTAGTCAACATATAATCATGCAGATCTTCATGTTCATTAGCAACCAATTCATTATGCACATGTTCGTCAACATTTTCATGCAAATCAGGTTCATTAACAAGCAAGTTCTCATGATTCATATTAGGGAGCACATCGTTTTCAATAACAGGGGTAACAATAGGCAAAGACTCCACCTTGCTCGGTGTAGTCTAAGACTCACAGTCAGATTCAGGCAAAGATAGAAGCAAGCAAGGCATTTCAGATTCATTAAAAATGACATCCCTACTTATAATAGTTTTGAAACCAGGTTCACATCTTAACCAAAGTCTATATCCTTTTACACCCTCAGGATAACCAAGAAAGACGCACTTAACTGACCTAGGTTCAAGTTTGTCTCCTTTCCTATGCACAAAAGCAGAACAACCAAACACTTTAAGATTTGAAAAATCTAATTTCTTACCAGAAAAAACACTTTCGGGACACTTACCATTCAAAGGCACGGAAGGGGATCTATTTATCAAATAAGAAGCTGTCACGACAGCTTCACCCCAGAACTTCTTTGAGAGTCCAGAAGATGCAAGCATACTTTTAACTCTCTCGAGTAAAGTTCTGTTCATCCTCTCAGCAACACCATTTTGCTGGGGAGTATAGGGCACAGTCTTGTGTCTCAGAATCCCAGAGTCACAGCACAAGTCATCAAACAAGATATTGCAGAATTCCATTCCATTATCTGTCCTAAGCCGTTTAATCTTTTTTCCAGTTTGTTTTCAATCAAAATCTTCCAGTTTTTAAATTTATCAAAAACATCAGATTTATTCTTCATTAGAAAAATCCACACTTTTCTAGAGTAATCATCAATGATAGACAAAAAATACATATTACCACCTTGAGTTGGGACAGGTGAAGGTCCCCAAACATCAGCATGCAGGTATTCAAGTATATCCGAACATTTAGTCACATTGGGGGAAGGGGAGATAGGGAATTTAACTCTTTGTTGTTTGCCTAACACACAGGAATCACAAAAAGTCATGCAAGACAATTTATCCCTACCAAACAACCATCTTTGTGTAAAATCTCTAATCCTTTAGAACTCATATGACTTTAACTTTTTATGCCATAAATCAGTTAAATCATCTGACACAGAATTAGCACAGATTTTATCACAGACTGTTTTGCAAACATACAAATTCCTCCTATTCTCAGCTTTAAAAGCTACCAAAGACCCCCGCATAATTTTCATGCAACCATTTCCCCATTTACCCTCATAACCATCAGACTCTAAAGCTGCACAAGACATCAAGTTATTGCACAAAGCAGGAACATGTCTAACATCTTTCAAAGTCACAGAATAACCAGATTCAAATTTCAGACAAATATTACCAATACCAGAAACTTTACACAATTTCTCATTGGCCATAGAAACAGAAGCATGCTCAATTTCTCTGTAGCTAGAAAACAAATTTTTAAGTGGTGTCATGTGATAAGTGCAACCTGAATCAATAAGCCATTCATTTTCACACACAGGTAATGAAAGTACAGAGTTCACAGAATCACATAATTCAGTCACCATAAAAATATCCCCCATGTTTTCCCCAGAGGTAGAAGCATTGTTCGCTTGTTCATTTGTCTGATTCCATTTTTATTCTGGTTCTTCTTTTTAGGGCAATCTTTTATGAAATGATTTGGGTCCCCACAATTGTAACATTTCATTTTACTAGGCCTAGCTTTCGATCTAGCCTTACTTTTTCCTCTTTTATCATTTTTCTGATATTGGTTATTGTTATTATGCCTATGTTGTGATCTACCACGAACGTGCATAACTTCACCAGAGGATTGTCTATTACATTTGTTAACTTTTAAATCTAATTCATTGCTTTTTAAGCCGTTCATTACAGTATACAATGTAATAGAATCTCTACCGTATTTAATGGCGGATTTTACATCACTATAATTTTCAGGAATAGCATTTAGAAGAACAATAGGTGAATAGTCGTATTATCTCCTGTCAATTTAATATCTTGAATTAACTTAGCAAACACATCCAAATTTTCATCTACGTCTTTGTTCAAGTCTAGCTTGAATCTGAAAAAATTTTCTAACAAGAAAAGTTTACTCGGCAAAGATTTTTCAGTAAACATTTCTTCCAATTTTTCCCAAAGATCTTTTGCAGATGATAGTTTACCACATTTCCTGAGCACAGAGTCAGATAAGTTCAAGATAATAGAAGAATAAGCATATTCGTCATCTTCAAGTTTCTTAGCAGTTGTAATGTTTTCAGCCCAATTACCGTCAATAGCTTTAAATATTTTTTGTTGTATTAAGATTCCTTTCATCTTTTGTTGCCATATCGAAAAATCATATTTTCATTAAAGGGTTCAAGGTTATATCCAGAAATTGAAGCCATCACAAATAAGCAAGGAGGCACACACAATTTCAACAACCAATCAGCAGAAGCAAGGACCACAAGGCACAAACACAATATGAAAGAATCAATCAAGCTAAGGGGAGGAAAAATCGCTATCACCCACAAGATCACAATACACTCAACGGTGTACGAGCATGGGGCTTCAGATAGTGATTTTCCTACGGGTAAGGGACACAAACACCTAGAAACTAAATGGTAAAATGATTAAACGTTAAAATAATCACTTACTACCCAGAGACAAAGCTCTGGGGTGACGAAACCACACTGCCCGAAGCACCGAAGTGCTCTGCCCGAAATCTGCCCGAGATTCCAGTCACTGCCCGAGCTCTCCAGCCGCTGCCCGAACACTCCTGCTGTTGCCCGAAGCCCACCGAGCACTGCCCGAGACCAACCGAGCACTCCAGTCGCTGCCCGAGGTCTGCCCGAGCACTCCACCAGGCACGGAACGCTCTGATACCACTGTTAGGAGTACGTTCCGCTTTGAATCTCGATTGATAACCTGCAACCAATACAAGAAACCAATTACAGTATACAATTTACAAAAAACTATAAACTGAAATTCTAAACAAGAGTAAGGGAATAGGGCTCAGGTCGAGCAGGGTTTCCTTTCAACGTCGTCACCGTGGAACCAAGGTATCGTATCCAAAAGTTGGAGACACACACACTGCCCCAAGACACTGCCCGAACACTCCACTGCCACTGCCCGAGAGCTTCAGTAGGAGAAGGCCGAACACAGCAAGGGAAACCACACTAGGGTTACACCAAGACACACACAGTGAGTTCCACCACAAATCTGACCACAAAGATCAAGACTCACGGCAGACACAGCACCACACTCGAACCACAAAGCACAAAGCTAAACTCACGGCAGACGTCTGGAACCACTCACACACCGGAGCACAAAGCTCACGGCCAACCACCACGACAGAGACACGAAAGGAAAAAGGGGGAAAACGAAAATACACCAAGAATTTTTGGACTTCAGAGTATTACCTCATCATGGAACCATACCAACATTAATAGCACCGAGGGAGACGAAGAGAAGGGGAGCAAGTCCCAAGGACGCGGTCAAAGCCAGCCGAAGAGGCACACGCAGAGAAGCTTCTGGAGTGGGGGAGATGAAACGTGAAAGGGGAATGGGAATAAAGGGGCTCGGTTATAGACAAGAAGAGGGACCAAAGCCCATTAAGAATAAATAAGGTAATGGGCCAAACCCAACATATCTACTGATTCTCAATCGATGAATAATTCTATAAAACAGATTGGTTCGAAATAATTTTCATTTTCAAAATTTACATGTTCTAATGTTATATTTTGATCGATTCAACTTTTGTGGTTGAAGAAAGTAATGATCTATCTTCACCATCATTCCCCTACAGGACATGTTAACAGCCGGAATGGACACTTCAGCTGCAGCAATAGAATGGACACTTTCGGAACTCATTAGGCATCCTCAAGTAATGAAAAAACTTCAGAAAGAATTAAAAGAATTTGTGGGCATGGATCAAATGGTAGATGAATCACACCTCGACAAACTTAAATACTTGGATTCTGTCGTGAAGGAAACATTTAGGCTCCACCCTGTCGTCCCATTGCTAATTCATGAGTCGATGGATGATTGTGTTGTCGATGGATTCAACATACCAAAACAATCACGAGTCTTCGTGAATGTATGGGCTATTGGGAGGGATACTAATGTTTGGACTGACCCTGAAAAGTTTTCACCAGAGAGATTTCATGGGACCAATGTGGATCTTCGAGGGCACAATTTTATGCTTATACCATTCGGAAGCGGTCGAAGAGGATGCCCCGGACTGCAGTTAGGACTAACGGTGGTTCAGTTAATCGTGGCGCAATTAGTGCATTGTTTTGATTGGCATCTTCCTGATAGTATGTCTCCTGGTAGTTTGGATATGACTGAACACTTTGGTTTGGCGATAGCTAGAGCTAACAACCTAATTGCCATTCCGACATATCGATTGCTTGACAAATGAATATGGAAATGTTATTGCTAGCAATTATTGTTGCCGCCAGATCAATTCCATGTTAAATTAATGAAAATTACTCTGGCAGCAACAATAATTGTCCCGACAATATCATTACACAATGAGTATAGTATCTAAGGAATAACATACAAGGGCATTAATAAAACAGTTAGATAATGTATGGTTCATCTTCAATATCCTCACAAATATACATCAGAAACATGACTTTGTGAATTACATCAGACAAATCTGTTACTTTCGGGTAGCGATTATCCAGTCTGTTCTATTTGTTGTCTATGTGTTATTTCAATTTAAACATAATATTTGAATTACATCTTTATATATTTGTATTATTCGTAAAATATTTAACTATGTACTTATTTATTTTTTCTGGGATTATGCATTTTATTTTATTACGTGAATTTGTGATCATGATTTCACATGCATTCAAGGATACATTTTTTTAAAGACGAAAGAAGTAGAGAATATTGTCTAACGCATGTATTTGACTTATTATATAGTAATTTTTTTAACTCATTACCCTAAATTAGTGACGTAAAAATCAGAGGAAATTACATATAGGTATCAGTTTTTAAAACATCTTTCAATTAAATCTCCCAAAAAAAATATTATTTCAACTAAATACACCTTATAAGAAACTTCTTTCAACTAAGTCCATATTTTATTTCTTTTACGTATAAATCTTTTTTCATCCCTTGATTACCCCCACTCTTTTATCATCCCTTGTTTACGTATAAAACTTTTTTATTTTCTTTTATGTCCAAGCAAACACGAACACACATAGAGAAATCGTGTATAACAGCCGTTGCTACACCCAGCGAGTTGTTAGGCAAAGATGTGGAGTGGGCAGGCGTGTGGCGAGAAGGGAATCAAGAAGGTGGAAGTTCTTGTAGGAGGAATTTGTTTTGCAGCAGATTGAGATTTTGACATTGAATTTGTTTATGTAGCAAATTGTGATTTTGCTTTGATTATGTTTCTCTTCTTTCCCTTCAACGTTTTTTTTTGTGTTTATGGGGATTTTTATGCTTCAATTAATATTGAATTGTTACTTTAATTTTGGTGCACATTTTTTGTTTGTTAAAATGTTTCTTTAGTTAAAAAAACTTTTGTAACAAATTAATGTTTATATACTTAAAAGAAAAATTAAAATCAAGGGACAATAGTCCTCTTCTCGAAAAATATTAGAAATATTAGTCATTTAGTTATTAATGTTTCAAAAAAATATTAGTCATTTAGTTTTTAATGTCTCAGTACACCAAAATATATACATCAAACCAAAAGCAACACAGAGGCACGGGAGATTGCTGACATTTTATATGTTATCATAAAAAACGTCTCAGTACACCAAAATATATACATCAAACCAAAAGCAACACAGAGGCACGTGAGATTGCTGACATTTTATATGTTATCATACTAAAACTTGTGACATATGCATCGTTTGAATGGGGACAATTAAAAGGAAACACGATCTTTGACGTGTCTAGTGGTGATTGTAAAAATTACATGTACCACTAGAGTCATATGATGGTGCATGTAAATTACATGGTCACTCACTAATTAAGACTCCCCACACATCAAGCTTTGTTTATAACTTTTGGTTCGTGCCATCTTGTTTTTGCAAGTTCAAAAAGCAAAAGCCATAACAAAACTCGTATTTTCATTTTATTTTTTTTCGAAAAATTGTCTATTGTTATGTAAATATATATTTTGTTATGTTCAGATTATAGTTTGTGAAGCTATTATTCTTTTAGACACTAGCATTGATGTTGTGGTGTTATCACGATATTGTAGTAAGTCAGTGCTTGTAAATTACATGCACCGCTGAGACTATCAGTGTATGTAATTCACATGCACCGATAGACTCATACTGTATTTAACAAAAAACATAGTCTCATTTCTCATTGAAGAATTTTTTGTCAATTTCAATTTCCTCGAGCTACTTCTCCTCTCACCAACCCAAGCAGAATATTTCCAAGATTTTAGTAAGTCGATGCATGTGAATTACATGCACCACTGAGTCTATCGGTGAATGTAATCTACATGCATCGATAGACTCACACTGTATTTAACAAAAAACATGTTGGCAAAAACTGTTTGGTACTTGTTGGTCTTCAACTCCACAAGGATCTCGTTGGCGTCATTGTTTGAAGCGGGAAGAAAAATCTGTAGATGTCAATATTAAACTTTGAGTCGAGGCTAGTGTTGTACACTATATCCTTAAGAAGATTTTGCCCCCACACGGTGCTTACAGAATACGACAATCTTCTCCCAAGATACAACGACTTTTTACTTGTGATAAAAACACTACATATCACAAGTCTCACATCCACAAATGTTGCAAACCCTATTCTTCAAGAGCAAGATATGAATGTGATGCAAAATGAACTTGATCTTGCATTTTCTCTAAATAATTGTGTTGAATTCATGCACAAGTGCATGTTAAAATGAGTAGGGATATGCTATATTTATACTTGGCCAATGGACACCACAAACAGAAACCATTTAGAGGTGTTTAATCATGAAAAGTCACAGCCGAACGCGAATGGACACACATGTTCAAGAAAAAACCACCAACACTCTTTTTCGGGCAAAATGCCGGACGCTCGAGCGCTTAGCCCACTGCCCAAAAATTTGGCTAGCGCTCGGGCGCCGCCCAGGCTGCCCGGATTTAGCTTTTTCTCATCCTTTTTTTATCGCTTTGTTCTTTATCAATTCGACTTTTCCTTGTATCAATCTTGCTTAATTTCAATTCATTAAGCCTCAAAATTTCCAACAAAACTAGACATGAAACATCTCAAAAACACTTCAATTTTGAGTTTCACATTCAAACTCTACAAAAGAAATCATTTCTTATTGAAGAATTTTTTGTCAATTGCAATTCATCGAACTACTCCTCCCCCCAATCAACCCAAGCAGAATATTTTCAAGATTTTAGTAAGTCGGTGCAAGTGAATTTCATGCACCGCTGACTCTATCGGTGCATGTAAATTACATGCATCGATAGACTCATACTGTATTTAACCAAAATATAGTCATGGAACATATCAAATACATTTTAATTTTGAGTTTCGCATTCAAAATCTACAAAAAAATCATTTCTCATTGAAGATTTTTTTGCCAATTTCAGTTCCCCGAGATATTGCTCCTCCCACCAACCCAAGCAGAATATTTTCACGATTTTAGTAAGTCGATGCATATGAATTACATAAACGGCCGAGTCTATCCGTGCATGTAAATTACATGCATCGATAGACTCATATTGTATTTAACCAAAAATGTAGTCATGGAACATCTCAGATACACTGTAATTTTTGAGCTTTACATTCAAAATCTATAAATAAAAAAAAGCACTTCTGATTGAAATTTTTTTTGTCAATTTCAACTCCCCGAGCTATTGTTCATCCCAACCAACCCAAGATAATTTTTTCAAGATTTTAGTAAGTCGGTGCATGTGAATTACTTGAACAACTGAGTCTATCGGTGCATGTAATTTGCATGCACAGATAGACTCATACTGTATTTAACCAAAAATTTAGTCATGGAACATATCAAATACATCGTAGTTTATCTCCATAATTCATGTGCCACCCAATACACTTCTTTTTTTGTTAATATTATAAAGTATTTTATTGTTCAACTTTCTCGGTGTATTTATATCTAAAATCATAATATTTTAAATACACTAAATTTAACTAAACAATACTTAAACAATCACTTAAACAATACGTTTAAGTTAAGAAACATTTTGACAAACATATAATATGCACAAGAATTGAAATAGCAATTTAATACTAATTGTAGCACAAAATCCATAGAAAAGCAAAAAAAGTCCAAAAATTGTTCCATATAGAAGAAAGGAAACACGTTAGTGAATGAAATGAAATTTATTCTGGTTCATTTGCATTACGTAGTGCACGCGGCAAATTATGAAAAAGAAGTCCCAAAATTTCATGGTGATGGGGATTTCATGAAGCCTAGAGTGGAGATGGAGGGTCGTAGAGTTGTCAATGGAGAAGTTTGCTGAAAATTTCTAAGACCATAGATCAATTTGAGCGACAATTTGTGAATTTAATTGAATTTCATAAGAAAGAGAGGATAATGGGCAGGGGCCAACATATGAACAAATAAGAAGACTATTTTGGTCATTTTGCCCAAAATTGGACCTATATGAAAGAATTTATTTGTGGTAGACTATATCAAAAAAACTTTATCTAGTAGTACCAGCCCGAAATTTTCCCTAAAAATTAAGCTTCTAAAGGTTTTTAGCTCAATCTCGATTTATTCATGAGGCTACTTCATCATGATCTAAACCAATATTTTAATGATGAATACAATTAATGTTGTTGAGAGTTATTGTTCCACATTAGGAAATTGAAAGCTATATTTACTTCTTATAAAAGATTCTGGGATACTCCTATAGTCCTATCATAACAAATTGTTTATAAGTAGGTACCCATGAATTCTTAACATTGTATCAGATTAGGATGTCCATGTGATTGACTATTACACACGTTATCAATCCACGTGTTTGACTTATATAATGCCATACGTGAGTATACATGATGAGAGTTGTTGTCCCACATTGGAAGTTTGAAAGTTATATTTGCTCCTTATAAAAGACACTGAGATACTCCTATCATAACCCATTGGTAATGATTAGGAACCCATAAATTCTTAATAAATGTAATCGAATAAACTGATTTTTAATTATTATATAACATTTAATCTCTAGATAATATATATTTACTTATTAATCATAAATTTCCCGACTCACCAATTTTCCATTAATTAGATAAACGAATGGAACTTAATAATAAGGAACCAAGTGATCCATCGTCTGGTTCATGAGTCATGACATAGACTCCCATTGAGTTTCATGGGCTTGGATTGTTGCTACCCCGTGGGCAATGCTTGGATTATTGCTACCACAGGACAATGTTTTATATTGAATATGAATATTCTTATCCAAAGGTTGATGAGCTTTAAAAATATGTGGGCACCATCATCCTAACGCAACTTGAGTTATTCGGGAAAACAGAACCGGAGGAGTCGGCTAACCCCGTGAAAAGTGTTCATTTCTGATTCACTTCCCGAGTTCTTGCTAATTGGCCAAAAAACCCTAATTTGTTGAATGTGACGGTTAGTAGGAGAAGTGATTATGAAAATCTTTTGGAAGTTATTGCACCTCTTTACCAAGAGAAGTATCGGAGATTGGGAAATGAGATGCTAGCATATGAACACTACCCCAATAATAGATCTAATGACCAAGAATTGATTTGGGTACATGTGATCCACATATTCGTGTGGATCCCACATAGCCAAACCAATTCCTGACCCTTAGATCTAGTATTGTAGTAGTGCTCATATGCTAGCAAGAAATAACCCATCGGGGATTTAAGAGCTTGTATGGATATAACACGAATGAATTAATTTGAAGAAAGATTTTTTGAAGGGTTTGGTCGCCTCCCAATATACTGAGAATTCTGAAAATGTTCAAATTAAAGTGCTAAATTATTTCTGTTCTGCACTGGAAGTTTTGGTTATAGGTAAAACATGGATTATTAATGAATTTCTTTCTGATATTCTTTTAGTTTTCCTTGCCTCTGAGGATCAAATGGGTTAAATGAAGTTAATTCTTGATGTGAAATAACGTATGTATATAAATTCACACAATGCTTCAAGCTAAGTTTATTGCATGCATGGTTGGACTACACGTACGTTTTAATATGTTAAAAGTGGTAAAATACTGTTAAGATAATTTTCGATTCTACTAACACCTGATTTAGATTAGCTTATCTTTTCGTATCTTATTATTGAGATTAGTCTGTAGATTTAGATTAGATCAGATTATTTTGATGTACCTTATCAAACTCTTTATTTAATGATATCAAATCACCGCCAAATATTCAAAGTTGAGTCAAAACACTTTCATGGTATCAGAAAGCCAGGAGACTCACGTCAACTCTCTCATGGCTTCGTCCACTTCCCCTTCGATCAATACCTCCCTTTCCTTTTCTACTATGATTCATATGCTTACCATTAAACTCATCTCTTCAAATTACCTTCTATGGAAGATTCAGATTATTCTCCTTCTCACATGCCAAAATCCCCTTCATTTTGTTGATGGATCCACCTTTGCTCCTGCGCCCGCAACGTCTGATTCATCATCTTCTTCCGTGAATCATTCATTCACAGAATGACAACTAACTGATCATCGACTTCTCAGTTTGCTTCTCAAATCACCACCAAATATTCAAGGTGGACTCAAAACACTTTCAAATACAACCCATATATTATGGAGCGGGTAAAATTATTAAAATTGTTTCTTGCCCTATTTCGGGTTTTTGATCTTTTAATAGTCAAATTTTGTATTAGTGTTATATAAATTATTTTTATGCTTAGTCTTTTTTCAGTATGATATATGTCAATATTCTCTTATGTCATGTCCACAAAAGAAAAAGTGCGAAAAACCGTATTATTGTACTAAGATACAAAAAAAAATCAATTCACTAAATGACCAAAACCAGAAAAATAGAGATTTATAGCATGATTTTGCTATTTTTTCCCCCTTAAAGCAGAGCACTAGTCAAGTACACGCTTGGAATATGCAAAGATACATCATTGCAGGATCAAATGCTCTCCTTTGTACCAATAGGATCGAGACTCTTATAACAATTTTAGGATCGAGCTAATGCCGTTTTGCCAACTATAATATTTGATAATGATACAACTCAAATCTTTTAAACCAACAATCCAATAATTCTTTTAGTACGAACAATTATTGCTTCCCAACAATTATAATGTAAATTTATATATATATATATATATGAAATATACTTCAGGATGAGTTGTAATTGAATTTTCCAAAAGGTCGAACGCGAATTAATCTCATACACTTCAACAATTCTCAGAAAAAAATATTTCTCAACAATTCTCAGAAAAAGAAAAGGAAAAAGAAATGTCTTAGAAAATAACATTGTTGAATGTACGTTTTTCAATACATACTTTTACATATCCATTAATTATATAGATTAATTAGTACAAATATCAAAAAATAGTTGTGTAAATCCACAGATTGTAAAGATTGGTTTAGATATGTATTAATTATGTAGATTAGTGTAGATATATCCATTAATTGTATAGATTAACTTAGCACCAGCTCTCTCTTTCAATAGTCCTCCCTCGTTCGGTTCAATATGGCGTCTTCAACCACTTTAAGATGTCTTTTACACATAGAAAAGTACAAATTTAATGGATATATTAATTATGAATCTATTAATTGTATAGACTAATTAGTACAAATATCCAAAAATAGTTGTGTATATCCACAGATTGTAAAGATTGATTTAGATATGTATTAATTGTGTAGATTAGTGTAGATTATCCATTAATTGTATAGATTAACTTAGCACCAGCTCTCTCTTTCAATAGTCCTCCCTCGTTCGGTTCCATATGTCGTCTCCAACCACTTTAAAATGTCTTTTACACATAGAAAAGTACAAATTTAATGGATATATTAATTATAAATCTATTAATTGTATAGACTAATTAGTACAAATATCCAAAAATAGTTGTGTATATCCACAGATTGTAAAGATTGGTTTAGATATGTATTAATTATGTAGATTAGTGTAGATTATCCATTAATTGTATAGATTAACTTAGCACCAGCTCTCTCTTTCAATAGTCCTCCCTCGTTCGGTTCCATATGGCGTCTCCAACCACTTTAAGATGTCTTTTACACATAGAAAATTACAAATTTAAGATAAGAACATCTTTTGGATATTATGACAACAATTAATTTTTATTTCTCAGCAATAAAAAATAATGTTCGATCAATTATTTTTTGAATTTAAATAGAAAATGTAAAGATATTGGAGGATTTAGGGAACTTTTTATTAGTAATCGATGTACAAATTAACAACACAAACGAATTTTAATTTATTAAAAAATTGGATACAAGTCGTTTCAATTGGTCGTCTCAATTCCACTAAAATAAACGATATGTTTAAAAGTTAATAATTGATTTATCCTTATATTCGAAATGAATCACCAAAGCAATTCATGTGATTATTAGTTCGATTAAACATAACTTTAACTTTACACATCTTATATGATTTCTACACTAAATATTAGAAAGATATAAATATTACTATGTGACAGTGTAATTTCATTTTTTTGTTGATTTACTTCACATAGCTTTTGTGTTTTCTAAATTGACGACTTTTATTTATTTAGGGAAATTATATTTAACAATTTATAGTTTGTTCCAAATTTCACTTTTAAAAAATTACATTTTATTTCCTAAACTTTCATTAATTGTAACACTTTGTACATTTGACTGAATTTTGTGTTTCCATCGAAGATTTACCACCGCATTCCATCATCGTCGTACATTCTCAAATTCAGAGCCTCTTAAACTGATATTGCAAATTTTAGAGAAAAAAAAAAACCAAATTTCATTTTCTTAATCAAACGACTAGAGAATTTTGATATCTAAAAGTATATTTTTTTTTAGTTTTTAAAATATTTGCAACAGTTGGTCTAATAGCTTTAAGTTTGCCGATGTAAGACAGTGATGAAATGTGGTGATAAATTTGCGCACAAAATCGAGCCAAGAGGATGCAAAGTATTACAATTAATGAAAGTTTAGGATATAAATTGTAATTTTTTAAAATAATAGTTACAAAGTGAAATTTGGACCAAACTATAGGATGTAATTTTCTCTTTTATTTATTTTCAAATTTAGGGTGCTAGCACTTATAAATAGGCACCGTTGCGATAAATAGGTCATCAGAAACACTCAGAGTACTCACATTAAACTCTTGAAGATGGCTAAGATAACGATTGCCTTTTCCATCCTCGTGTTCTTTCTCATGTTTGTGATAGGTGCATGCCTCCAACTTCACTCTTTTGTTCTTAAGAATTCTTTTAAATTTGAAAATTAGAAAACGAATAGAAATAATCATTTAGCCCATAAAATATATCTTATCTCAATGGTGACAATTGGTATTATCCTTCCTTTGTATTTGATGTATTGTGTTTGATTGGCTTTTATGCTAATGTATTATTGTCACAGGTGAATCGTTTCGCGAATCTCCTCAAATGTGCAACACATTCACAGGATGCACTGTTAATATAACAGTTTGCGAAGATGTGTGCAAACAAAGACATTGGGGCAGCATAGCAATGTGTGCAACCACCGCTCCAGCCCCTATTCCGGGGACTCATCACCGGATGACCCTTGCTCAAGAAGCAGAAGAACCAAACGTAGTGGCCCTCAAGCAAGAACCCAAAAACCAAGCGCATGCAGGAGATTCAGATGCCGTTGCAAATGTTTATTCAAGAAGAAACACAAGGAATCGTGCTAGGAACGGCAACGGGGTGGGTATGGGACGGGTTTGGCCAATCTTAGGATCCGCCCCGCTACACATAAAACCCGGCCCGGCCCCGTCCCCGTCCCGCTTAGACCCGCGGACCAGGTGGGTTTACCCGCCCCGCCCATGTTCCAGTTTTTTTTAAAAAAAAATTCAGGTAAAAATCAATTTTGAAACACAAAAGTTGAGTTTTGTGATTAAATTTCATGTTTTCTCTAATAAATATTTATAATAAGCATTGTAAAACTATCTTTAAGCTACTAAATATTTATTAATTTGCTCTTATTTCTTTCAAAATATCCAACTTCTTTAACATGTACACATGAATTTTGATATAAAATTAAATAATGACATTTTATTGTTCAATCAAAGAAGTAAAATGTATAATCAATATCATATTTTTTTAAAAAAAAATTAAAAATGTATAGCGGGGCGGGTCCGGGGCTGTTTCTGCCAATCCATGACCCACCCCGCCCCGCTTCCAAACCTGGTCGGGGCGGGTCCAGACCCGCCCCGACGGGGCAGGTTCATTGCGAATCCGAGTCTAGACCAGTCCCATTACCATCCCTAAATCGTGCCCAAAGAATAGTCCACCTAGTCATGAATATGTGCCCATTGTTTAATTTGCCAGAGTGCAAGAGCAATAAAGTATGGGCTTTATTGTTGGGTTTTAATAAGCTATAGCTGGAATAATAAGACTAATTAAAGTTGAATAATTGTATCGCTTTTTCTAGAACATGTGAAACTTTAAATAATAAGATGTGAGAGCAATCATAGCTACATAAAATATTTGATCTATGCAGCAAGAAAATTATAAAATTAAATTTTACAAAATGTTTATTTGGGTATTAAAATCTATTAATAAAAATCAAGTCTTAAAAGTGGATGTAGGGTTAGGCTCCGGTTCTATTTCACAGTAATAAGCGATAAAACCCACAGTGGCTCAATGTTCTCCTATGTTTACTCACGAGCACAGGGTTCTGAAAACAGCCATATAAGCATACAAAATACAATTCAATATTCCAATAATACTTAGATGTGAAATATGCATAGTATGAATTTTTAATTTCATAAAGTATACTTCTCTTAAGATCAGATACATGCTATGATGCATACGCTATACACATCACCGCGCATATGGCAAACTAATAATCAAGCCAGCCTCTTTAATTTGTGTTTTTGGATAAAATGCTTTCGACTTAACAAAGAAATCAGAAAATAGGAAATCAGGGAAATAAGCTAAAATACCACAAGTGAATCGATAGGAGGTTGTCAGAGTTGGTAAACTATGTTACATGTAACATCTCCTAACTTGTGTTAAGACACAACCTAAAATTTCAATATTCACAAATGCCTGACAACTAAGTCAGCCATTAGCAAGCCGTCCTCAATTAAATAACTCCATTTCAATATCACCCATCATCATCGTCTCAAAAGGCTTCAAAACATTGTGCCTGCAGAACAAAAAGTTGACACCGATCCTTATCAAACTAAAGAAATGAAGTATATTTAATGTAGTAAAATGTATTAAAACTAAGATCCTTGGAATTCTTTTTGGTTCCTAGCATCTACAATGGGATGCTCTGTGAATTGAAACAAATGCGAAGCATTTTACGATAATTTATAGTTCTCTCCTCTGTCTTTTGGGTGTTTTTGAAAGACAGGGAAACTAAACGTGAACTCACATTATTCCTGTTTTTCATGCTGACGGCTTGGGGAGTCGGAACTGGAATCAAAGCCAAAACACTTTAAAAGTGCTTGCTTCGCTAGCCCAAGATACTTGCAAGGATGGTTTGGAGAATCTTTTAATGAAGATTCTTCTACACTTTGATCTTCATCTCGACTAGTCCTTCCACTTGCTCCGGCATCCATCCTATCCCTCACGTCTTCCACCTACCAGGATAACATCTTTAGCATGGTATATCCCATCAAATTAATATAAAGCTCTACACTGACTAGCATCTACTCATTTATATAGACAGAATGCAAATGAGTTTTCTTGACGAGCAAAGTTATCAAACTGAAACTAAATTTGTTCCATAATTTTTTTGTTCTTTGCCTCATGAGCCGTTTGTAAACTTAACATGTACAATGATATCATAAAAATCATTAAAAATAAAATGAGCTCAAGCTCTAAGATAGCAAACTGAGCTCAAATTTGAAATCTAGCTAAAGCTGGGAATCACTAGTTTCCGTGCTCATCCCGAGTCTGCTCTAATAAAATGGAGCTTGAATATAGCAGTATGAATGTAATTCAGCTCAATCAGAAAACTAACACCCTAGATCAGTAGTTTGATCAAATTCTCAAATAGTGGGTCAAAGTTGTCTTCTGAGCCACTTATGCAGCTAGAACATTACTTTTAGCAAAACCATGGCATTTTAAGCATCATGACTAGTGCCCAGCTGTGTCTTATATTCACAAAAAATTGAATCTTCTTCAACTTCATAGCATTATCTTTCTTCTAATTCGGACTTTATCAGTTTTCTCTGAGAAACCACGAAGTAAAGCAAATTAAATTCAATAAATTTTCACTCTTTCTGCTTAATTAAAAATTTCATAGGAGACATCCTTCTTATGCATAAATATCACCA
Organism: Haberlea rhodopensis; assembly: GCA_907163345.1. Lineage (NCBI taxonomy): Eukaryota > Viridiplantae > Streptophyta > Magnoliopsida > Lamiales > Gesneriaceae > Haberlea > Haberlea rhodopensis. The sequence continues at coordinate 3,000,645 of CAJQUN010000003.1, read as the reverse complement.
AATATAAAGAAGAGAAGAAACAATTTATTTATCATAACTTAACAAGTTTCCAAAAATTCTGAAAATTATTATTCTTGAGAAATTAGATCCCTGGTATACATTAATAACCAGCCAAAATTTTTTGCTCAGTGGAAGTAGCTTCAAATAAGTTTCTTGAGTTTTTCTTAGAAAAAATTACATGAAGAATAAACAATAGGCATAACTAATTTAATTCATGATTGTGACTCCATGTTAGGCCACATATCCAAGTGGAGAGCTCAGACACAAAAACCTAGAGTTGTAGGTAGGAACTAGGATAACCCTCAAGCTTATCAGTCCCTCTGCAATTGCTTGTGGAGCCAATGTCTATCACAATGTTGCCACTCCTTGATAAACCTACCAATGTAGCCCATTCTAAATGATTTTCATTTGCCGCGTGACGTACACCTTAATCAAGCCTACAATGTGCATACAGTCCACATTACCAATACGTACGAACCTTCCACTCAGTTGACTACCGAGGAGAGTAAAGCAAACCCAAAATCATTTAGCCCCCACTCTCTCACTCATTTTCTCTTTCGGGATAATATAACAATTTTGTAGGATCTCGTGCACACAATCTTTTACACAGCTAAAGAGAGCATAATCAGTAAGAAAACCTATCATCAAGTAACATATTTTTCTTCATTACAAATCAAGAATACAGATTGTGGCATCACAATTCTCGAATGCTCCCCGACTCCATCGTATAAAAGTGCCAAAACAAAAGAAGAGGATAATCGTGATAGTGGATACAATCGATTTCCAGAACTTATCAAACATGCAAAAATTACAAGCATAAATTTTACCAGGATTTATCAAGGAAACGGAAAATTGAAAAACCCAGATCAAAGATTTCATGGACCAACTTCTTAGACGCGCTTTATTTGAATAGTTATTTCTAAATTAATCCTTTTCGGTGCTTCACCAAAGTTTCACCATGGAAATGAACAAGACTACCCAATAAAAATTCTCGACCAGAGAAAAATGATCAAAAAATCCAAAAAAAGAAGCTAATGCATAACCTGACTAAAAAGAGTAAAAAGGAAATAAATAAAACCAACTAACCTTGGATTTCCTATTGGAAGAACTGGGTTTATTGAGATAGGCCGGGACGGCATCGGCGGAGTAAGTTGACGGTGAAGCAACTGTGGGGGAAGACGGGAGCATAGAATCATCTGACGTGAACACAGTTAACCCAAAAAAGAGAAGAATAATGAGAAGAACTGTAACAAGAATATGGATCCATATTAACCATGGGACTTTGAAGCTTTCTATGATCAGTTCATCCCCGAACTGCTCCATTCCCCGTGCAACTCCGATAATTTCTACACAATAAACGGATGATAAAAAGAAGACAAAGAATAGGAAAAGTTAAGCGACAGAGAGAAGCGGAGAAGAGAAGGATTTGACGGTCGAGTGACCCCTCGGCCCTCGCCACTCGGATTTTAAGAACAAACAGAATGGCGCTGTTAATTATATTCTGCCCCCTCACACGCAATGGTTGTACTATTAATTAATTGAATCTTTAACTAATTAATTAATTAACTGTTGCAAAGAACAATTAGTTTGATGTACGACGAAATATTTTATATAAAGTATTTTAATCAAAGATACTATCCACAGAGTATTTACGGTTACAAAGAACAAAATATTTATATTCCATGATCAACGATAGATGTTACTCTAATACGATAATAACGAGGTGGAAAAGTTGGATGATAAGTCTTATCAGTTAGTGTAGTTCAAGTTAGTAGTAGTGGTCATAGTAGAAGCAATAATCTTTCATGTCTAAAAGGGCGACAATATTATTATTTGCAGGGATTCAACCAATTAAAGAAATAATAGTTTCTTAATCTCATTTTTCCCCAAAATTTCCACCCCTAATTCTTAGGATACTAGTAATCTCGAATTCTCTCTATCTTTTATAACATCTTTTGTATCATTGATTTTTGCTATTTCCGTTTCCATGACTGCTGCCGCAGCGGTGATGAGGTGCATTTCTTGGCCAAAAATGCCGTATGTAACCATAAAGTAATCGTTCAGCATTGCTTTAATCACAAGCAATGATCGACGCATCGATTTCAACTCTTTTTTGACTTCTCAATTGGAATAGATTTATAATACTATACTACAAGAGAAATGTGATAGCAAAACTCTTAAGCATCGTTTGGTATATTGATAAGAGTTAGATAAATCATAATTTTTATCTATTCATCTATCACTTATCACATATTATGCATTGTACTAAATAGTGTCTTATTTGTACCTGTTAAGCGTGCTTGAAGTATAAACATATATTTGGAAAGCTATAACAAATAGAGATTGTGATGCCATTTTTTATCACTATTATAACTACAATATATGAAGAAGGTGGAGACTCGATATCTCATTAACATTAAAGGAGTCGGACAACACGATAATAATAGACTTACTAAAAATAAAAAAGAAATGATTTTGGAGTTTTAAAATTAATGATATTAGGGGAAATTGCAAAAAACCAACAACACCAACATCATCATAACTCACTAAAACCCACATAAAAACTTCAAAAATCATACCCCAACAACATACAACACATACCCAAACAAGCCCACATAAATCACTTCAAAATCATCCCATTTCAAAACCAAACATCATAAAAACTTTAGGATTGGTTCCATACCTCTTGAGGATCCAAAATCTTACTAAGATTTCAACAAATGGAGAGTGTGCAAGGATTTCTCCTCCTCCTCCTTGGCTTGGACGAAAATGGGATGAAATGATAGGGTTGGGATGAATTTGGGGATTTAAGAGTGAAAAGGGTAAAGTGAGGGGAAAGAGGGTATAGTGGGGTATATGGGTTACTTAATTTGTACCCAAAAATTAACATGATGTATAAAATACCCCAACATGGTATTTTAAAAGCATTGCACAAAAATGCAACCAACTTTATTAAATCCATACTTTCCTCATAATTAACAATCAACACAATTAAATCATGATAACCCCATTTCCTATCATGCATAACATACACCTTGAAACGTAACTCCCCTCCCGGGTCATACCTATCATGTGACTAAGCATTTCATCGTGATAATTAATTTCAACACGTAAATCAATTATCCACATAATTAATCATATAAACATAATTAATGCCTTAATTGCAATTAATCATTTCGGGGACATCACAACGTGTTTGGTTGATTTTTTAGTAAACCTACGTTGTCAAGTTGGCCCGTGATAAAATGGGTTTAAAAGCTTGATTTGTCCCACCAGTCCCCTCGAGTTTAACAAACCCATTTGTACAGTACATATGATTATGTTCAAAATTTACCCGTATACCATTGGACTCAATCCAAATAATCGTTGAAGTTAGCTTCAATGCGGCGGAGACATGGGATCCAACGAACATCGTAGCGTCGGTGACGAGGACAGTGATGGCCTGTTTCTTCCCGGGGTTTGGCCGACGTTAACACATGTTCCACCCATTTTCCGCTACCCCAACTGGTGTTGATGCGAGAATTGTACCTTCCACGCCGACGAGATCTTGATTAAGATTTCTCAAATCCACAAAGGTTGCCTGAGTCGTACGATTTGGGAACAAAAATTCTTTGGAAAGAGTTTTGGATGCTGAAGGAAAGAATCACACCATTCATTGGGAATATTCTCAATGAATGGTTGGATGTATTCCATGAGGCACTACCTCATGGGATAGCATAGGGTATTTCGAAGGAAAGAATCACCTAATCAGCACGCCGAAAATATTTTGGGAACAAAAAATAATTTCACACGGTAGTTTTTGGAAAGAATTTTGGAGGATGAAGGAAAGAATTTTGGGAAGCTGCAACAATTATTTCGGAAGATTATTGAAAAAGATAACAAATCTAGTGGTGCTTAATGGGCCGGGTCAATCCGGACCCGGCTCGAAACCGGATCGGTTAGCCCGGTTCGGAACCCGAACCGAGCTAACCGGTTCCGAACTGTTCCGGAACCGGTAAGATACCAGTCCGAATCTATTCTACCTTTTCGAAACCGGTATCTTACCGGTTCCGGACTAAATGGATCCAGTTCCGGTCAATCCGGAACCGGATCCATTTTTTAAAAAAATATTTTATTTATTTAAGCTAATATAAGTTAGATTTTTCAAAAAAAAAAAATAATTTCAAACAAACCGGTTCCGGTTGGAAACGGTTGGATCAGAACCGGGTTCGATCCGATTCCTTAATGAATCGGACTGGTTTCGATCGGTTCTGGACCGGTCCGGACCGGATCAATCCGTTAACCACACTAAACAAATCACAGGAGGCTTCTAGAGGTTCGTACATTAGGGTTAATTGTGGAATCCAGTGCATTTTTGTCTGGTATATCATGGGCATTTTGGATTTTACACTAAACAATCCTTACATTTATCATACTTATAAAAATCATACCAAATACCTTGTCATATATAACTCATTTCATAATCATTAATTTATCACTTCATTATATAATTATTCAATAATCTCATCATTCAAACTAAGCCGGCCCTAAATGAATAAATATTATACAAAAGATAAGGAAATTTGATGCCACCACATGGAGTGTCTTACGATTACATCCACCTAAGTATTTTAATCAAATGTTTGATATGTCATCAAACCCACCAAATAATAACATTTACGCAGTTAAATAATACTATGGGTAAACATAAAAAATATCACATGGAATATAGACTTTTATAACACTAATCTCAAATTTTTAGGACTAGTCAAATATAGTCTTACATAAATTATTTTTAATCAAAAATTGTACAACATAAATATTTTTAATAAATTTAGTTCCGTATAAATTGATTTTCAGGAAAACTGGTCATATAATTGAATAAGTGTTTTGAGATCACTTTTGATTAAAAACAAAACTCTGTGATTAATATTGATTAAAAACAAAAGTTTGGACCTATTTTTTTATTAAAATAATTTTCATTTGACTATATCTGATTAGCTGTAAAAATTTAGGACTAATCTTGCGACGACCTCTATTCTATGATATCATTTTGTTTAAATTTACCCTAATACTATTATTACATATTTATATATATCCAAATCACGGTATTATTAATATATGTGTGCGTTTTATTATGAAGTGGTATATAATTAAAAGTGTTTACATATTTTGTTATTTTGCCACTAAGATATATATATATATATATATATATCTATATATATATATATATATATATATAAAAGTAGTAAGCAAAACTGTAATCTAGTGTGTTATGCGCACCAGGTCACTCTCACTACAATTTGGTCGCTTGCTTGACCCTTCACCTCACCATGCAATTAATCATTATCCACCACCCCGACATTAAATCAAGTTTTAAAAAATTCTTAAATTAAATATGTTAAACATTACTTATCAAAAGTGAAGATAGGATCATATTTGAGTCATTCTGGCAGATGCACGGTTGCTGGTTTAATTATAATAGCGTTTCAAACTTATGTAATTACAAGTAATACATTGTGTACACCCCTTCATGAAATGCAGCGGTAAATTTTCGATAATAACACAAATCGAGTCAAGAGGAATAAAGGATACAAAGTGTTATAATTCATGAAAGTTGAGGATGTAAATTGTAATTGTTGAAATAATGGTTGCAAAGTAAAATTTGGACCAAACTATATGATATTTTTGGTAATTTTTCCTAATAGTAATAATAATACATTGTGTACATCATATAGGTTGTTTATGAGTAGTTTTCTAATCGTACTAAAAATATATTAAACTTGTCATTATTTTTTATATTATAGTTAAAATATTGTAGATATTAAACACGCTTGTGTGAATATAGTACATAAATATTGTCAAGAGATGTTATTGGAGAGTGGTAAGATGGGTGGTTGAAGGGCGTGACGCGATGTCATTTCGGGGAAATAAAGTGTCGGAAACAAACTATGGCCGGCCGGGTCGTTTTCAACTAAAAGGTTTATTAAATCCAAGCAAAGCATCGGAAAAGAGACTAATAAAATACTCCATCCAAACAACTTCAGATCAACCAGTGAGCTTTCGGCCTAGCTAGCATGGCAAAAACTCATCCGTTTGAAGAAGATTGTGTTCGAGTCATACAGTGTGTGGAGAAAATGTTTAACCCCTCCCACACTCGAAAAAAAAAAAAAACTACTTCAGATCAACGAGGGTAATAAGCAACAAAATTAGCCAACTAGTCAGCTGTCCATTCACCTTCCATAGGTGTGCACTATTCTTTTTGGTCACTTCGTATTTATTACTTTCTTGATATGTCAAAATATTCTAGTGAAGTGTATTTGTTAGGCCTTACCTATGATAGCAAAACTCAAATCTAAAAGACTAGCACATGCATGCTCATGGCAGCCATTTTTAACAGCTTTAAATCACCTTTCCGCAGCGGCAGCTCATGCCTAAAACATCTAAATCATCAATTCTAAGAAGGCCCCAAATTTCTAGGTTTACTAATTATAGAATTGAGATCTCAACAAAAAAAAAAAGAGTTTACAACTTGGAAATAGGTATATAGATCTTGCTATGAAAAAATTAAAGGAACTTATTTTATATTTCAAAAATTATAGAGAATTTGGTTTTAACTTTGTTTTATATCATCTAAACAAGTGGGAATGAAAATAAATAAATAAAAAAAAAACAAATATTCCGGAAAAAACAAACTATTCGTTGAAAGAAGCAATTTGATGATTCAAAATTGATTGTTTTTATTGTATAGTAGATCATGAAATCTTTTCATTGCATGTAAGATTTGAATTATTTTTAAAATATGATGATAGATTTGATTTTTATTTGGTGTTGATAGATTAAATAGATACATTGATTTTGATTTGGAAACAAAAGTCTTGATCTTTAAATTTTCTTAAGCGTGATATTCATTATGTTATTGATGGTTTAGATTCGTTTCGGAGTTAAAATAAATTGAAAAGATAGAAATTAAAGACTCAATTGAAATTATAAATCTAAAAAAAGAACTTGATTGTTTTTCCAATTATAGCATGGAAAATATTATTTATTATACCAGTTACAGTTGCATCTGCAGAAAGAAACTTTCAAAATCAAAGATTATAAAAATTAGTTATGAATAAGTATATCTCAAGATCGATTAAATAGATTAACAACTCTAGCAATGAAAAATGAATTATTGGCTAAACTTGAATACAAAAAGGTTAATAAGTAATTTGCATCGAAAAATAAAATAAGTATTTTTTTTAATATGCATTTTTTTTATTTTTCAGTAAAGATCTCATTTTTACAACTTTTCTAAGGCCTCCAAAATATTTGAATCACTCCTATCTTTCGTTACTGGATACATGCACCTTAATTTAGGAATTTTTTATGTTATCTCCTAGTAGTAGTGTCCTGGGTTTACATCAACCATTAATCCACTAAATGGCAATATCAAGCATTGTGTGATTATGGGTAACATCAATACTTATAATGTGAACTGAAACTGGCTTGCTCGGATGTCGGATGTTGAAACTCCAATTGAACTTAACCAAAAACTTCAACGTGCTAAGCCTGAAGAAAAAAGTGAATGTAGAGTAGTTTCAGAGGCTGGTTGGAAGGCTAATTTATATGTCCCACACGCCCAGATATAACCTTTGCAGTTAGTAGAGTAAGCCAATTTATGCATTCCCCGGGTCAAGAACACTTCGAGGCAGCATACATCCTAAGATACTTAAAAGGTACACCAGGGAAAGGACTAACTGTTTAAAAAAACAAGGACATCTAGGGATCAAAGTCTACACTGATGCAGACTGGGCTGAGTGCTCCACTGGTCAAAAATCCATTTCTTGGTACATTTGTGGGAGGAAACTTGGTTAATTGGAGAAATAAAAAACACAACGTAGTTGCAAGAAGTAGCGTTGAAGCAGAATTTAGATCGGTTGCTCATGGAATTTGCGAAGTCCTATGGATCAAAAGATTGCTAGAAGATCTAAGAGTTCAAAGCAAGTTACCAATAAAGGTGTATTGTGGCAACAAGACAGCAATTGCAATTGCTCACAACCGTGTTCTCCACGACAGAACTAATCACTTGGAAGTTGATAAGCATTTCATAAAAGAGAAGATCGAAAAAAGGATTATTATCATGTACTACATACCTACGACTGAACAAATTGCAGATGTTCTTACCAAAGGATTGTACAAAGGTCAATTCAACTACTTAATCAACAAGCTAAATATGGAAGATATTTTCCAAACCATCTTGAGGGGGAGTGTTGGAAATTGAGATTGTGTTGGATAATTATGAATAAGATTGCAGGAATAATTTAAGGGAGTATATTGTGTAAATTAGATTTGATTGTGTTAGTATATTTGTACAGAATTATTTACTGCTTTATTGCAGGAGATTAGATAGGAGGTTTCCATTTTTATGCTTTGTACTCACCTACATATAGGTGCTCAATGTATTGAAAATATGTTTGTTCTCAATTTACCTCTTCCAGCAAGATATTTACCAATACACTGTGTCTGACCAAGTCTATGTCAAAATGAATGTATTTTACCATAAAAGAGTATTGCTTCATCATCTAACTCAAATAGCAATACAAAATTGTCAGCTCAGCCTAGCCCATATAGTCTTCTCATTACACCACAAAAATATTTCTAATAAACAGGGACACTGGATTCACCCCAACAATGACCATTAAAATTTCTATTCATACCGAAAACTATAAGACACATTCAATTACGATAATCAAAAAGATTTCTGTCACTACACGCTCATTTTCTAAAATAAAGTTTCAAATAGTCGAGAAAAGTAGGTCCTTTCATTGGTCATGCTAGTTTCTCATTGTGACTGATAAGGGTGTGTATAGTACAAAACTCCTGGAGACTGACCTGGAGCTAGAGGGCGAAAATTCGGAGATGCCGGTAGTTGCTGAGATAAATGCAAGCTGCTGCATAGGTAATGTTGATGGCTGAGGGCCACTATGCGTTTGCCGCTGAGCCATCTGCATTTGGTTCTGGTTCAACGACACCATTGGGCTAACCATGTAAGATGGAAGTACAGGTGCAGGTGGCACAAGTGACGGAGGTGGAAGATTACCATACTCGTACGAGATTATAGTTCCACCAGGTGGTTGCAAATATTGGAACGGTGGGTTCAGGGTAGAATGATAGAGGGCTGGTGTGTTAGAAATTTGAAATTGAATTGAGGTCTGCGGCAGAAGAGATTGGTAAGGGTTGTTCTGAGTTGTTCTGAGGATTGGTTGTGCTGACAAGCTAGGATCTGAAATTGTTTTTGGTATTGAGGTCGCGAAAGGAGTTGATGATGCTAAAGAATTCATCAGGGCAGTGTCTTTAGCTTCTTCGGCTGCTAAGGAAGAAAGGGCAGATATCATCATGTCCTGGGAAGAACTTGAAGCCGTAAGCTTGTCTGCAACCTCAGCTGCAATTGCCGCTGCAGATTTTTTTGGCATTTCCCCTTGTTTTGCATTGGCAATAGATGATGGGGCCGATGGTTTGATCAAGAACACCCGATCTTCCTCCAATTGCTTTCGCATGCTTGCTGCTTCTTCAACCTGAGCTACTGCTACCTGAAAGTTTACGTAGGTGAAGAGATAAAAGCATAGCATTCAAAATTATTTTTAATCCAGATTCATGCGTAAAGGTTTCCAAAAATCATCAGTCAAAATTACAAAGATGCAATTACTTCACTTGACAGCAATCTGTATCCCTAATTTTTTTTTTAAAAAAATGAAAGAAAGCGACAACAATCTGTCCAAAAGTCTCTTGCCCTTATATTCACTGTTTATCTCCATTCTCTACATACGTGTTATCCATCTCCTTGCTTTTATCAGCAAACTATTTCCCACGAATGGTAGTGTAGACAGGGTATCATGGAATAACAAATAACCTAAGCTTTCTTCCAAGCTCAGAAGCAACGAACAGTAAACAAATATTAATGATCATTGATCACCAACCTGCATCTGTGTCCGGACATTCTCTAGCTCAGATTCCTAAGAACATCACAAAATCAGCACTGATATCGCACATCGAAGCAGAAGGTGAAAAATCCCAAAGTAAAAAAATTGTAATGAGAACTTCACATCTACCTGCTCGTGTAGTGCACCACGTAGCTGAGACACAAGTGCCAACCTATTTGCTTCCACAACTTTAAGCTTTTCGATGCACTGTTTCAAAAGAGCTTCCTCCTCCTCCAGTTCTTTGGCTAGAATCTTTCTCGATGGATCCCTAGCTACGGGAGTTTGACATTTACATTTCATGGGTCAAAAATGTTAGCTAAGAATAACTGTGAATTTTTCCACTTTAAATTTTGGGTGTCAATTTTTCACTAGAAGTGCTTCGCATTAATTTCAATTTCAAAATTCTGAAGCTTCTCAATCAAAAGTGAATCAATCAATCAAGCATTTATCCCGCTAAGTGGGTCGTCGCCTATATGGATCATTCCGATCCATATATAAGAATTTTGTCAATGTTTTATACTGGATGACTATCTTACGCAATCCTCCTCCTCGTTTACTCGGATTTGGGACCGGCCATGGCGGAGTTCAATCAAACGTGAATGACTTCCTGAAAAAAAAGTGAGATTTTTTTGACATGCCAACTTACCCTTCGTCAAAGGAATGTTAACATCATTTTCCATCTTTCTGACATGATGAATTGCAGATGTGCATTTATTCATTTCTTCATCTTTTTTGGCGCATTCACTTTGCACCAAGTGAAAAGCAGACCCTATTTTTTTCTGCAGTACCGCCTAAGCTTAATTTTTGGTTTGAAAACAGATAATTCAAGATGTAAGTGTTGGGTTTCCGTACCCCGGCGCCAGATCCAAACGCAGCGGAAATAATACAATAACAGATCTGACCCGGGGACGGTCGATCGCGCCTGATTCATATATTAACATGCAAATATCGAATATTAATGCACGAAAAGGAATTACCGTTCACCGATGTGAATCTGATAGCGGTCACCATCGAGTCCAACCAACCTGACCAGATCTACAAGCACAACACCAGTGCTAGTGTGATGTCGGCTTTTCTATGAGAGTGTGTATAGAGAGGACAAAACTTCTTAACCCTAGAGATGAACATATATTTATAGGAGTTTGGGTCATTTATTTGGCTATGGTTATTAGGGTCCAACGGGCCAACAATTGGCCCATTGGCTTGTAGGGCATCTAATGCTAACAATCTCCCACTTGCCCAAAAGCCAACACAAAACTGCAAACTCATAACCAAGTAATTCAATCAAATTGAATAACTTGACGTACTACCAAAGTACATAATTATGCAACATAAATATATCAAATGTTTTAATTTTAGAACTTTCTATAGATGAAACATTTTCAAATATAGAAACTCCACTAAAGTGAGGAGCTTTCAGAAATTAAATTCATCTCTTCTAAATCACTCAATATGAGCACTTAACATTTAAGTCTCAATTCTCATCAATAGATCAGCGGCCGGTTGATTGTGACCCAGCGAGGCTCTAGTGTATCATAGCAGTAGGATCACAACCTTTGTGATTTTAGAAGTTAAACAACTTCTTGGGCTTACCCTGAATGCCCCATTGCCAATTAAACTCCTTTTAATAGACAATGACTGAAATATAATTCCAGCACAACCTACCGATCGTGGGTAGCGCCTAGCATCTGTGCTTCACGAAGACCTAGATACAAATGACTAGCAACGTACGAGAACCTGTCAGTCATAGTTAGCGTGCAGTACATTCCTTTCACTCAATATGTCCCGATTGAATCAAGAGCATTGGTTGATCGAGACCCTTTATGATTTCAATAACTATGTATTTGTTTCACGTTATATGATTCATTTGTGTGCGTATATGAAAAACTCTTTTTTCACAAGCACTACCCACTCTGGCCAGAGATTCCTCGAATCATATATAGAAAAACACATAGGACATCCTGGTTCATCAAGACCAGTGGTGAATCCCCAACGACAATCATAGGCCTCTGACAGCATCACTGAATACCCAAAATAACAACTTTATGACCCGCATGTGATCAGTCATTAAATCAAAGTACACAGTTATCTGTCAAGACCTCAATGATGCCTCGGGTCATGAGGAGTAATGGTGCACAACTATGACTAGAAATTCTATACTCGACAAGTGGTAACCACTTATAGAATTCCGAGTAGGGTCGTTCAGTGAACTCATTCCTAATGAGCACCTATTCATGTGTGCTGACTTCTCCAAGCCAACGCCGATGAAACGCGGCGCACTACACTAGACACATCATGAATACCAGTCTCTAGCGAGCATATATCGATATCCCATTCTCGAAGGCTCATCGACCAGGAACATTTAGAAATCGCAGTCGAGAATGTATTTCATGGTCACCATCATATGCGTAACCACATTCTATGGACTATAGCAACTTCAAGGACTTCATCAATACATCAAGATGCATGGGTAAACAGATGAAGAAGTGCCATATATATTAATATTCAAACAAAGATTTGTCATAATAAGATTATAAGTACAATCAATCAACTATTGATTTACTTAATCATGTATGACAACAATATCTTTCACTTTCTCAAAGCCAACTACTCATGTGTCTTAAGACCATCTTCCCAAGATGTCTGACAGATACCAATCGTTGTAAATGCTTTGTCAGTGGATTCGCTATATTTTCTGTTGAAGCGATTTTCTCGATAATAATGTCGCGTCTACCATCTATCTCATTAGATGATATTTTCTCAATATATGTTTGGATACTGATGAGATCTTGGCTATTCATAATAGCTCAAATGTTGTCACAGTACCAGGGACTGTGTCAATCGCACTAGAAATTACACCCAACTCTTGGATGAAATTTCTTATCCAAACTGCCTCTTTGCTGCATCGTATGCTGCAATGTATTCAGCTTCAGTGGTGGAATCCAAAGTGATGTCTTGCTTGGAACGTTTCCAAGAGACATCACCATCATTGAGCTTAACTACAAATCCGAACATCGATATGGTATCATCTACATCCGACTGAAAAAACAGCATCAGCTTAGACTTCAACTTTTATTTCACCACTTACAGATCCAAAAATCATGAACGTATCCTAAGTTCTTCATAAGCACTTTGAGGATTATTTTCACAATTTTCCAGTGATCTTCACCGGGATCTGTCTGATGTTTGCTCATTACACTAAGAACATACATCAGGCCAAGTACATAACATAACATACATTATGCTATTAAAGTAGAAATATAAGGTACCAATGTCATCTTTTCTCTCTCCTCATCAATCTTAAAACATATTGACTTGAGAGATGAATACTATGACATATTATGAAGTAACTCGTTTTTCGACTATTCTATGCTAAACCCTTTTAGCACAGTGTTTATGTACGTAGATTGAGATATCTCAAGCATCCTTTAGATCTATCCCTATAGATCCTTACGCTAAACACGTAAGACGCTTCCCCCAATCTTACATGGAGAAATTAGTAGATGATCATGCTTTAATTGATTAATCCAATACCATTCATAATGAGTATGATAATCAACTTAAAGCATCACAAATGTAACCATGCTCCCACTAACCCTTTTGCACACACATGTCACTTTCGGATTTTTAACAAAACCAAACACTTTGATGATGTTATCAAACGGAGGTTCAAACTTCGGGATGCCTTCTTAGGCCCATAAATGGACCTCTGGAGTTTGAAAACATTTTTCTCACTCCAAGAAGTTGTAAACACGTTTGGCTGCTACATTTCTACCTCAATACCACCACTGAGAAATGTTGTGTTCACATCCATTACTCATATCTCATATTCGTAATATAAAGATATAACTAATAAAATTTAATAGACTATAGCATCATAACCGATGAAAATTTTCTCATAAACAACTCTTTGCCTATGAGAATAACTGTTTCTCACCAGTCAAGCTTTGAAGGTCACACCTTCCCATCCACTCCAAGCTTTCACTTGTAAATCCATGCAGCCAATGGGAACAATTCCCAAAGATGATCTACTAAGGCCCATACCTTATTGGAGTACATGGAGTCCATTTCAGATTTCATGGCATCTTGCCAATGTCCCGAATCAATATCTGACATCGCCTCCTTGAAAGTCCAAGGATCATATCCATGGTCTATTTCTTGACTACTTTCAAGGAGTAGATTCATTCTATCAGGAGTTCTTGAAACATTTTCAAATCTCCTTGGTGTGTGTAAATCAAAGGTTGTGATTGACTAAATTAATTTCACTGTTTTCACTTTTCTAGTGGTTTGTGGTTCTTGAACCCTTTCAAGTTATATTATTTTGTCATCCTTTCTAATAGAAACATTTTCTCTAGAAAGATTGCACTTGCGAAACAAACTCTTTGCCTGCAATTGATAATATAATTTCCACAAAATAACATAAGATGGATCAACTATCCAACTCATCTCCCACTGGCTGCTTCACATAAGCAGAACAATCTCAAAATAAAAATTTTGATTATTTTTCAGTCCATATCGTATATGGAGTTTTGGTCACTGCATTGGTATGAATTATATTCAACAAATATGTACCTTTAGAGAGTTACTCAGAGAGAATCACATTCTCTTTAAGATAACTCAACATCATCTTGCACTAACATTTAGTGCTCCACATACGTCCATATGAATCAAATTCATTGGACATTCAGCATATGCTAAATATATGTTGGATTTAAGTTATCATTCTTTTTATATTCTTTGAATATAATCATACTAATCATTCATAAGTTCACCAGATTCAATAAGACATGCATTCTTAAAAATACTGCAAATCACATTCGCATATTTAATAGAATATCATTATCTATCAAAATAGGAACAATGTTCATGATTAAATCTAGAACAAATGAATAATTGCTCAAACCAGTTCCTAACAAGTTCAAGATTTTATATTAAATAAATGTTTCAAATAGCCTTTGCAACAACTCTTGCTACAATGCTTAGCCTCAGGTAGGTTTCACCTTCCTAGGGCTCTCTACTTCTTCACATCACATGCAACTCTTTGCAAAAATGCGAGCACAACTGGCAGCATATACCAAAGAAGTAGAACCAATAGAAACATTTAATGTTAATATAAAACATACCCTTTCTAGAACGCTTCTAGTCTAGGTATTCCTTACAATTTTGCGCCAGTGACCAGCAGTGAAAACATAGATGCCTCTCCATTCATAGTTGCTACTATATCCTTTTTCGTCTTTTGAGGTTGGGAACCATTTCCCTTCCTCTTCTTTATCCTTGAAATACCATTGGTAGAAGATTCGACAAGAAGAACAAATTTCTTCTTTTGAATCAAGGACTCATGAGTTTCCAACATTTTTACTATAAGATCAAATCTACAGCCAGTTAATGAGGTATTATCACATTCAGATTTTCCAATTTATCAAGAAGAGATATTTTTCTTACACCATGCTCATAGACCGAAGCCCCATCTTGCATGTGAAATGAAAATAGCTCTTTTGAAGTCACGAGTCTCAGTAATCGTGTCCGTTCACCAAACAACATTTGTAGGTGTTGGAAAATATCAGTAATGTGAACGAGTTTCTCATATCTGTGTTGAAACTCATTGGTGACATTGATGCTATCATATAGCACCTAGCCGAGAGATTATCGTCCCATCACTTCTCAAGTGTGGCAATCTCTTCATGAGACGAACCGGGAGACACTTCAACAGGAGGCTCCCACCAAGGGTATATAACCACCTTTTAGAAGCAAGCACTATTTTAAAATTGATAGTCAATCAGAATAATTTGGTGCGGTTACTTTGTTTGTATCGAGAATTGATGCAATCGGATTCACGGCAATCACAATACTGAGAATAAACAGAAAATACATGCAAACCGTCTGATTATTAATTAATTCAAAAACTATGGACTTTAGTTATTGAATGCTCCCACTAAATTTTTCGAATTCATCACCCTCATGACAAATGAACGAAAAATCACATTTTCTTAGTGGGCTTGGAGTCCAACTAGCTCATGAAAACCCCGGACGTGGGCCCACCGGCTTCATGATACTAAAGGTAGATCACAATTGCATCATATGCAACCCCCAAGATATTTGTCTCGCGATTGGCATAACCCTACGTGGGCAGGACAATTATGCCTTCTCACGTCAAACTAACCCATCCCACAGATGGAAATGTCACGCCCAAAAGACCCCACGTGGGTGAGTAATCTAGAAGGTTAACATAACCACACCCTTAATTAAGTGGCAGTTAAACGCACAGCTTTCCCATGCCAGATGCCCCCCACGTGGGTGAGTAAGGCAATATGACACAAGTAGCGTCTCATGGCTTAACTGTTGATGGAAGACAGGAAGCAACAAACCCTTTTGAGCTCCCATTTTCAGTTTGATATTAAAAGTTTTGAATCATATTCAAAAGAGGGATTTAATTTATTTTAAAATCTCATCAATTGCTTGTTTGTTTGTTTGTTTGTTTGCCGGATTCATGCAACTATGTTTTATTCATGCAATCATTTGTACTAATAAAACATACAAACAAACACTTATCATACATCACATGCATAATAAAAATAAATATGGACGATTACGGCCTTTTCCTAATTGATCCACGTGAGCCATACGTGGATCACAAGTCTGTCTAAGGTGATGCAGGTATGTAATGCAATCCTATTACATTTTTGCTTCCATTATACATGTCTTGATTCTTGATGCTCCATCTTCAATCTCGATCTCCCACTAATTCTAATGATTTTACATTTAAATCGTGCAAACAAGAGAATAGGGATACAAATCCGGGGTGGGATACATCAGAAAATAGAGAGAGCAGGCTCGCAGGCCCGATAACCAAAAACACAATTATAATGAAACAATAAAAACCTAAACATTCACCTAAACACATTGGTCAAGGCCCGTAATCATCCATCATGCAATCACAACATATGTAATTAAACATTAAACTAATCAATTACATCACATGTAATTGTACTAATCACATCACATGTAATTAGAGCACAATAATTAATTTATTCTATCGTTTCCCCACTAATCGCATCATTAATTGAAAATGAAATTAACAAATTAAATAAAACCATTTTATTTAATTTTTAATTAATTACTTTTCAATTAATTGGTAAAATCACTATTTTACCTTTAATCATAATGATAATCGAAAATAAATTAACAATTAAATGAAACACTTTCATTTAATTTTCAGTTAATTAAACTTTCAATTACTTGGTAAAATCACTATTTTACCCCAAATCATAATATTAGCCAAAAATAAAATTAACAAATTAAATGAAACATTTTCATTCAATTTTCAATTAATTAAATTTTCAACTAATTGTAAAATCTCTATTTTACATTTAATAAATTAAAAATCACATTTTTAATAAATTAAGTATTATGATTTATTTCAAAAATAATATCCGGATAAAACATCTAAAATGACCCAAAATAATTTATTGACTCCAAACAATTTGGAACCAAAATTATAAAATCAATTTCAACCCCAAAAATTAAACTTAATTTTCGGATTTATGAAAAAGATTTTTTTTTTTTTTAATTTCAAAAAATCAGATCTCGTACTGTTCATCTTCCCTTTCATCAAGCAGCTAGGGTTCGAAACCCTAGCTGCAGCGCCGCCGCCACTTTTCAGATCTCGCCCTATTTCAGCCATCGGAGACGAGCTCAGACACCGGTGGCAGCCACGCGCAGAAATCTCGTCACAACATCACGAAGATTCTGCATGCCGCGCGCAATCCATCGGCAGAGAACATTTCTCGCCGGATTCGAGAGTCCCATGTATTATCGCTTCAGATTAGCATGAGCAGTGTGCGCACGCGATGGAGAACGATTTCTCCAAAGCTGCGCCGCCGCTTGCCGCTCATCCGCGCACGGCTGTGCGATGAACAGTTCCGGCAGAAACACTTTCCGATGCCGAAAAAAAATTTGGGTTGGATTAAAACTCTTTTTATTCCAATTTTCTATATTTTTCCGGAGTCCATAATTTCGAAAACAGCGATTGGGAAACAATCTAAAAAAAAAATTAATTATTGAATATACAAATCAAAGCACAACCTGGCTCTGATACCACTGTTGGGTTTCCGTACCCCGGCGCCAGATCCAAACGCAGCGGAAATAATACAATAACAGATCTGACCCGGGGACGGTCGATCGCGCCTGATTCATATATTAACATGCAAATATCGAATATTAATGCACGAAAAGGAATTACCGTTCACCGATGTGAATCTGATAGCGGTCACCCTCGAGTCCAACCAACCTGACCAGATCTACAAGCACAACACCAGTGCTAGTGTGATGTCGGCTTTTCTATGAGAGTGTGTATAGAGAGGACAAAACTTCTTAACCCTAGAGATGAACATATATTTATAGGAGTTTGGGTCATTTATTTGGCTATGGTTATTAGGGTCCAACGGGCCAACAATTGGCCCATTGGCTTGTAGGGCATCTAATGCCAACAGTAAGCACCTGTGATCTAAATTTTAAGAATTAGGTCACTGGTCTTAGATAAAGAAATGCGAAAAAGACCAGCATAATAATGCATGAGAAGAATAACATGATAAAACTTACCGTTCTTATAGACCGTGAATCCCTTTTCACTATTCTCACAGAACGAGAACGCTTGTTCCCAAGCTCCAATGGTGGAGGCAATTCTACAACAAGCATTGCATCTCTAAGGTTTTGGTCTCGGGAACCAAAGACTCTCCCTTCTTCCCATATTCCGACCTTTTGTAGAAGGATATAATCAGATGAGCTAAACCAAATTCAGTGTCATGTTTGCCTATCAAGACTCATTGGGTTGACCATATAACATGACATGGCCATTATGTTAAAAATTTGAGAGCCTGAAGACAATTCTAAACAACTCCATATAACAAATTATTATAGAAAAAAAATCAGATTAAGTTCAATGAGGGTTGAGGGACTTAGAGATATAATTGTGGCATTCTTCAGAGAATAAACTCACCAATCGGGATACCACATTCTTGCCACGGTCATCGGCTTTGTTTTCACCATCTTTGATTGCTGAAGGAAGAACCTTCCAAAACTCGGCAACAAATTGAGTCCCTCTTCGCTTATTGTTCTGCAGAAAGTCATTTGCAAGGTACAGAAGAGGAACTTTTTGAGCCATTTCTGAGCTATGAAATTGTTTATTCCATATGTTGCAACAACCTGTTTGGCTTTGCTACGATGAAAGATGCACCAGTGTGACAATGCTATAGATGAAGTCGAGGTAAAAAAGTAAGGAATTTTTCGCAAATAAAATCAGTCTTTACATCATGAAGTAAGTGTTCCCTGCAAGGAGGAACTCCTATACAAAAGAATGGTCGGTTTAATGAACAAATAGAAAAAGGGGGCATCTACTTACCAATACTCACACACCCACACACATACGTATAATAATTAATAAGTCTTGCTATCACGAGAGTAAAACATAGATAAGTATCTTGAACAACAATTCATGAACAAACATCCTCGAACTCAGAAACTCCAATACCATAAGAAAACTAGCTGAAGAAACAGATAAATGTTATATGTTGCAGTTCCAAACATTTGTCACCTTCTCCATGTCGCGGTACATAACATCAATTGTACTAAAAAAAATTAACAAATGTAAGTTAAAAAAAGGGAAATAAGTGGAAAAATACAAGTAAAACAGAAGATTCATTTAATCAATGTATCGAATGGTAAAGCACCGAAATTCGAGGAAAAGTAGACAAGTATCCAACGATAAATGTTCGGTAAATGTTAGGAAAACGAATACGTGTAAAACATTTCTGTAATTTAAAGGAAATCGGTCGACTGAAAATCATGGATATCAAACAAAATTATCTAAACTAACATTACAACAAGAGGCTAGAAAACATATCCATTTGGTATGTAAATAACCGTTAGTGCCATTAAATTCAAGACTAAATACAGATCAAATCAAACTAACATAAAAACAGACTTTCTTGTCTGTGTATCCCATGATTAGAGAAATACAAACACAACCCTATGTCTATGAAATATCAGTTCCAAAATGAGGACATTTCTCATCATATTTTCTTTACTACACTTAATTGTTAAACCGTCTTATCGACTTTGAGCACTAAACGTATTACAGCTTCCAAAATTACATATTAAGCAACCCAACTTAATGACCAAAAAATCACAAACACTACAGCTTACACAAAATGAAGGACTTGTCTTTCTTGTCCTTAATATATATAAGAAATCCAAAAAAGTATTCAACATGCAAAATATTTTTTTGGTTGAGATTAGAACATAAGGCAACGGAAGATTAATCAAAGGCATAACTAAGTATAAGCAGAAGATAGGATACTTTCAATGCACTGCCTGGTGCTGTTGAGCTTCGAAAGCTTGTCGGTAAGAATCTCTTCACTGAATACACTGTTCATTTCACTTTAGCAATTCTTCCCTCCTTCACCACACCTTTACACTGGACAAAACATTTATACACGTCAATTAATTTATGTATCTAAGAACAAAAAAAGAACCCCAAAGCCCTTAAATCAATTGAATGATTGTCAAACCCCTCATCCACACCACCCGTTCGAACACGGAAAAATAATAAAGATTTGATAGTTGCGACAAATTACCAAGATGGTCTCGGTAAAATCACCAAATTCAGCAAATACCGTGAAGTGACGCACAAAGAAACAAGCAAAAAGAAACTGAATTGCACCCTAAGAAGATTAAAGAAAATTAAAAGGTGGCAATTCTTCTGAGACGGGTGCGGGGCTGCGGGCGCATATCAGAAACGGTGAGAAAACAAACATGAAAAGATAAACAAAGAGTTGTTTCAAGAAGCAAATAAAGAATTCAGAAAAATAAAATACAATAAAAATCCCCTCCTGTGTGACGAACCCTAAAAGGTTTTGTTTTTCGTAAAGATTTGGGAGAGATTTATATGTATACCAAGACAACAAACGCATCGAATGTGAAATATGTGAGTTCCCTTTGGTAAGTACTGTGGAGAGGGAGATATACGAGGATTTGAGTTGTGAAAAGGATTAAACTTGAGAAGATGTAAGAAATATTTTCATGCGCGCACGTGTACACTCTGTCTGCACTCACCAAACAGAACTCATGTATTCACTGAAACTGCAAAATAAGTTGGTCGATGTTGTGAATTATATGGGAAAAATGAGAAATAATGGTTTAGTCTCTCTGATTAATATATTTTGTCTTCACTTATTCATTCTTGTGCTTTTACATTTGCTTGCTAAATATCTACATTTGATATTTACTTTTTCTAATAAAATACCTACTGGGTGTATCAAGATTAATGTGGATACATCTATCTCCCCATCTGCGGCTTTTTGTGGCATCGAAGTGGTTATGCGAGATGGATCGGGAGTAATGTTGTTATCTCATGCCATGAAAGTTTTTAGGAATTTCTCCCCCAACACGTTAGAGATACTGGCGGTTAGAGATGATATACTCCTTGCTAGATCACATCAATAGTGGCGTCAAGGCTATATTGAAAGAGACGCGATTAATGTATTCAAGCAATTAACAATCCTTCTCCTCCTTGGAATACTGAAGCCTCCATTGTTGAATTAGATACTTTAGCAACTTCGAGGCAGAGTTTCGAATTCAACATTGTACGCGTACAACAAATCAAGTTGCTCATTGCCTTGCATCACTTGTCATTTCTTCTGGGTTTGTGTTCTCTGTTGATTCATGTCCTTTGGTCTTGGGTCAAGTTGTACTGAACGATATGGTGGCAATGGCTTAATTACATAGATTCTTCCGCAAATGTAGTGTCATATCTGGCGGTATGTTGGAGCAGGTTCGCAGAATTTGAGAAAAATTGTGAGACTCAAACTTTCGTTAGCACCATTTGTAAGTTTACAAATTTGGGTACCTTTCGATTCTTTATTATGAAATTAAAGTGGTCTAATTTGGCGCAATAGTGAGATCCATGATAACACAATAGCGACAAATTGTGAAAATAATGGTAAGACTTCTTTTATCCTTCTTTCACAAATAAATGTTCAAAACTAGCAACTGAAATACGCAACAGTTAAAAATCTAGATGGATAATTTTGTGATATTTTTTAAAAAAAATTATCATGCCTAACAAAATATAAATCTGTTTTTTGAAAACTATGTTGAAGATAAGAACGGAACCCGAAAATTAAAGGATTTGGGTTACTGAAGTATAGCTATTGGCATATGAACAATCGGAAGGATATCTCGGTCAACCAGCACAACGCTGAGCCAAGTAAGCAAACCTCGTGATACAAGGAAAGGGTATGGAATTCAAACACCATCAAATTATCTGCGAAAGATGAGTGAAGAATCCAAACAAAACACACCATAGAAACCATCAATAAAGATCAGCATTCATAGGCGGGGGACCATCTCGACTATAGTGCACCACCCCATGAAGTAGATCCCATCACACATTGTGTGGTAGGATCTACTCCATGGAGTGATACCCCACCCAATGGGGTAGATAAGACAAAATCCATAGACAGACCTACATGCCCCTTGCCAGAAAAAAGAATTGGATATCTAATCTGGTCTATAAAAACCGAGGATTCTCTGGGAAGAAGGGGCCTGACTTAACAGATGTATACAATATCTAAATTTTAGCTTAATCTCAACAATCAACCGATGCCTCCCATGATAAAAATCACAAAACTGTTCAATAAACCAGTAACAAGAGCACCTCCTAGTAACCCGGTACATTATGCACGCCACACCTGCAGACCTGCAAAGATGCAATTATAATATACTATTTGTTGTTAACTTTCACACTAACCAATCTATCATGACACATGAGTCAATGAAGAACTCGCTGGTGAGTACACACCCTAATGCTAAACATTCCTCCCCTGAGAATTGAACTTTGCTTCAACTATTTCATCAGACAATGGCAAGTAGTAGATGCGAGGAGTTGAAATAGTTTTCCGAAAAAAATCATCCAAAGTGAAAATTGGAGGGTCAATTTTCTCAGGAAGTGGAGGAGGGGGTGGAAGATTAGGGTGATCCCTAGCTGGGAGCAGGTGCTGTTCTCTTGGTACAGGTGCCCTCGAAGTATGTTGGCGTTCTCTAGCTGGTGTCGCATTAGCTAGTGGCGGTGGCAGAGGAAGAGAAGGAGGTGGAAGTTGCAGTGTCGGAACTTGTTGGAGGCGAGAAGGTTGAGGTTGCACGGGCGGTTGAGAAGTGGTGAAGGTAGAAGGCGCATTGCTTGAGGGTGTAGCAGCAGACGCAGGGGGAGCCTCCACACGAGTTTTAACTTCTCGAGGATCAACAAACTCCGCTACCAACATGCGTCCCCCATTTGGAGGCCACTGGAGATTGTAAACACCATTCCGGGTTTCTACAGCTTCCTCAATGGATGAATACTGCATATTGGAGTACTTTCTAGTTATTTTTAAAATGAAATCCTTGATCAAGTATCAAAAAGATAATGACAATGTTTTGACACAATTACCAGAAAAAGTTAACATGCAGAGAGAGAGCGAGCTTACAGAGGCATAGCAGTGCGTTTTAATCTGATCCATCCAGAAACCGGTAACAGTGCCCGTCTTTCCAAGAAGTTCTTGCACTGCTTTCAAAGTAAAAGGGCGCAGAAATCGATCGATCCTGAGAGAGTTACTGGGGGGCTTTGGTGATGGTGGAACTACCAAAATCCAACAAGAATATGGCTAAGAGAATTGCTGATAATTGTGATAAATAAACATAATGATTAGGAACTCTTCAGTTACCAAGCCGTTCTTTTGGTGCATCATTATTGGTCGAGTCGGACGTATTGAAACGCCTGATGGAAGTTTGAGAATCTTGAGATGAACCTTTAGGGGTAAGAGTCTCAGAGTTACATCTTTCTTGTTCAGAACCCTTAGGTCCACCTACTTTCCATCTGTGCAGTCTCTTTGCCGTGTCATTGTTCCCAACTGCTTCATTATCTGTTATGTTCAAAATCAGAAATCATCGACGCTTTGCAACAGAAACAGGAAAAAATTATTCAACATCGTCCAAACTCCAAACAGTAAAATGATGCAGCTAGCTTCAGGGCCGACACAACTTTTGTCCTACGTCAGCTATTTCATATATTTTGCTTCAGCTTGGAATAAAAAGTTGTTCTATAATAGATTTAACTGATTTTTAGTAAAAGACTGTAGACAAAACAATACTCAAAACACCTTAAAACAGTAACACCTGGCTCAGATATACCACCGTTCCAAAGGGGATGTATGGTGAACTAAACTCATTATTCACACAATAAAAAAATAAACTACAAAAAATGATTGGATAGAAAATTGCATAAGGAACAGTTAAAAATTCTGGCAACCATTTTTAAACCCACAAGATATGATCCTCTATGAAATAGAAAAACATTCAAAAATAATTATTTCACTCCCCACTCTAATATGGTGTCATGTGTGACAAAATAAAAAACACAGAACAAGAAAAAAAATCCTCGAGTAAACAAAAATTCAATGCTATTATGATTATTCAATCCCCATCCGACCACAAATTGAAAATTTTATATTATATAATGGTACTCAGAAAACAGGAAGGTTAAAAATTGTGCACACAAAAACTGTGATGAAAAACACTCATAATCACCATCAAATTTCCTTTTGGTAGATGAGAGTGCAGCAACTTTCTTGCTTTCAGCATTATCAACAATAGCTTCAACTGTTCTATCACCACCAACTACATCAACAATATTATCTTCCTCAACAATAAGTAGCTCAGATTTTTCCACCAGATCTCTAATTCGATTAGAAATGGAATTGTACTCTATTTGTTTGCTGTCCAATACATCCTCCTCCATGGAATCATCACCAGAACTCCGGTCTAAACTCAGCTTCTCGGGACCCAATTCAATTCCATCAATGTTCTTCGCACTATCAACAGTTTCAGCATTACGGCTATGAATCTCTTCGTTTAATACTTTTGTGTCAAATGGGGGCTCTCCTAGATCCATTGGATGTGTTTCGCCGCCATCAGGGGAAAAACTGCTGGGTGTAGGGGGAATCTCACAGTCAACATCTAGCTCTAATTTGACACTATCATTAATTACATCAAGCTTTAGTACATTTTTCTCAATAATGGATACAGATTCAGAAGAAACAGAATTAGTTATTACTTGTGACCCTAAATGTGGGTGTTCAACCTCAGATACCTGATACTTCAATTGCTGGACCTTGTGATCTGGTTTGGGACACTCGGAGTTGTCAATTTCAAGCTGATCCATTGAAACAGTGGCTTCACACTGAAATTTACTACCGTTTAGGCTTAGTCCACCTGGAGATAACATGATCATACTGCTTTCATCAGTCAGAGGTATCTGAGTATAGGGATCCGAGAGTTCAGGAGCAACATCTTCATGCTGTGATTCTACTCCACCATGGTTGACTCCTGTAGTTAAATCTACGTCATTATGTTGTCCATAGTTGTGTGAATCCGATCCACTCAAAGCTTTCACAGGCTCATTTGTCTCACCAACAGCAGTTTCCACAGTTGTGGACCGAGAGACCTGCTCCCCTACATCCTCAACGGTAATGATTTCCTGTGTTGGGTTCACTTCGATAGCTTTGCCTTCACTCAGTAGCCCCCGGTCATGGTCAATCCCAGTCTCGGGGTTGCTATCTAGTGTTCCAAACAGGCTGCCCTCAGTATCCACAAGATCTTTAGATCTTCCACAAACAATATGACTTTCTGTTGCTTGTTCAGAAAGCAACTCAGATTGGTTAACTTCATTTAAATTGTTATCAGGACTCTTCTTAGCACTTTCCCATTCATTTCGCACTGCTTCATCCAAACGCTTTATTAAATCTTCTTTCAACCCCTTAATAGTCAATTTACGTATCTTAAGTTCTTCCTTCAGCTCAGTGACCTTCCATTGGTCCAGTGGTCGATTTCCAAGAATAGCATATGGTGATGACATTTTGAATTAACAAACTGCCTTTTAACAAAACTCTGCAATTAGAATAATTGACAATATGCGAGTCAATAAGGGGATGGTAACAGATATATTGACATAAAATCAAGAAAATATTTAATTTATGATGCTTGATAGCAATCTTGTTCTATAACACCAGATCATGTGGGAAGATCGTCATTTATAGACGGCTTTTGGCGACGAGAAATCAATTCAAAATAGAAAATCCATAATATTGATCACTTAAAATTCCTTTTCCACTCTCCCAGATCTGTCTGGGAGAGGTAAAGAAACTCAGATTGATATGTAACTTCTGAAAACTAACAAAGACTGAGCAGATGTTAACTAAACAGTACCTTTAGCATATAATGCACAATATATATACTGGCATCTACATGATCACGTATCTTATCAAACTCAAACCATCAAAACACACAAACAGGAGAAAGGATTCAGCTTGCCCAACCAAAAAACTTGTCGATTTCGTCAAACTTCTTCAAAATGAGGTATGTTATAAATGCACTGATCCAGGTCCAATTGCATACCAATAGTTATGCGTTTCAACACACACAAGGGGAAACAAAATGAAAACAGAAAAGAAATCACATAAAAAAAGAGAGACCCATTTCCGTAAAAAAAATGAAAGAAACAACAATCACAACTGACGATAGTACCTGTGGCGCTGCGACGGTTAATTAACGAGACCAAAGTTTCGATGAATCCAGTTGCGGAGACAAATAACCCTACTGCATCACAATACAAAAAACGATTAACAGATAAGAAATGAGAAAAATCAAGCACATAAATTCAGGTAGAAAACGAGAGATCGTTGGATAAAAGGGACGCCAAACAGAGTTAGGGCACCCAAAATAGGGTTCGGGTGTGTGGATGTGTGTTGGTCGCCCATCGACCAGAGAAGTTAAATATACAGATGCTAATCTTCCTACTTATATATCATAACAATAAAATAATATCAGATAAGATTCTGCAAGGCCCATTCCTAAATGCCCATTGGGCCTATTATTTTGCGGCCCCGTTCAAATATATACTTTTGTGTAAAAAAATTGAAAATTTCGTTTAGAAACGAATTTTTTATAATAATTAGAATGATAAGTAAGATACTATTTTTGTTATTTAAAATTTATCGTGTTCTACAATAAAAATTTTTTTTTCCAGATATCATACCTTGAGGCCCCTCGGGACACCAATTTGATGCAACAATTCAAGAAAAAAACGCATCAAAATGCGAACCCTTCGCACCCTTTTCCTTTCGCCTACTGCCAAGCGCGATCGATCGCGACTGGCCAGGCGCGATCTATCGCGACTAGATTGCCGATCGATCACACCTGACAAATTTTTGGCAATTCGTTTTTCAAAACGCGCTATCGATCAGGCTAACATATGGCGATCGAGCGTGGCCTCCGGTACACTTCGTTTGGTCCTCGATGTTTAATTTCTAATTCATTAAGTATTTTCCAACAATCCTCCACATGAGTTAAATTAATGCATGATGCAATTGAGTGCCTTCAACGAATTATTATGGCATCTGGAGAGATAGTTTACGGCTTTGAATCTTCCGTAATAGTATTCAATCGGATTTACTTGATTTAATAGTGAACTTATAGTCTTGAATTATTTAGTCGTTTGTGTAAACTGAGACAACTAAACCTACACCATAACAACTCTAACCTTTGTATTGATTTTTTACGGTTGTGTCCGTTTCGACCATGGATCACGTTTGGTTTCATAAGTGCTTTTTATCTTTAAAGCGACCAAGCTTCACACTCACGTCTGTGATCTCCTATAAAAGTAACATGCTATACTCCTACATATTCTTATATGTCTTAGGAATCATTAAAGACATTTTGCCTATCATCGTACTCTTTTGCAAGCTTTGATTTCCAGGTGTTTATACAATCTCATAATTTAGTTGTCCCTTTGAACCTAGATCTTGGGATCTCCAGTCAAAAAGGTTGGGTATCCACTATGAGATTTTGATTGTAGGGTTTTAACCACATTCCCCTCTGTAACTATATACTTGATATCTAGGCAAACCTTTCGTGAACGGATACGTAATATTTTCCTTCGACTTCACGTAGTAATGGACATAATGCCATTTGAGATTAAATGTTTATTGGTATTATGTCTATGACGGATATATCTAGACTTACCATTATACATGTTGCTCTGTGCCCTTCCTATAACAGATTGGCTATTTGAATGTACCTTAATCGCATGCACAAGTTTTTCCCAACAAGGAATTTCTTCCAAAAAACTTCTAAGCCATTCGGCTTCATCACCCGATTTATCCAAGGCTATGAATTCTGATTCCATAGTGGATCTAGCAATACAAGTTTGTTTGGAAGATTTCCATGACACAACAACCCTTCCAATGGTGAACATTACCATTTGTGGACTTAGAATCTTTTGTGTCTGATATCCAATTAGCATTGTTGTATCATTCTAACACAACATGATATCTTGTATAATTCAATCTATAACTTAAGGTGTACCTTAAATATTTAAGTACCCTTGTTAGTGCCTTCCAATGGTCATCACTTGGATTGCTAGTGAACCTAATTAGTTTACCAACCGCATATGCAATGTCACGACGTGTGCAATTGCATGACAGGGTCACATTGTTTTTAACTAAGTGTATATTTGGATCATATGGTGTTTTCGCTGACGATGTGTCATTTGCGAGAAATTTCTCTAGCATTTCTCAACATAATGAGATCACGTCAACACTCGTCCTTCAGATGTCTTGGAAATTTTAATTTTAAGCATTACACTTACTTCACCCATGTCCTTCATTTCAAAATGTTTTGTCAATATTTTCTTTGGTGTATTGATGATTTCTAAATTGTTTCTCACTATGAGCATATCATCAACATACAAGCATACTATCACATATGATTTATGTGTGTTTTTCATATATACACATTTATCACACTCGTTCATTTTGAAACTATTTGACAACATAGTTTTGTCAATTTTTTAATGCCATTGTTTTGGCGCTTGCTTAAGTCCATACAATTACTTAACGAGTCTACACACCTTATTCTCTTGTCCGGGAACCACAAACCCTTCAGGTTGTTTCATATATATTTCTTCCTCAAGTTCCCTATTGAGGAATGCCGTCTTAACACCCATTTTATGTATCTCTAAATTGTTTAGAGCAACGATATCTATTATCACTTTTATGGATGTTATTCTTGTGACTCGCGAATATGTGTCAAAGTAATCAATGCCTTCTTTTTGTCTAAATCCTTTCGCCACAAGTCTTGTCTTGTACTTATCAATTGAACCATCGGTTTTATATTTCTATTTCAAAATTCATTTGCACTCTAATGGTTTACTTATGGGTGGAAGGGTCCCCTAGTTCCCATGTATGGTTTTGCATTATGGATTCAATCTCGTCATTAATAGCCTATTTCCACATTGGAGCATCAGGGTTAGATAATGCATCACAAATCGATCTTGGTTCATTTTCTAACACATATGTCATGAAGTCGGGACCATAAGTTTTTGGCACTTTGGTTCTCTTGCTTCATCGTGGCTCTTTAATTTCTTTTGAGTCATTGTTAGCTACTTCAAACGTCATTTTCTTATGACATATTTCCTTGTTTGTTTTGTAAGAAAATATTTCTTCAAAAAATACCACAATTCATGATTCCATGATTGTACATTCATGCACATCATTTATTTCAGATTTATGTGCTAAGAACTGATATGCACTACTATTGTTAGCATAACCAATAAATACATAATCTATTGCTTTAGGCCCAATTTTTAATTGCCTTGGTTTTGGTACTTCTACCTTAGCCACAGCCCCACACTTTTAAGTATTTGTAGAAAGGTTTGTGGTCTTTCGATAACTCATAAGGTGTAATGACCCAAAACTTTTACATGATCATGCATAAACATCATGACTCATATAGAAGCATTTGATATGCATAAATGTTGTGTCTATTATGAATATGAAATACGTGAAATTTATATTTTGATAAGTAATATTGTTTTGGATTCTATTGAAATCATGAGTTGAGTGAGAATTATGATAAGAATTGAAATCTAATAAGTCGGTTTCATTATATCGAGACTATGGTTAAAATGAGGAATATACAAAGTTGGGGGGACTTAAGTGTAAGATGATAGATACTTGAAGGGCTAAAGTGCAATATTTAATATACTTAATCTAGTGTCTTAGGAAGGAAAAATATCAGATTTCATTGCCATTTTCGTTTCAACTTCTAGTGCTTGGGGAAAACCTATCAAAAAGTCATACAAACTCAAGTTTTGTGCCAACAACTTGTTGAGGAAGGTATACATATGTTTATACTCTTTGTTTTCTATGGTTTTGACAAGTTTTAATGATGTGTTGGTTGATATTTGTTGAGAAGTAACATCGGGTTTGCATGTGTTAGATGAAAACATGTATTTTGAAGTAGATTTTGATGTTATATATGAAGGGAATAGGTTTAAAGAAGGTAGAAGAGGTTTTGGAAAGAATGAACATGTGTTTGTATAAGAAATCTACTGAAAAACAGAACTTCTATGGTGTTTTGAATTTTTGGAACTCTTAGACTTTGATTTTGATGTTGGTGTTCAAATGAAAGTTGTAGTATGTCAAGTTATATTTAAGTTGATAGTAAATTCAAGTAATTTGGAGTTATAATGCATGAGTTATGTCAATTTTACCAAACTATGTATAGATTGACCTCTAAAGTTAAATGATTTCTGAAACTTGATGTTCTGGCTACTTTTGCTTATGAAGATGATTGAATTAACTTAAGCACTTCAAATATGAATTGTAGAGGTTTAAACACTTCAAATATGAATTGTATAGGTTTGAGTTATCTTTAATTTGACAATAATTGGGACTCATGTGGAGTTCATATGAATTAGTTATGAATTTTATACAAAAAAGTGTCAAAGCTGAAAAATGCAGAATTTTCCACTAAAACATTCTGCCCTGTAGCGATCGATCGTCTCTTTGTAGAGATCGATCTCTCAAGCTAAAATTCTGAAAAATGGTTTTCTTTGATGATTTAAAGTAGGGGAAGCCTAATATGATGTATGTGGACTATGAAAACATGTTAAATGCAAATGTTTGCTGATTTTTCGATATAAATGTATTTATATGTCATAATCTCAAACAAGCTACAGATAAAGTGAACTAAAAGAGTTCTTCAAGATAGGAATATCGTTTGTGAGTATATCCTATAACTTGGTATTTAACTGTACATAAGTATATGATTTATGTTCTATGAATTGCATTTATAATGCGTGTATATGCTGTGATGTCTCATTATATTGAAATGTGATTATGGATTGTACATTCATGTGCATATATAAGAGATTAATGAACTCTGTTATGGATGCTAAGGATCTTGAACCACGTGTTAATGCATTCTGAGTACGGTCAGAATTACAGAATCAAAGAATATCGATCCCGAGTTAATTGAGAACTCAAAAAGGGGATCTACAGAGTGACATGGCCATCGATCACAAATTGTTCCTGATTCTAGTTGATCCATAACAGAAGAACAAATATTCATACATACATGTGTACATGTGAATTACTTGTTGTACAAGTATTACTACAGTTTTGATGAGTTATATACGTATGTGATGTTGAATATCGGTTATTTGTATATACTCAGTGAAGTGTTTTGTTTCAGAGAATCCAAAGTAAAAGTTGACTCTAGAGGCAGGTCTAGAAGTCCTTTTGAAGTCTTTTGCAGTATGGATACAAGGTTGGCCGACTGACTGTAGTTCTTCTCCCTCTGCTCATCATTGTACATATAAGTGTATAGGTTTTTGGTATAAGTAATGTGAGATACAACATCAGTCCATTTTTGTGGCATATATGCCATGTACATATGGTTATGGAAAAAAGTCTTAAATTTACATGTTATAAAGTACAATTTTCCTTTGCGACGATTTAAATATTTTACTATAGTAATGCTATAGTCACAGTTATGTGTATGTACATAAGTGATGTGATGCCCTTACAGGATAAATGTTAGGCGATATGCCTCATTTATGTACATGTGTATAAAGAGATATGCGTGTCATATGTAATGAAAGGTAAGGGTGTCACATAAGGTGTTTTGTCCTTATTATTGTGTGGTATTTTGTTTAGAATGTAGTTGACCGACAGGATTGCTTCCCTCACATGTTTTGGAGTAATCCAGAACTTATCAACATAGCATTCATCATCTATTTCAGAGTACGATTTTACGTTCGGCGATGCCATTTGATTGTGGTGAATATATGGCAGTGGTTTGATGAATTATGACATACTCAGAGTAAAATTCGTCAAATGGTGCTCCATATTCTCCACCTCTATCACTTGGAACATTCTTTATCTTTTTGATTAGTTGATTTTCAACTTCATTCTTGTAGTGTTTAAACACTTCCAAGGCCTCGTCTTTGCTACCGTAGCAAATAGACATATCAGTATCATGAAGTACTTTTTCCCACCTCTAGTTTGCACAAACTTTAGATCACATAGATCTGTATGAATTAATTCAAGAGGAGTTGTGGTTCTTTCGCTTGATTGAAATGGCAGTTTAGTTAACTTAGCCTCCACAAAAGTCTCACACTTATGTTTTAAGTTAAGATTCATTGAAGGTAATAAGTGCAACTTTACTAATTCGTTAAGTGAATTATAATTTACATGACCCAAATGATCATGCCATAAATCACACGACTCAATCAATTTCAGACTGACGGATAACAATCATTACATTCATTTTGAAAAGGCTTTTCTCCATATAACATTTTCCTACATAAACTCTATTTTTGGATAGTACAATTTTTTCATATTCTAAAACTAGTTTAAAACCCACTTTGACTAAAGCCGATCAGGATATCTGTGGAGTCCTCGTTACTTAATCCATTATGTATTCAATTAAATATACATACGTGAGTCTGAATTAGTATTAAGTAAAAACCATACACTGATTAAGAGTTTCTAACTAGTTAAGTTGTTACAAGGTTTACAAACCTAACCAACTATACATCACATGTACAAGTAACAACATAATCCAACATAACTCCTAGGCAGTGGTTCAGCTCGCAGCGGAAAATTATGACTCACGCTCCCCACGTCTATGAGTCCCTACAGAAAACATTCACACAATGAGTATAGAGAACAACTATCTCAGTGCAATATCAAAACACAATATCAATATCAATGATAAAGCACAAGAAATCATCTAACGTGAATGTTCTGTATCATGCATCCACAAATGCACTATGTCATGACATGTCTCAATAATCACCCTATTATCACGAGCCTCATATGATATGCCTATTCAGCTCAATATGTCAGTGAAACCACATCACATCTTCATATTGGCAGCACATATCATAGTACCATACTCATCTGTGACAATAGCCAGAGCATATACCCACACCAGGTGTATATCTCTCAAGCCAAAGCATATGTAGTATATCTATCGTGGCAACGATCCCAGCCAAAGCATATACCACACCAGGCATATCTATCGAGTCAATGATCTCACCAAAGCATATACACATATCTATCAAGGCCTCCATCCCAATCATATGAAATCCATATATGTACATGCATATGAAACTACCAATCATATGACACAAGATAACATAAATCATATGATATCAAACCATAACATCATCATCACATCATATCTATACTCCGTACGTCAACACGTACCTGTACGGCGACACAAACGAGATAAATTAGGCGTCACGGGATAAGTGCCTCGTTGTCCTGTCCCCTGAGATGATGCTACAACAATGCCAACAATATATCATGTTATCATAGGCATTAAAATCAAATTCTACAAAAATATAAAAATTTTCAACATTCTGCCATCACCGATCGATCGCCCCGAATTCTCGATCGATCGCTAAACTGTTCACTCTTCCCCGATCGCTCGAACAAAATCACCGATCGATCGCCACATGCTCACCGATCGATCGCCTCAATTCACCGATCGATCGCCTCATGCTCAAACCGCCTTAAAACTTTACTGTTCGCGGCGATCGATCGAGATCACATGCCGATCGATCGACGCGATCAGAAAAAATGAGACAATGGCGATTTTGAGCTTATCTTCATGGTACTTCTTGCACAACTCATTTCCTATCATGTAACCATGATTCATGCACTCCCTAGTATCATATAAACATGTTCCTAACATCCTAGAATCCAATTCTTGGCAAAGAAACAAGTTATGATTCTAAGCATCAATAATTGATATTCCCCTTCACATAAATCAATACCAATTACATAATTCAAGTGTAAAACCATGAAATTCTTACCAAGATAGTAAGAAAGCACTTCACACACCTTCCTAGCTCAATTTACAAGTGAATCCCAAGCTCAAACCACAAGAAAGTTGAAAGAGATGGAGAGGAGCTTGGTAGAGATTTGTAGGTGTAAAATGGTGTAGTATGTGATTCCACCTCCCTAATCCTCTTGATATAGATCCTTAATCCCCTAATTTACTTGCTATCATGTTATTTAAAGGTAATTACATGTTAAGTAACATGTACATGAAATGAACTCCAAATTCAAATGTAATTCCAATTGCAAGTAAATTCACATGCACATGTAATTCCCTTCAAACTCATGTCAAATGCAACTCACATGTACATTCTAATGCACCTTCAAATGCATGCTACATGTACACCAATGGTATATTCTACTATACATGTATTAATTCATTCTTAGTTCCACCCGAACCCCCAATATCATACTGCCACGTGATATAATTACACCATAATCAGATCACACGTATATACCATAACTCGAGGCATTACAATTCTCCCCCACTCATTGAATTTCGTCCTCGAAATTGTATATACAAAACATGCATATCATGATACGCAACTCAATCATCCTACTATAAAAAGATAGGAAACATAATCATGTATGCAACAGTACAGTACGTATGTACCAACAGTATCATAACACTGTAAAAGCATACCAGAAACTAAATCCGGATACCATTGCATCATATGCTGCTCCGTCTCCCACGTTGCCTCTTCGACACCTCGTCTGTCCCACTGTACCTTAACCATAGGAATCACATTATTACGCAACCTGCGTTCAGCTCGATCCAAGATCATAACCGGTCGTTCCTAGTATCCAACTGTACATCAGGTAACTGTAATATGTGACTCGGATCTGGTTCATACTTCCTCAACAGTGAAACATGAAAAACATCATGAATACTACTCAATGCCGGTGGTAATGCCAAGCGATATGCCAACGTACCAATACGTTGCAAAACCTCATACGGACCAATATACCGTGGAGACAATTTTCCACGCTTACCAAACCGTACTATACCTTTAAAAGGTGAGATTTTCAAGAACACACGATCACCAACTTGAAATTCAAGTGGTCTACGTCGCTTATTGGCATACGCAGCCTGTCTATCCTGAGCAGCTTTAAGTTTCAATCGAATGACCTTTACTTTCTCTTCCATTTCATGAATCATATATGGTCCATGTAAAGTAGATTGATCCACATCATCCCAATACAATGGCGATCTACATCGTCGCCCATACAAAGCCTCAAATGGTGCCATCTGTATACTAGACTGATAACTGTTGTTATATGAAAATTCCACTAATGGCAACGACTCTTGCCAAGAGGTATCAAACTCTAATACACAGGCACGCAACATATCCTCAAGCGTCTGTATCGTACGCTCTGTTTGTCCATCTGTCTGAGGATGATATGCTGTACTCAACCGTACTTCAGTTCCCAACGCTGTCTGTAACCCTTCCCAGAAATGAGAAGTAAATCTCGGATCCCTATCCGATACAATGGAAACTGGTATCCCATGTAATCTCACTACATGTTGAATATACAACTGTGCCATTCTCAGATATGTAAACGTCATACAATATGGCACAAAATGAGATACTTTGGTGAGTCGGTCAACAATCACCCAAATAGCATCGCAACCAGAAGACGTCCGTGGTAAATGAGTCACAAAATCCATCGTGATATGTTCCCATTTCCACTGAGGAATTTCCAAACTATGTAATTCACCTCCTGGTCTCTGTCTTTCCGCTTTCACTTGTTGACAGATCAAACATCGTTTCACAAAGCTCAATACATCTTGTTTCATACGTTCCACCAAAATTGGGTACGTAAATCATGATACATTTTCTTTCCTCCAGGATGTATACTGTATCTACTACAATGAGCACGTTGTAGTAGTTCTTGGCGTAGTCCTAAAGAAGCAGGTACTACCCAACATTTTCTATATTTCAAAGTTCCATCATTGGTAAGTGCAAATTGAGATATTTGTCCTTGACTTATCCTTTCCTTCCACTGTTGTACTTCATCATCAGTCAGTTGTGCCGTTCTGATTTTCTCAAAAATGTCAGGTTCAACCAACAATGTTGATACCCGTAGTGGCACTGTTTTCATATCAAAAGCATAACCCAAAGTACAACAAGAAGTCATCAAGGTAGATAAATGAATCATCTCATCAGCCGTATGATGTACCTTTCGACTCAAGGCATCTGCTGTAAGATTAGCTTTTCCTGGCTGATATTCAATCTCACAATCATAATCTTTCAACAGATCCATCCATCTCCTTTGTCTCATATTCAACTCCGCTTGAGTGAATAGAAATTTTAAACTTTTATGATCTGTGTATATGGTAAAAGACGTACCATATAAATAATGTCGCCATATCTTCAATGCAAAGACAATGGCAGCCAATTCCAGATCATGCACTGGATATCTCATTTCATGTGGCTTCAACTGTCGTGATGCATAAGCCACTACATGTTTGTCCTGCATCAATACACAACCCAAACCAAGTAAAGATGCATCAGTATATACTGCAAACCTATCATGCTCTGATGGAATGATCAAGACTGGAGCTGTAGTCAATCGATGTTTTAATTCCTGAAAACTACGCTCACAAACCTCTGACCATTGAAATGATACTCCCTTCTGTGTCAAATGTGTCAATGGTTTGGCAATTGCTGAAAATCCTTCAACGAACCGTCGATAATATCCAGCCAAACCCAAGAAACTACGAATCTCTGGCACAGAAGTAGGTGCTGACCAATTCAACACTGCTTCCACGATCTATTGATCAACTGATATACCTTCCTCGGAAATAACATGTCCTAAAAAGCCGACACTAGTCAACCAAAACTCACACTTACTGAGTTTGGCATACAACTGATGTGTCCTCAACAATTGCAATACCATATGCAAATGTTAAACATGTTCTGCATCACTCCGTGAATAGATCAGTATATCATCGATAAAGACAATGACAAATCGATCAAGGTATTCCTGAAAAACCTGATTCATTAAACTCATAAAGACAGCAGGAGCATTTGTCACTCCAAATGGCATCACCAGAAACTCATAATGTCCATAACGAGTTCTGAATGCTGTCTTCTGTATATCTCCTTCCCTCACACGTATTTGATGATACCCTGACCTCAAATCAATCTTCGAATAAATCCTTGATCCCTACAACTGATCAAACAAATCATCAATACGAGGAAGATGATATTTATTCTTTATCGTTACCTTGTTCAACTGTCTATAGTCAATACACAATCTCATTGTCCCATCCTTCTTCTTAACAAATAAAACCGGAGCACCCCAAGGCGATACACTAGGACGTATGTACCCCTTGTCCAATAAGTCTTGCAATTGAGTTTTCAACTCTTTCAATTCAGTTGGTGCCATCCGATAAGGAGCCCGTGAAATTGCAGAAGTACCAGGTATCAAATCAATACCAAATTCCACTTCTCGACTCGGTGGAAATCCAGGTATCTCATCTGGAAACACATCCGCATATTCTGCAACCACTGGTATCTCCTCCACTTTCCTCTCTCTTTTCTGTTCATTTACATCAAGGGCATAAATCAAATAACCCGCATGTCCACGCTCTAACAAACGCGACATTCGGATTGCTGATATCAAAGGAATCCTTGCCCTCGATCCTTGGCCATAAAAATACCATTGAGTTCCAGTATCAGATTGAAATCTTACTACCTTCTGACAACAATCCACAACAGATTGATATTTACTCAATACATCAATTCCAAGGATACAATCAAAATCTGACAAGTCTAACACAATCAAATCAGCTTGTAGGCCATAGTCAGACTCAAACTGAATAACACAATCAGACACACTCTGACAAGTCCTCACAGTAGTTCCCATGGGTGTCGAAACATAAAGAGGCATCAACAGTGGAGACAAGCATATATGATACTGATCAATAAAAGCTTGTGCAATAAAAGAATGTGATGCACCAGTATCAATCAACAGAAAAGCAGGATAAGTAAATAAAGTACACTTACCCGCTATCACAGTATCAGGAGCTGCCTCTGCTTCCTCCCTGTTCAGTGCATACACCTGAGCCTGAGGTGTTCTTGCCCTCTGTCCTCCACCAGACTGTGGTACACCCTGTGGTCTCTGCTGCACTGTATTCTCTGACATGGGTCCTCTCCTCTGTTGTCCACCCACTTGAGGACAAACACGGATCACATGTCCTGGTTTCCCACAACGGAAACAAACTACCGTATCAAACTGTGGACAATTTCGTTGATAATGTGGCCCTCCACATTTAAAACAGTGTAATCCTCGTCCACTACTACTACTATTTCCTTGGGACTGTCCCTTAGATTTTCGGTCATCCCCTTTCCGTGCTCCAAAACGTTTCCCACTAAACCTAGATGAAGATGCACCACCTCGTGGTGATTTAAATGATTCCCCTCTAGGTCTCATACTGTCAGATGTAGGTGGTTGGGCTTGTCCAACATCTGTATATACCCCTACAGCAATCTCAGCCATCTCCGCTCTAGTCAACGCTTCTTCATATGATGTAGGGTTATTGGACATTACCCTATCAAATAATTCCGGCCTCAATCCTTTCACAAACTGTCTAATCTTTGCCTTTGTGTTGACAGCGATATGTGGCACATACCGGAGCAAAGAAGAATAATGCACAGCATAATCAGATACTGTCATTGATCCCTGTCTCAAATTTGTAAATTCATCCTCTTTCCTCTGCCTTGCAGCAACAGAGAAATAATGCTCCAGGAACTTCGTTCGAAACACATCCCAGTTAACTGTATGTCCTTGAGCCCTCAACTCAAGTACTGTGGACTTCCACCACATCATAGCTTTCTTTGCTAACTGGAATTCAGCTAAACGTAACCAAGCTGTCTTAGCACATGGTGCTGACACAAAGATCTGTTCCACACGTTCCAGCCACTCCTCTGCCAGTTCCCCTGATTCAGTCCCCTCAAACCTGGGTGGCTGATAACTCAGAAACTGCGTCAAAGTCAATTCTCCAGGCAACAGTACCTGTTCCACTGGTCCTTGCTCAATCGGTGGTGGTGGCACAGGCACCATCCTCACACTAGCATTGCCACTCAGGGCATCCCCAACATCCTCATGACACCCTCTGTCTGTCATAGCTGTATAACAAGGGTTAACAATAACATTTACAAGTATATAACATGTTAGAATAACATCATATTCCAAATACAAACATGTTATTTCCATTCTCAACGTGTTTAGGTAACTCCCTAATACACTTCCTCTACCCATGTTCACCCCGTTCTCGAACCACTGCTCTGATACCACTAATGTGGGGTCCTCGTTACTTAATCCATTATGTATTCAATTAAACATACATACGTGAGTCTGAATTAGTATTAAGTAAAAACCATACACTGATTAAGAGTTTCTAACTAGTTAAGTTGTTACAAGGTTTACAAACCTAACCAACTATACATCACATGTACAAGTAACAACCTAATCCAACATAACTCCTAGGCAGTGGTTCAGCTCGCAGCAGAAAATTATGACTCACGCTCCCCACGTCTATGAGTCCCTACATAAAACATTCACACAATGAGTATAGAGAACAACTATCTCAGTGCAATATCAAAACACAATATCAATATCAATGATAAAGCACAAGAAATCATCTAACGTGAATGTTCTGTATCATGCATCCACAAATGCACTATGTCATGACATGTCTCAATAATCACCCTATTATCACGAGCCCCATATGATATGCCTATTCAGCTCAATATGTCAGTGGAACCACATCACATCTTCATATTAGCAGCACATATCATAGTACCATGCTCATCTGTGACAATAGCCAGAGCATATACCCACACCAGGT
Organism: Haberlea rhodopensis; assembly: GCA_907163345.1. Lineage (NCBI taxonomy): Eukaryota > Viridiplantae > Streptophyta > Magnoliopsida > Lamiales > Gesneriaceae > Haberlea > Haberlea rhodopensis. Next base: position 2,960,566 of record CAJQUN010000003.1, on the reverse strand, counting down.
GTATATCTCTCAAGCCAAAGCATATGTAGTATATCTATCGTGGCAACGATCCCAGCCAAAGCATATACCACACCAGGCATATCTATCGAGGCAATGATCTCACCAAAGCATATACACATATCTATCAAGGCCTCCATCCCAATCATATGAAATCCATATATGTACATGCATATGAAACTACCAATCATATGACACAAGATAACATAAATCATATGATATCAAACCATAACATCATCATCACATCATATCTATACTCCGTACGTCAACACGTACCTGTACGGCGACACAAACGAGATAAATTAGGCGTCACTGGCTAAGTGCCTCGTTGTCCTGTCCCCTGAGATGATGCTACAACAATGCCAACAATATATCATGTTATCATAGGCATTAAAATCAAATTCTACAAAAATATAAAAATTTTCAACATTCTGCCATCACCGATCGATCGCCCCGAATTCTCGATCGATCGCTGAACTGTTCACTCTTCCCCGATCGCTCGAACAAAATCACCGATCGATCGCCACATGCTCACCGGTCGATCGCCTCAATTCACCGATCGATCGCCTCATGCTCAAACCGCCTTAAAACTTTACTGTTCGCGGCGATCGATCGAGATCACATGCCGATCGATCGGCGCGATCAGAAAAAATGAGACAATGGCGATTTTGAGCTTATCTTCATGGTACTTCTTGCACAACTCATTTCCTATCATGTAACCATGATTCATGCACTCCCTAGTATCATATAAACATGTTCCTAACATCCTAGAATCCAATTCTTGGCAAAGAAACAAGTTATGATTCTAAGCATCAATAATTGATATTCCCCTTCACATAAATCAATACCAATTACATAATTCAAGTGTAAAACCATGAAATTCTTACCAAGATAGTAAGAAAGCACTTCACACACCTTCCTAGCTCAATTTACAAGTGAATCCCAAGCTCAAACCACAAGAAAGTTGAAAGAGATGGAGAGGAGCTTGGTAGAGATTTGTAGGTGTAAAATGGTGTAGTATGTGATTCCACCTCCCTAATCCACTTGATATAGATCCTTAATCCCCTAATTTACTTGATATCATGTTATTTAAAGGTAATTACATGTTAAGTAACATGTACATGAAATGAACTCCAAATTCAAATGTAATTCCAATTGCAAGTAAATTCACATGCACATGTAATTCCCTTCAAACTCATGTCAAATGCAACTCACATGTACATTCTAATGCACCTTCAAATGCATGCTACATGTACACCAATGGTATATTCTACTATACATGTATTAATTCATTCTTAGTTCCACCCGAACCCCCAATATCATACTGCCACGTGATATAATTACACCATAATCAGATCACACGTATATACCATAACTCGAGGCATTACAATATCAGGTTCTTTCGATGTCATGAAGAATGTCAATGAGAGTCAATTCATTTCCCGAAGTCATCTTTAGAACCATCTTCCCCAATCCAACGACCATAGATGTTGTCGAATTTCCCATGTAGAGTTGGCAACCACTTATTAGTGTGTATGTGGAGAACATGGCTTTGTCCACACATGTCGGATAGCACCGAAATCGACGAACCATTCCATAGGATTGTCCACCAAGTTTGCTTCAAATATCACAACGTTTAGCATTAGCTCATTCAAGTCATCCAAGATCAAATCATGTTCGGTCACATTGACTTGATCCTTTGCTTTCCCACGAACGTCTGTGTTACGACAATCTTTTGCCATGTGATTGGGTTTTACACACTTGTAGCATTTACATGTGAACTTCTCCGCCTTGCCATTTTTGGAGGCCATACAGTCAAACTTTCATTTTGATCCGGTTGTTTGTTCAACTAGGTTAGCCCGTGGTTCCATTTGAAACCTACCCGCCTTCCTCTCGGAACCTTTGTTGTCCTCCTCGATTTGTAGTCGAATCACAAAGACTCATCTCATTTCGTTTGTGTTTGAGATAGTTCTTGAAGTCTTTCCACATATGAGGCAATTTTTTAATCATTGCGGCGACTTGGAATGTATCACTTAGACTCATTCCCTCCGCATGAATGTCATGAAAAATCACTTATAGATCTTGCACTTGCGCCATCACGGGCTTGGTGTCAACCACCTTGAAATCCAGGAACTGTCCAACTATGAATTTCTTCATGTCGACATCCTAAAATTTTGTAATTCTTTTCCAGCGATTCCCAAAGTTCCTTTGTTGTTTTCACAAGACATTTATTGTCTAACCCGTTTAGAATGTAGTTCTTGCAAAGAAAGTCGCTTTGATTACATGCATCAAGTGCCACCCTCTTTTGGGTGTCAGTTTCCCATTCTTCAACGTTAGGAGTCTCATCGGTTAAGAACCTTGCCAAACTTAGTGTGGTCAAGTAAAAGAGCATTTTTTGCAGCCACCGCTTGAAGTCGTTCCCATTGAACTTTTTCGGCCTTTCACTATGATGAACATGAATCGTTGTTGCACTCGAAAAAACCATTTGTTGCTAATATTATCTTAAGATTGTAGTACAAAATATTCCGGGTGTGTATCCTAGGAAGGTAGCAAGCAAAAACAACAATGGCTTCGTAGTATGAATGTCGATGTGAGATTTAGAATCTCCGCCCTTAAGACAATATTGATCCGCTACGGTGCTAACAGTTCAATTGACAATTTGTCTCACAAGATACAACGATTTATGACTTGTGATAGGAGCACTCCAAACCACAAGTCCTCAAACCACAAATGTTTGAAAGCACTGAACTTGAGAATGAAAATGATGAACAAAATTCACAAAATTTGCTCTTGAATCTCATGTGATTTTTTAAAATCTGATATAAATCCAGTAATGGGTCGTTCATTATATTCTAGACCAAGTAATGCCACCTAGGGACACCAATTGGAGGCAACAATTCAGGAAAAAACACATCAATATGTGAAGGGACGCATCCAACCCAAAAATCTGGGCAGGCCTCGATCGATCGCCCAAGATCGCGCCATTTTCCTTTCGCCTACTGCCAGGCGCGATCGATCGTGCCTGGAGTGCCGATCGATCGCGCCTGGCAGTTTTTTGGCAATTATTTTTCCAAACGCACGATCGGTCGGGCCAACATATGACGACCTATCGCGGCCCCCAATACACTTCGTTTGGTCATCAATGCTTAAATTCTAATTCATTAAGCATTTTCCAATACTCTTTCTTTTGCTGCCTTCCTTAATTTTTTTTATTAGTTTAAAAAAAAATTAAAAATTACATTTTGTCCCCAAAAAATTGTATTTTATCCCCTAAAAATTGTATTTTGCCCCCACTAAAAGTATATTTTGGCCCCTAAATTTTTTTTACCCTCAATTTTTTATGTTTTTTTGTTTTTTGCCTCCCACCCCCCCAACCCGAAATGCTAGATTCGCCCCTGCCAGCCGATCTGGAAATTTTAATGAAAGTTCGAGAGGTTAATTTTGTTTCTCACTGCTGAGTTCAGGTTAAGGAGGTAGACCAATCAGACAACGGAATAGAATCGCTCATTAATAGAGTTGAGAGTCTGTTAGCTCAGGGGAAGCTATGTGAAACAGTGGATGCTCTTGAGAACGGGGTTGAAGACAACAAGGTGTGTGAGATTGTGGATGACTGGGTCAGACGAGCTAGAAGCAGAGCTACAACAGAGCAAGCTTCGACTGTTCTACAATCCTACGCCACTTGGATAAGCCTAACGTAAACATCTTTTTAAGTCATCCACATTCTTTAACAGATTATGCTCAGTTGCTGGTGTATCGTGGGAACATTTTTGTGGCCTAAATTATCTGACAAATGCTTCAGGATACTTGTGAATCAACACCCCCGCCCATATTGCAAGTCCATTTGACCTAAAAGGTTATTAATGACACCAACACAATTACATACATTTTTGTTTTTAATTAAGTACAAAGGTGGGTAGAAATCAACTAAAACTCAATTTCAATTTCCAAAATAAACACTACAGGCCTTCAACTTTAACATGCCATAATCAACTAAAACTCAATTTCAAAATCCAATATAAAAACTGCAGTCCTAGGTGACTGGGGCTGCCATCATCTTTTAGTGTTTTTTAAATATATATTTCTTAAAAAGTGTGTTTTACCCTTTATTTAAAAAAAATTATTCTCATAATCGTGGCTCCGCTTGTACTTTGGTTATAGCCAGATATGAGTTATGATGAATATTTAAAAACTGGTATGTTGCGGATCGATGATAATATGAGAACAATTTTTTTTTTTCATTTGAGATACATTATGCACCATTTTTTTTTAATTTGATGCCCACTTCTCGCTTTTTAGTTAATAGATAACCATAAAAATTGTGGAACTTATTATTTAAAGAATGTTGTTCTCACTCCTTTATTGGGAATTGTCAAACTATTCAATTTATGTACCGTTTGGAGTTTGGAGTGAGCGATGTGATAAATAAATTATGAGAACGGTGATAAATAATATAGTGTGATAAGTTATATGATGTTTGATATGATTTTAAAATGGTGAGTTAATTTTATTGTCTGGTATAATGATTAAAATACTCCTGAAATTTTGAATGTAAAATTTTGACGCGAATATCAGATTTCGGGTGGAATTTCAAAATTTTTCGATTATGATATACATGTCATTTTATTACAATTATTGAAATGGCAAACTCAAACACGAGAAAAATGTGAAGTACATGTTGTTGTTCTTATTAAATGAATGAATAATAGTAGTATTACAGAAGGACAATCATAATATAAATACACAAACTAACTACAAGTGTATAGTTGTCAATTAGTTGTCAACTACTAACTAAAATGTGAGTTAAAATATCTAATATGTAAAACTCCCCCTCAAGGTGGACGGTAAAGATCTTTAACGGGCATTTTGGATAGGAAGGATTGTAAAGACCGAGGTGGCAGAGCTTTAGTAAAAACATTAGCAAGCTGGAGATTGGAACGGACAGATATAAGTTTTATCGAGCCATCTTGGATTTTGTCCCGAACAAAGTGAAGATCAATCTCTATATGCTTGGTACGTTCATGAAAAGTTGGATTTTTGGCAATATGGATGGCTTCCTCATTATCGCAAAACAGCAAGGGAGGGCTACAAAGAGAGAGAGAGAGAGTAGTTAATTCACTCACGGTGGCAGCCATTGCACGATATTCCGCTTTCGGCGGAGGAACGAGAGATAGTAGTTTGTTTCTTAGCCTTCCAAGATATAAGAGAATCGACAAGAAAGACACAATAACCAGTTGTCAGACTTTCTAGAATCAATGCACGAACCCCAGCCAGCATCTGAAAAAGCTTTCAAAGTTAAGGGTGAACTAGCTGAAAAATATAGACCCTGTCCTAGAGCCCCTTTGAGATACCGTAAGACATGATGAACGGCTTGAAGATGAGTAGTTTTTGGCTTAGTAACAAACCGACTTAACCGATGAACAACATAAGTAATATCCGACTTGGAGACTGTGAGATAAAGCAACCGACCAATCAAAGTTCTGTAAGCAGAAGCATCTGTTAAATCTTCACCATCAGAAGCACTGAGGCGTAATTTAGGGTCCATGGGTGCAAGAACAGGCTTGCATGAAAGATAACCAAAATCTTCCAACAATTGAAGAGTGTAATGGCGTTGAGACAGGACCAAACCAGCAGACGATCGCTATTTCAAGTCCCAGAAAATACGTGAGGTCACCCAAGTCCTTAAGTTGAAATTGTTGATGAAGAATATTTTTTACTGAGGCAATCTCTTGTGAAGATGGACCAGCAATAATAATATCGTCAACATATACCAACAGGGCAATAAATGTGGCTCCAGAACCACGCACAAACAGGGAATAATCGGACTTACATTGAACAAAACCAAGCTGGACAACAAAAGATGAAAATTTAGAATGCCATTGACGTGATGCTTGTTTTAGGTCGTATATGGACTTACGGAGACGACAAACCATCTTTGCATTGCATCCCAAAGACACTCCCACTGTGAAGGATACCCCAAAGGTAGATCCATATAGACTTCCTCAAAGAGATCACCATGCAAGAAAGCAATATTTACGTCTAATTGAACAAGTTGCCAATTTTGAGAAGCTGTCAAAGCAAGGATTAATTTGACAGTGACCAATTTGGCAACTGGGGAATATGTTTCCACAATAAACTCCCTCTTGTTGAGTATAGCCATTGGCAACGAGACGTGCCTTATATCGCTCGATCACACCAGAAGAATTATACATGATTTTGTAAATCCATCGACAACCAATGATATGCTTACCAGATGGTAGTGGAACTACTGTCCAAGTATTATTTAAAGTCATGGCATTCAATTCTTCTTGCATGGCAACTCGCCATTCAGGAATCCGGATGGCTTCGTGGTAGAAACGTGGCTCAATGGAGGTGGAAACATTTAAAACAAGGCTTTTAAAAGAAGGGCTCAAAGAGTTGTATGAGAGAATCGAAATGGGATATGGTGTAGAAACAGAGGGATTGTGGATCAAAGTGTTATGTAAAAGATTGCAATGAAAATCACGTAAATGGGAAGGGAGTTTGGACACTCAGTTAGACTTACGCAGAGGGGCAGTAGATTGAGAAGGAACAAGATCAGGCGGTAAAGAATGAGGGTGGACAAGAGGATTCGAATGAGTGGAATCCAGTTGTGAAATGGGAAGGACCAAGTCAGAAAAAGGATCATCGAGAGAAGGATGATTGGACTCAGAATGAAAAGGAAATATGTGTTATGAAAAGTAACATTTCGAGACGTAAAAAATTGTTTAGCTTGTAAATCATAGAGTTTATAAGCCTTCATGCCAATAGGATAACCCAAAAAGACACATGCTCGAGCCCTTGGCTCAAATTTTGTGCAAGATACGGATAAGGTGGAAGCGAAGGCCAGACAACCAACAACACGAAGATGGAAATAATTAACGTTTTGCTTAAACAAACAAGCATAGGGTGACTGATGTTTAAGCAAAACTGATGGTGTTCGGTTGATTAGAAAAGTTGCTGTAAGAACACAATCTGACCAGAATTGGAGAGGAACGCGAGACTAAAAATAAAGTGTTCGAGCAACATTAAGAAGATGTTGATGTTTACGTTCCACAATGGAAGTTTGTTGAGGCGTTCAACACAAGAAAACTGGTGGACAACCCCACGCTTGTTGAAAAATTCAGAAAAAACTAAATTCTTTAGCATTATCGGAACGAAAGCATTTAATTTTAGTGTGAATAGAGTTTCAACAAGGCTGAAAAATCGTGGAACAACATGTAAAGCATCAGATTTATGGACAAGTAAGTATACCCATGTAAATCGTGTGCAATCATCGACTAAGGTAAGGAGATAACGATGTCCATTATATGCTGCCGTATGAAACGGCCCGCATATGTCACAGTGCATTAGATCCAGATGATTTATAGCTAGATGATTATGTGAAACAAAGGGTAATTTTCATTGTTTGGCTAAGGGACAAATGTAACAAGGTGTATGAGAACGATCCAAAGAACTGTAGAACAACAAGTCTACTGTCCGAGAGATGACCAAGTCTATTGTGCCATGTATGTACAGACACTTTATTAACAAATACGGAATGAGTACTGTCAGACGAAGAAATTGAAGTTGGAGCATGAAACGCATACAAATCATGTACCCTATCACCCTTGTCAATCATCATGTTGGTTCGAATATCCTGAAGAAGGAAATAAGTAGGAAAGAAAAGTATGAGAGCATTGTTGTGGGAAGTAAGAGCACTCACAGATAACAAAATAAACTTGAATTGAGGAATATACAACACATCAGGAAGACAAATTTCAGATCTAAGTTGAATATTCCCACTGAACAAAACAGGAAGATGCGAATGATCAGGAAAGATGACTCTAGAGTTGGACACAGGGTGTAAAGAAGTAAAAGCTTCTAAATGAGAATATATGTGGCGAGATGCGCCGAAGTCCACAATCCAGACGCAAGGATCACAAAGAAAAGACTCAGTGGCTAAAGAAAAACATGTACCTGCAGCAAAAGTTGTTGTAGGATTGTCAACTGGAGAAGGAAGCTGCACTGTAGAAGTGAGTTGATGAGAAAACAGATTCATGAGTTGATTACACTGTCCATGACTTAGAGTTTGGAAGAAAGTTCCAAACTCTCCAGTAAGGAAACCATTGGTAGCTTCAGTAGAGGAAGAACTAGCAACTTGAGTGTTCATGGTAGGATGATATACAGTTGATGCAGGTCTCGAATTCTCACAAAAACCAGGAGGATAACCGTGTAATTTGTAGCAACGATCAATCGTATGACCATGAAAGTTGCAAGCTGTGCAGAACGGCCGATCTTTCTCTGCATTAGTGTGTGAAGTAGATGAATAACTGTTATTCGAGTTCTTAGGAGAACGAACAACCTTGGTAGTAGCAACATTAGCAGCAGAGCCAACAGAAACAACTGAAGAGGTTCCAACATTGCGATGTCGTTCCTCTTGAGAGACCAATGCGAAAACCTTGTTTATAGGAGGCAAAGGATCCAGTAGAAGTATCTGTGCTCGGACTTGGGCAAATGAGTCACTGAGCCCAATCAAAAAAGACAGAACATATTCTTGTTGAAAATATTCATGCAACTCTTTAAAATCTCCACAAACCCAATGACCACAAGTGCATCGAGGACGGTAATTAGATAATTTTTCCCATAGAGTTTTCAACTTAGTGAAATAGGTACTACTTGTATCTTGATTCTGTCGAAGCATGAGTAAATCTCGTCGTAATTGAAATAGGTCCATTACTCTATTGAAATCGATCACGAAGGTCACACCATATATCAAGAGCAGAAGTAGAGAAGATGATACTTGTTGATATTTCCTTAGTTACAGAATTGAGAATCCAGGAAATAACAATGATGTTATTTCTAATCCAATAAGGAAGTAAGGACGAAGCAGAACCGGGTTGCTTAGGGTCGAACCATCGACAAAGCCTAATTTATTCTTAGCAGACAAAGCAATAACCATCGCACGATGCCACACAGCATAATTTCTCCAAGTAATGGTTGTGAAACAAGAAGCGTACCGGGATTATCAGAATGATGGAGGAAATACGGATCCAAAGGATCGGTAATGGCGGAGCTGCCAGTAGTAGAAGATGATGAATTTGCAGCAGAATCAGCCATACGATCAGTGATATTGCAAGCGACGAGGAAGAAATCAAGGAACACTCGATCGAATTGCAGAAAAATTGCGGAAGCTAGATGCGTCAACTGATACCATATTACAATTATTGAAATGGAAAACTCAAGCACGAGAAAAATGTGAAGAACATGTTGTTCTTATTAAATGAATGAATAATAGTAGTATTACAGAAGGACAATCAGAATATAAATACACAAACTAACTACAAGTGTACAGCTGTCAATTAGCTGCCAACTACTAACTAAAATGTGAGTTAAAATATCTCATGTGTAAAACATTTTGTACCAATTTTTGTGTGTTAGTAAATATTACGTGTTTTTTGTGTGAAGATATGGCACATAGGAGGAATTTAATATTTTCTGTGTATGTTGGAAGTAATTTATCACATGATTTTTGGTTTTAACATATAACAGTCTTTCTATCAAATTGTTTATGATCCCGTGTACAACAAAGTCGACCGCAGAGGTCATTCTTGCACCAATTGGATATGACAACATAATGAGTACATAGATATGTGGAACGATAGAAGATATCACATTGTGTTGTGTGTGATAGTGTGAATTGTGCGTATGTATCCTTTAAAAAAGGGTTTTAACCGTCCACAAAATAGGAGGAAGATGGTTTAAATAGATGTTAAAAAAGTTTAAAATTTATTTTATAATTTATTTTAATTTTTTAAATGGTCATCAGACCAATTAATTGGTCCGTTAGACCCATCAAATGACAATCGTGTGCGAACTTAATGGGTCTATTGACCCCAAATTTTCTTAAACCGCCTTCTGAGGGTGCGTTTATCAAAACGCAGACGCAGAGTGCATTTATTAAACTGCATCCGGCAACTGCGTTTCACATTGTTTCAATAAAAACAAGTTACACTTAATTTTTTTATTTACAATATTATTTTAAATTAGCCTAAAAGATCATATCTAAAAATAGTTTTTACAACCATGACGTACAAACGAGATCTTATAGCCTCCATCATTAATGGTACACTGACACCAACATTTTTAATTTTTTTAGTACAGAGGTGACTGGTGAGGATTTTTTAAACAATAAATGTGTTTAGAACCAACATATTCTTCCAAATTGGGAGATATAATACTATTAGATCAAAGTGATCATGATAACACAAACATTTTATGATATAAAAGCAAAACATATTACATCGATGTTTATCTACACCAACACATATATGTGTTGATATATCTATCTTATGGGACACCACCGATTGGGGTCCCCCATGAGTAGAACTGTCAAAATGGGCCTGACCCAACCCGCCAAATAGGCGGGTTGGGTTACCATTTTTAAGGCCCGCCAGCAGGTGGGCCTACACGGGCTAGCCAAACGGGTCGCGGGTTTTGGCGGGCCAACCCGCGGGTTGGCCCCATTTTTAAAAAAAAAAAAATTGTTATTTCTTTTTTTAGGTTCAATTCATAGATAAAAACTCAATATCACATTGAAGCATTCGATCTACTATATAATTTTCACTTGTTTTGATTGAAAGTTGCAACAAGTATTTCAAAATTGAGTAAAATATTGATTCACTAATCAAGTTTTTTTAGTAGTAGTGTTAATATCTAGATAAAACCTGAAACAAGTTTCAGTATTTTTCTAGCATCAGTTCCAGGTTCGGCAAGTTTAGATGGAAATTTTTTTTTTTAAAAAAAAAATTTAAAAATTTATTTTATTTTTAAAAAAATTAAAATTTAAAAAGATATATTTCGGCGGGCTAGTCCGCCCCAACCCGCGGCCCGCTTCGGGTCGGGTTGGGTTGGGGTTTTCCCAACCCGCCTGGAGGCGGGCCCAAACGGGTTGGGCCCGTTTGGGCCGCGGGTTGGGCGGGCCATCCCGTTTGGGTCGGGCTGATCATCCCGTTTGGGTCGGGCTGGCCCGTTCTGACAGCTCTACCCGTGAGTAAGAAGGAAAACCCCAAAACATATCTTTGAATTTATTTTTATCTCATCCGAACACGCTTACTTCTGAGTTTTTTTTTTTTTTTTTGAGCGTGCTTAATTACGAGACTAACCACGTAAATAATTACCTTTTTAATTCATTTTTCGGCTCGTCTTACAATGCGCCGCGGTGAGCAGTATACCAACACCTGATCTTTGTCTGTATCTTCTTCCTCACTCCACTCGTCACCGGTAACTCACCCGACTCTCTACCTCCCTCCACCCCAGGCGCAACTTAGCTCCTTTCCGCGATTGAATTCGCCAACACCTCCTTCAAAGTACTGGCGCTGTTCCGCCTCTTCCACTGCACTATTACAAATGCAGTTTAAATTCACTCATATGATACTTGCATTCGTAATTATCCCGGTCTTGTAGATTTTTTCGCCATTTTCCGATCTCCTTTTAGGGATGGAGATTCGGTTAATTTTTCTCGGTTTATCATTAATTTCGTGCCTTCATTGTGGTTCGTCGGAGCCGATTATATTTTCAGCGAGGTTGGTGCATAGGTTTTCCGATGAAGCAAGGGGAGTTATGGTTTCTAGAAATGGAGCTGATGTGGTCAATGGCGGTGGAGCTGGCCGCGGTTGGCCTCGGAAACGGAGCTCAGAGTACTATCGGCGGTTGTTGAGCGGCGATGTGCAGCGGCAGACGCTTAAGCTTAACCCTCAGTTTCAATATCTTTACCCTTCTAAAGGAAGCGCCACATTACCCCTCGGAAATGACTTTGGATGGTTTGTATTCTCTCTGTTTTACTGCGGATTAGGTGGATGCATTTCTTTTGGTAATGTTTGATTTGCAGCTAGAAACTTAATGATGCAAACTTCTGGTATATTTCCTTTATATAATAGACGCAGATTTTTCTCCCTGATAGATAATTAACTAGATAAATAAAGCGTGCTTTGTGTATGCACTTTTCCACCAACACACTGAAAGAACACACCAGTGGTTTGTCATGAGGTGGAGGACAAGTCCTAGTTTACCCGAAGAGACTTGGATCGATTAACTGGTATGTTTCCAGAATCAAGATGTGTATATAATAATAAAGCTTAAGGTGTCAAGCAAAAAAAGTGTGAAGCAAGCCCTTGTTTTTTTCAACTGAATTACACAGCAAAGTGAGATATGAAACGGAGAAACGGCAAAGTGAGATATGAGACAACGCAAAGTGTCTCTTTCTTTATCCCTCGCCAAATGGAATACTAGGAAGAGAGAATATATTCTCTCTTTCTTCATTCTCATGTTTTTCTTGAGAAAAATAAAGCTTAAGGTGTTAAGCAAGAAAAGTGTGAAGCAAGCCCTTGTTTTTTTCAACTGAATTACACAGCAAAGTGAGCAAAGTGAGCAAAGTGAGATATGAAACGGAGAAACGGCAAAGTGAGACATGAGACAACGCAAAGTATCTCTTTCTTTATCCCTCGCCAAATGGAATACTTGGAAGAGAGAATATATTCTCTCTTTCTTCATTCTCATGTTTTTCTTGAGAAAATAATGATGCTAAATATTTTATTTTCCTATCTTTTATTTTTTCAAGAGAGATCTATGGAATTTTCTCCTTTAAAAGTATATGTGATAGCAATTAATAATTAGTCATGACATTCTTATGTTAGCCGAGTAGTATGGTAGTTAGATAAGATGGGTCTCGTCTTGACTAAATATCAAAGACTAAGTCCAAGAGGAGGTTTTTTTTAGTTAATTTAATTCCCTTGAAAGAATCCTACACACTTTAGGAAAAAAATACGTCTTGTGTATGCGTCTTAAACCCGCATATTTAATCTCATTAAATTTAGGTGCCATGTTAATCTATTAAACTATTAACATTGGAACCTACCAAACGCAATTAATTACCAAAATTTCTGTGTTCTGAAGTTCTAGATACAAATGAATGGCACAGGTATGAACTTGTCAATTATAGTTAGCATGCACCATGGTTCTTTTATCTATTGTGTAGATTGAACATTAAGGTGTGGATAACCTGATTGTGACTCAATAACTATGCCTTCAATCTGTGATTCAATCGTGTGTTCCTGAAAAGCTCCTTTTGCAAAATTGCAAGACACTTTAGCCAGGGGATGGTTTAATAACAGAGCAAAGGAATCACATTAGACATCCTCGCTCAATAAGGCGAGTGGTGAATTCTATCAACATAGTACATGCCTCTGCTTGAATTTCATGTGGATCCAAAATGGAAACTTGGTGACCTTCAAGGAATCGGAGACCAAATCAAATCATAGTGCTATTGGACAAGACACCAATGATGTGTCTCATTGTGAGAACCAATGATGCCAATTGTAACTTGGTGACCTTCAATTAGAATTTCTTTGATTTGTTGCAAGTCTTGTGCAGCCTGTGCTGGTAAAGCCAGATATGCCACCCAGCTTACAATCCTTTCTTTGTTAGTGACGTGCCAGGCCCCCTGATACTCAGTTGGGTAATTACAATTGGGTCATGAATATTTTGTGTGGATACTACATATGATTTATCATGCAATGGCAATTAACAAATTATGTATTTCGATTCATGAAGCATGGAGGGTCCCCTTACTGTAATTTAGGAAACCCTTTAATTTCCCTGTAGTGTGCATTTAAGTGTGGTTGAATGCTGCTTCTTTGACTAAAGTTTTTTTGCACACATGAGTGGTGTAATCAAAAGACATGATTGTACATTGGACAGAAATTAAATCAGTCGGGCTTTCTGTGAATAGGGTCCATTGTTCCCTGGGTCCCATGCATATGCACTTGGGAAATAACTTAGATCGACTTCATATGCATGGTAATTTGATTTTATTGGTGTGAGATTTGGTTGTCTTTGAAGTTTTCTTGTTCCACTTTTGGAAAAAAGCTATATGGTTCTCAGTACTGTGACATATGGTTTATTAAATCAGGTAAATATGTGATTTGGTTTTAAATATACTCTGTCTATGCACACGAGATAAAGCATGTAGTACATGATTTAATGTTGTTACATGTTCCACATTCTCCCAGCCCATAAATGGTGGCAACAACCATGCAATAATATTCTGTCCAACCACACAATTTATACGTAGTGTTGCTACATAATTTTTATAGGAATATGATCAAGGGTTAGAAATGACGTATCACCTGAAATTTTTGGAATTTTAATTTTTTCACCCCCATTTATTTTGTTTCACATCATCTTTTTGAACAGGTTACATTACATGTGGATTGATATAGGCACACCAAGTGTTTCTTTTCTTGTGGCGTTGGATGCTGGAAGTGATCTATTTTGGGTTCCCTGTGAATGTGTCGAATGTGCGCCTTTAGCTGCCAGTTACTACAGCAGTCTGGTAGGAAACAGTTCTTATTTTTTGGTCATTGTTGTTGTGATTTAGGAGATGTTTTTTTCCCATGGATGAACATCCACATTCCTTCTTTATGGTTCTGTTTTAGTACATAAAGAAAAATACAAAGATTTGCGTGGATACTCGGATGCACGGTTTGTGGCTCTTGAACATTGTATTTTCCATGTATAATCTTGACAAACATATCATACTAATGAATATGAATTTATGAACTCTCCCCTGAGGTTTGGGACTCTTAGTTACATATCCCTCCTACAAAACCATACTTTTAGCCAATTACTACAAAATCACGCATTTAGCCGATTACTGTTAAATACCCAATCAAAATGGTATTATTTGTACCTTGATTATTTATTATTATTTAAAAGATTTAACAGAAATTTATTCAATTCCACTAATATCATATTGAAAGTTAAATTTTGTGGCCATAAAAAATTGCAAGTGAATAAAACTGAGAGCTGGATATTTTTCTTGCTGATTTTGTTAGACATTAATTAATTCTCATTTCATTGATTGATTTTATTTTATATTTTCTTCTATTCCCCTTTTTATTTGTTCATCGTGGTTGTGTATTTTGGAGGTAAAGCTTGGTGAGGTGAGTTTTTTTTTTTCTTTCAAAGTTTGATTTGGGTCCAATCTACATTTAGTATGGAGTAGTTTCCCCTTATTTGTTTGAAACAGTCACATGAAACAACATATATGGCTAAACAGGTACGATATAGTCCACTTATGACTCTGACTGTTTTGTATACAGGCCCATTTCTTATGAAAATTTTAAAATATGTTCTCATGATTGAAAATTTAAAAAGAACTCTCCTCTCGGCCCACCCAGAAAAACCCATTGGATTTAGTTTTATGCCCTGTGGAAAGGGTGCTTTAATTTTTAGCATTGTCCTTCCATGACTTCAATTAATTTGTATCTCAAAAGAGCATAAAGATAGAATTTGAATTCTTATCTTTTTGCGTTCATCACCTGAATTATTTTGGCAGCTGGGTGCAAATATAAAAGCTTGTTAACCCTCTCCTCTGACATTTGGCTCTCTTTGGTTGTATATATTTTCATGTTTTTTCTGATGAAGATTCCATTAAATCTGGAATGTTGATTTATCAATACCTTTTTCGCGAAGAAAGACTTACCAGACTGTTCTATTTGGTGGAATCCGTTCAAATTTGGTCCCAAGTTGTCAATAAACCTATAGAAAGTTTACATGACATGTATCTTGGGATGGATAAAAGCTTAACACTGCAGGCATTTCTCAAATAGCTAGTTGCTGTTGAATTAGTAGCATGTTTATTACTTATTTCAAATGATTGATTGGCAGGTGCTCCCTGGTTTTTGGGGCATCTATTATGCAGGATAAGGATCTTAATGAGTACAATCCATCTGGTTCTACCACAAGCAAGCCCCTATCTTGCAGTCATCAGTTATGTGAACTGGGACCAAATTGTCCAAACCCCAAGCAGCAATGTCCTTATACCATCAACTACTATTCAGATGATACCTCGACTTCTGGATTTCTGGTGGAAGATGTATTACATCTTATGCCAGGCCATAATGATGCATCCAACAAATCTGTTAAAGCACCAGTCATTATAGGGTATGTTTTCTTTGCAGTTACTGTTGAGAAATAGCCTCATGGAACTGTTCTATTTTCTTGATGCTTACGATATTATTTTTATTTTAGATGTGGTAGTAAACAAACTGGTGGTTACCTGAATGGAGTAGCTCCTGATGGTCTTTTGGGTTTGGGACTTGGAGAAATTTCTGTTCCAAGTTTTCTTGCAAAAGCTGGATATGTTTCGGACTCTTTTTCTCTGTGTTTTAATGAAGATGATTCTGGGAGGCTATTCTTTGGGGACCGGGGAATTACTGGCCAACAAACTACTCCTTTCCTATCTGTGGATGGAAAAAAGTAAATGTTTTAATCTAATCATAGTTCCAAGATCTCTTATGTGTTGCCAATATATTGGAATTATATTTGGTTATTTCATGGTTCAGCTTAACGTATATTGTTGGAGTGGATGCATGCTGCATTGGGAGTTCATGTCTGGAGCTAACGGACTTTGAAATGCTTGTTGATAGTGGAACCTCATTCTCATTTTTTCCCATTCAAGTCTATGAAAGAGTTGTTGACGAGGTATATCTTTTTTTAAGGTTCTATACACTATGCTATGTTTTGCAAAGGTAGGCCAGTTTGATCTGGAATATTATTGTGATCATAGTTTGACAGGCAAATAAATGCTTCAAGGTCTAGCTTTGAAGGATATCCGTGGCAATATTGCTATAAATCCAGGTACATGTTTACTTCGGTAGGGGGACATTTTGTCATCTATGTCTTCTTTTAACTAATTTGAGTATTTCACTTTTAACAGTTCTCAAGGGGTGCCGAAGATTTCTTCCCTGGTCCTGAAGTTTTCAACAAACAACAGTTTTGTGGTCATCAATCCTGTTTTTGTGATCTATGGTACCCAGGTTGTTTCTTGTAAGCTTAACTGTTTTGCATAGCATAATTTTTTTTGATACATGGTTGTGGTAAGCTTGGACACTCTTAAAATATTTTTTTGGATTATATGAGCTTGTCTACCTAAAGCTGTGGAAGCTATATGTTGTGTCTGGATTGTTTATGCTCATAGTTCAGAGTTCATGAATAAGTGTTTGAACTGCAAATAAGAATGAGATTTTTGTTAAAATTTCTTTTATTGATCGAATCACATATCCATTTTATGGTTATGAACCTAATTGTACAAGGCAGGAAACGAAAATGAGATAAACTTTGATAACAAAGGACAACTAAGGAAAGTATGGTGACAAATTTTTCACTCAATGTGATGGCTGACGATGCATACAAATTGGATTGACCGCACGCAAAGACCTGATTTTGTAAAGTTTAACTGGTTTGGTTTGCAAGTAGCCAATAGTGTGTCTCTTTGCTCTGATGGTTGTTTTTGCATGTTCGTACCTGAATGCTGATACTTATGATGGGTGCAAATGTGGTTGTTTTCTATGCACTGCAGGGTGCAGTTGGGTTTTGTTTAGCAGTGCAGCCCACAGATGGAAATTTGGGAACATTTGGACGTAAGCACAGACTTGCATTCCAATGGCATATTGTAGTCAACAATGAACTTACTGCTCTCATTCCAGAATATGAGAATATATTTGAACACTGATCGTTGATCAGTGGCTTTGGATTCATTATCTTTGTCAAGTGATTTTCCTCTTGGCTCTTGCAGAGAACTTCATGACAGGATATCAGATTGTATTTGATAGGGAAAAATACCTATTGGGTTGGTCACATTCAAAGTGTGAGTATCTTAATTCTTTATATCCCATTTTGGTTTGAATTTGTTCCTTATAAGCATGATAGTTATGCAATTTAATGGGTCTTTGGTGCATTTTACTGAAATTCTACTGCTTCTGTAGGTCTTTTTATCTATATAGTGCATTAATCTGTTCGTTCATGTATAGCATCGTGGTTTTAGAGCCCTTAGTATTTTAATAGAGAGTTGAAAGAATGTGAGGCTCCTCGAAGGATTTGATATCATGAATTTGAAATAATGGATTTCAACCGACTCCTTGGAGGAAGAATTTGAAATCCATCATTTTGATGAAAAAATAACTAAGAATAATAGCTAATGGATTTTAAACCCATAGATTTAGAAATGAAATAAACTACTTGAATGGAATTCTTTGAATCATTAGCTTTCATTTCAAATCCCTTCATCCAAATGCAATCGTAACTAATGGATTTTAAACCCATAGATTTAGAAATGAAATAAACTACTTGAATGGAATTCTTTGAATCATTAGCTTTCATTTCAAATCCCTTCATCCAAATGCAATCGTTTGGAATTAGTGCTGTAAGAGTGATGCTCCAGTAGTCAATTTTAATAGATTTGAAAGAATATGAGAAAATAACTGCTGTAGATGTCACACCGAGACTATGCACCATTTGAAAATAATAGCCATGCATGTCTTGCAAAGATTTAGAAATGACATTATGTTTCAATGGAGTGTACACTATTTTGTCTCTCATCAAGATTGTTCTATGATTATCCATAAACGATCGTGTATAACATATGTTTTCCCCTTCAAGTCAACAGCATTGATCTCTCCTGTGCACACAATTAATCTAAACGTATTCCAGGTCTGGATCTTAAAAATGGTGATGGAGGGCCAGTTGGCAACTCTCCTAGTACCTTACCAACAACAGAGCAGCAGAGTGTGCCAAAAGGTCATGCTGTTGCCCCGGCATTTGCTGGAAGGACACCTAAATCCTCAGCCTCAAGCGGCTCACATATGGCAAGGTGGTTCATATTGTTGTTGCTAATGGTGCATGTCTCATAAGCTTGTGTTCTCCCATAGTCGAGGCTGGTAAAGCTCTATATATCCTGGTTCTTCCTATGCTACAGCCAACGATTTTACAAGTGCATTAATTTGCATTGGACCGTGCCACTCCTGAATTCTATGCTAATATATGTGGAATGAATGCTCCCCCACCACACATCACCAATGTAGCGTAGAAGTAACCGTAAAACCCTACCCTCTTTTGTGGGTTTTTCATGTAAATTATGCTCACTGTATTTCTTTTAGTCTTCCGGGTAATTTCGTTTAGTCTTCCTTACTATATTAATCTTCTTTCCTACTTTTAGGCTTTTCAATATGGTGGTGTTTTGTGCGCCTAGTTACCCTTAACATTGATCACCCTTCTCTTTCGGGCCTATTTGGTGTGAGGTGCTGGACTCGAATGTCTTGTAAACGTTGTTAGTTCTTGATTTTTTTAGTTGTTGTGCATTTGGTATACTTCATTTGTCATACATCATCTTTTATTTTCCAATTAGTTAGACATGACTTTGACCTAAGAGCCAACCATAAAAAATATATACTTAAAAACCAATTTTTAAATAGGCCAAAAAATTTGTTTTCAGGTTAAGATTTAGACATAACGTTTTGATGGACCATTATTTTCTAAATTATTAACAAAAACCAGGAGATGGTCGCGCCTAAATACAATTTTGATAATTCTATCTTGGTGTGGCCTTCATTTGGTCAACAAGTTCATTTTTTTAGGCGTGACTACATTTTCTGAAAATCCAGTGACTATTGAAGTTTTTGGTTTTGATATTGAGATCATAAGACTGATTAAACAAACAGGCTATCTATTTGATATTAAAATCGCGATAGCCTTTCTCATTGATGGAGCACTACAACAGAATACTTTGGTAGCCTTTTAATCGTTCATTAATCTTTAAAGCATTCTTCAAGCCTTAAAGTTGAGAGTTGGGTTTTGATCAAACCAGCCACTAGTATAATTATGAACCGGGTTTTGATCAATACCAGCCAATTATTGCCGGTGACTGTGAGTGGTGACGATAATTAATTACTTGTCAAACGGATATCCTTTTCTTTCTATTAAATTTTGAATATTGATTTTTATTTCTATATTTAGAGAAAAGTATTATACGGGTATTTTTCTCGATTTTGAAATTACAAAAATAATTTTATAAAGTTGTTTTGAATTGTTCCAAAAGTTATCAATGTGTGGCACTTTAAAATCCCACGTTTTTTTTTTTACTTTTCTCCAACTTTCTGTCATTTCTCCCACATTTATTAGTTTAAAAAAAACACGCATCTGTCAACATGCATAGGATTCATAATCCACAAATCCAGTTTAACCGTGTGTAAAAGAACCTCTGTAAGAAGTGAGTTGTGTGTAAAACAAATAACTCAAAACCCATTTAAAGGAAGCTTAGGAGTCTATCTTTGGAAGTTTTTCTTGTTCTTTGTTTCTTCTTCAGGAATCCATCATTTGTAGTAAAGTTTCTTACAAAATTCTTATTATATAATAACCCTTCTTCCATGTTCAAAAGAAGCTTCCCTTTATGTTGAGCTAATACTTCATTAAGTTCAAAGTTTGAAAATTGTCGAAGCCATTTGCAAAGGAAAGGAAGGAGGCGGAAATGGGTATTGCAGGGACTCTGGAGTACATCTGTGAGCTGATGAGCAATGGAAATAAACACAAAAAAAGGAAGAAGAAACAGTTCCAAACAGTTAATCTCAAAGTCAGAATGGACTGTGATGGCTGTGAGCTTAAAGTCAACAAAGCTTTGTTTTCTTTAAGTGGTAATACATGCATTTCTGCCATATCATATTCATTTTTTTTTCTTTCAAAAATTACTATTCATCTATCTCAGTGATCAGACTGTCGCCGCCTCAACTAAAAACAACTTTTACATACATACTCTGTCAGAAATTTATATTTGTTACTTTAATTATTACCAGCGATCGTTGCATACACTCGTATACTGGGATATTATTCGAATATCTTTATTCCAACTGACAATTGTCGCGTGAATTACTTTCTATAAACCCATCTCCAGTCCCGTATACACTGAAGTGATTTTGAGCATGCAGGAGTGAAGTCGGTGGAGATAGACAGGAAACAACAGAAGGTGGCAGTAACAGGATACGTAGAGCAAAACAAAGTGTTGAAAAAGGCAAAATCAACAGGAAAGAAGGCAGAAATATGGCCATATGTGCCTTATAATCTGGTGGCTCAGCCCTATTCTCTCCAGGCTTATGACAAAAAGGCACCCCCTGGATTTGTCAGAAAACTAGACACCACCACAAGTAATGCTACTCCTACATTTGAAGATCCTTACATCAGTATTTTTAGTGATGACAATCCAAATGCCTGCTCTATCATGTAATCAGATAACATTAGTACTTTTAAAACTATGTAAGGCTGTTCTTGTATGATTCAATGGTTATCAAGTGTGTCACGGTAGAATCATTCATTTAACCATGTTTATCAAGATTCTGCTCTTCTTTTTTTGTTCAATTTGTAGTTGAGACTTTTCGAAAGGAATATCTCAATTTACCACCCTCAAGGTGGCTGTAATTATTGTCTAAAACTTCGAGTCACATAATCTTTATGGAGCCGATAAGCAAATCATTGTAAAGCTCTATCCAATTAGTTATACTAATGTATTGAGTCCTGAGAACTAAAGGTATACAACCATTTTGTGAAATATAGCTCACCTTTATTGGAAAACTTATTTCACATGATACTATTGAAGTTGAATCCTCAGTGCTCGAAAAAGCTAAAAAGGCAAATGAAAATAAAGCATACCGCTTTTTCTGTAGGAAGAATACATATAAAATAAAGTATATAAGGTAAAATAAGTTGAAGAACAACGTGTAGACTCCAACTAGTTTACTTCATGTTTTATTGATGCTACCCAAGATGTGGTGTTTTGGGAGCATTCAGCCATTGTGAAAATATGGGTATAAGGAGAATCAATCCAATCTCATGAATTTGACGAGTCGGTTTGATCCAATTGTATTCGAGATAAGGATTTTTGAGCTCAAACTTTCCGAAGAGTTCAAGCTTCAGCTTAGTTGTAGTTGTTAGCAAGTGCCCAATCTTAAAAATAAGATTTGCTAAGCCTTTTTAATTCAATGAGTACAAAAATAAATTGAATTTGTTATTCAAAATTTCGAGTTCGAGACTCATGTGAACCCCTTCCGAGATTTAAAAAAAAAATTCTAAGCCAAACTCATGATGTTACCGGCAAAGATTTTATGAAAAAATTTTGTAAACCAAAACTAAGGTCCCAAACTGAGCTCGAGCTTAAGCTGCTACATATTGAGCTCAACAAGCTCTAGCTCAAGAGGTTGAACTGAATTCATAAAATTTCACGAGTTCGACTCATTTACACCTCTGTGCGATACCGACCTGATTCAATTGCCATCAATGCACCTTACCAACCACAGATAAAATTGTGATTAAGTCGAGGGCCATGCCCTTGTCTCCACAAACTAGACTCCAAAGCTTTTAAGACCCTCTAATCTATCGCCATCGTTCCAGTGGTACAAAGTGAATAGCTAGCTATGGTTATTCCAAAGACCTCTACATCTAAGTTATTATCTGCCATGCTTAATTATGTAAATATCACCGTAAACTACTAAGAGCCACTGTATATGTTAATTAAACCTGCAAAGTCACAAGGTACATTGAACCCCTGTGTTATTTACAAAGAATAGGACAATATTAATTTTTAGGGTAGATAGCATAAAATCCTCATGTATTATAGTAAATATGCACGAGACCCCATATGTTAACAAAATAGGCAAAAAAAACCTGCTGTTTTCTTAACTCTGCATGAAACTCCATATGTTTAAAAAAGACAAAAAAAACCCCTCTTTTTTTTTAACCTTGCACGAAACCCATATATTAAACAAAATAAGCAAAAAAATCCCTCTAAATTATTAAATCATGCACAAAATCCTCTCTCATTTACAAATAAATAGGTTTTATTTAATCTTGTTAAAACTATATGTAGGTTTTATGAAAAAACAACTTCATAAATATACATATATATTATATATGTTTATAATAACTTATCTTTTGTTTATTTATATGTTTATTATTGTGAAAACACCTTTTATGATTTTTTTTGAAAATATGCTTATTTTTTACATGTGCAAATGTTGCTTACTCAATATATCCGAAACTTGAAAAAAAGAATTTGGATTGGTCAATAAGCATGAATATATTAAAAGAAAAATTCTATTCATTATCTATTTTAAAATTACACCTTAAAAATTATTCACTTTAAAATTCTGAATATTATTCGTTTAAAATTAAACGAAGAAATCATTACAAAAAAAAAAGAAAGATGTAGATGCAGAAAAATTGGAGGGCATATTAAACAATCGCGGGGTTTTGTGCAGGATTTAAGAAAATAAATGTGTTTTTTTGCCTTTTTTTATAACACAGTGGTTTCATGCAGAGTTTAAGAAAACATAGGGGTTTTTTTTACATATTTTGTTAACATATGGGGGTTTCGTGCATATTTACTATAACACATGTAGTTTTATGCAATTTACCCAAATTTCTAAAGTTAACGAAAAGATTATGTGCTTCCATTTTACTTTGTTCAGGAAATCAATCTGCATCCTAGTGCTCCATTAATTCAATCCCTAGCATCAGGAGATCGAAACGATATGTGGATTTTAATGCTTGCACAGCCACCATCAAACAGCTAAATGCAGTTGCTTGGCAAAATATGTGTCATAAAATCTCTATAAATACCTTCTTGTTCTGTTTGATTAAAATTTTATATGAATAAATAATAGGTGACTCATGCCAATCTACAGAGGGAATCACTGTTGAGTCGAATAGATTTCTATCCAACATGGGATCAAATCCCTATCTGAACCAAAGGATTATAGCTCAGGCTTCACAGTACAAAATCCTTTGGAAAGTTGTGCATCCTTCATCAATCAAAAGGAAAATATTTTCTATTACCCATTGGCACGGAACTCACTTCATTGTCTGTTAGATTTCTTTACATTGTTTCCATTAAATTTTCAGCTCTTCATTTCCGGTTTCCCTTGTAAATTTCGACAAAATTAACGTCGTATACAAGTGTTGCGTTTCCTGGAATGTTGCAGTCCCCTGCGTCGAGAACAGAAGGCATCAGAAGTTAGATAACCACAACAGAAAACAAACCGGCTGTCTTTTATGTCACAGTTTCCATGCATAAAAGAGTATACGTAATCCTCGAAGTGTTCAATCCCGAAGCAAGGGTTATTTTAGCAAGAGTCTGACATCCAGGATCAGTGAAACTGATAACGGGATTCTAACATCAATCTGCTAAAAACATGTTCTCCTAGTACTACGATATCTCTAAAGGATTGTGAAATATTCATATTCCAACATCAATTCAGAGAGGTCCTTCAGTCATGTCTTTAAGGTGCTTCAGGAAGGAAACAATTCTGGTTCTTGGTTAAAGAGAGCTAATTACTAGTTATCCAAAAATTTGGAACAACTAGTTATCCAAGTGTCTAATTTCGAAGGCATTTCAGTATCACAGATAATGCTTCCAGTGGCCAAACAACTATTGGTATTCAGACCTGAAAAGCAGCCAGCTGGTTCAGGTCCATATGCCAAATGAGGAGGTATGTGAAGTTTCCGTTTTCCACCTGAGTGAAGAAACCGAAAAGTGATTGATTTGGCAGAGAGAAAAGCCAACAGAACAACACCCTGTAAAAGAACTAGGCAGGAAGGCTAATAATTTGCATCCTACCAACATGCATTGGCGGCACACCTCCACCTCCCAAGATGCCCTGATCCAATCCTTTAATGACCTGGACAGAGAAAACATCCATGGCACTGATGAAGACATACATGAGATCAATATGCAGTAGTATTTTGCACTATGTAGTCAGAATTACAATCTTAATCGAAGCGAGTCGATCATGGTCTCAATCTTTATTTTGCGTTTCTCACCAAAATAACTGTCTAGGATTGAAAACATGACATAGTCCGAAGGCTTGTTAGTATAACTCGACCTAAAATAGAACTTCTATATTTATTTGAAGTTTCATGACCTCCAACTTGTGCACTAGGTCGTCTTCCTTCCTTTTGCTGCAGGAATCATTCAGACAATTTAGGATGTATGAAAGATAAATTGTAGATCAAGTCTCTCGAACTAACATTTCTACATTATCTGCTCTTCTCACCAACTCCATATTGTTCTTTGGCTAACGATTCGGACAAGCCAGTACATGAATTGCAAATAAAACAATAGTGAGAAAGCATAAATCACCTTGCCCATACCAAGACGCATAGTAAGGGGTCTGGCACGTTTATAAGTACTGTCAAATACTATACCATCTGCAAATCTTGCAGTGTAGTGGATCTGCATAAGCAAAAAAATATGATGAGAACAAGTTAGCAATGTAATGGCACATCTTCAGAAAAACATCCTAACCAGGTAAGATGCATATAACATAACATGCATTACTAATTACCATTCATCTGTCCACCACATCCAATTTTGCCATAATTGTTCAGCATGAAGAAGAGAGAAATAAACAGAGAATTTATTTATCTCCAAACCTAATATTGCATTTGTTCGCAAAACCTACTGTTACTAAATGACAGAGCATAAAATTTTCTTTTCCTTAATCCAGACTCCAGTCTCTGACTGGTTTTTGATCTTCATCATCTTGTGAAGATTTTTTGAAACCAATGACACTCCAAAGAGCAGCCATACACATTTACAAATAACTCATCAAACATTCACCAATAACTTTTTACAGTAAATTTCATTAATATGTCGTGAAGTTAGTGCAACACAAAGGAAACTCCAGTCCTACTTTTGTAGGTTGCAACTTGCAAGCATTATGAACTGGAATCTCAAAACTACAATGCTATTATTTGTTCACTATAATACAATCATGGAACTCAGTAGGATATAACATCGTCTTAAAAATCAGATTTTTTCAAAGCAGTATTATCAATTAAAATAATTTATGGTTGGACTAAAAAAATAAAGTAAGCCGGTTTATAAAAAAATATAACTCAATGAGTAATATATGTAAAATTACTACGAAAGTGATTCCTATAACTTATTGCTGGATTCATCACTGATAGTATGTATTTTGTATTGTATACTCCAGAAATGATGGAAATTCACATTGATAAGCTCTGCAAAAGGAACCTCCTTTCCAGACCCAACAGCCACATCGCAGTAACCGAGCCCCGAACGCACGAAATTGAGCTCACAAGATGGCTCAGAAAAGGTGGCGAAGTACTCTATCCTGGTGGCGTCAGCCTCCAAAGGGGTGGCTGCAGCCACCGCCGAAGCGGCCAAAAGCCCAGCTGCGAATCCCATTACTTGCTTCTTTAAGTTGATTGCAGGAATACGAATGGTAGAGCATGAAGCAGTGGGTTTGAAAACTTGGAAGGCGCGAGGTTTTGGAGTCATGATTGTTAACTGGGAGGCAACCGCCATGCCTGTACTACTGTGGATGTTTGTAACTTAAAAACTGGAAATGGGGTTGGTGAATTTCATGTTTGTGTTATTATCTGGGAACTTGTGGGCTGTATGGAATTCAATGGATAATGCATCTTTTTCACCGAGGCTTGGACCTTGCCACGTTCTCGTAAACGATCATTTCTTATGGTTACTCAAATAATTTAAGGCATAAGGATCGCAGATATTAATTTTAATAATAAAAACCTGTTTTTAATCCAAATAATAATAACTTCAGACAAACACATATTCATTTGTTTACCCAAAAAAAAAAACTATTTCTTCACGAGACAAGAAATATAAACAAAAATAAAAAGCATCCTTACTCCCTAACATGCTCATTATTAGATCATAGAAGGATGTCAAATTTGTTGATGTACTCATAGACTCGGAATGTTCGGGCTTGTATCCAACTGTCAAAATGGGTTGGACCCATCGAGTTGACCCAACCCGACGGACCAAATAAGTAGGTTAGACTAAGAATTTTATAGCCCGTTTGGGTTAATTTATAAAAAAAATTGGATAAAAGAATTAAAAATGATTTATTAATAATTTAATTCATTAAAATATAATAAATTTATTTATTTATTTTTTGCGGGTTGGCCTGATTAACCCACGACCCGCCTCGGGTGGGTTGGGTTGGGTTGGATTTGGGGTTTTCCACCCGCCTATAGACATGCCCAACTCGTTTGGGCCACGGGGTTGGGCGAACCAACCCATTTAGGTTGGATAATCTGTTTTGACAGCTCTAAGCTTATATTATCATTATCGTTTAATATCATTCTTTTGATTAAATGCTTTTATATATAATTAGATATTTTGACAAATTCACACTCGATTATCGTGGGACATTGGTTATTATTTATAACGAGGTATATCAAATAACTAGGTAATGTGCGTCGCGCAATACGTGAAAAATAATGCCCAACGAAAATATATCCTATTATATAAGATTATCTTCTTCATGCGAATACAAAAGAACGATTGGATCAACTCTCTGGATTGTGCTTATCTTTATTCCATTATATTCATATCCTCACCATAAATTCTTAAGCCACACAACTAAAAATCTCAGCAGTATAAATGGAATCACGACCGAAGCATCCTAAAACATAGTTTGCAACCCATTGCAAGATAAGTATAACATATGTGATCTGTAAGGATTTTTTCAATTATGATCAATTTCAATTTTTGCTAAATTCTAAATTCAAATAAACAAGCAAATTTAATCAAACAAAGCAAGAAAACTCAAATGTACCTACCCACTATCATCAGGAACAATTCTTGAAATATGCATCTTCCTCTTCGAACCCTTATACAGCTCCTCTAAACTACACGACAACTTGTTCTCCATTGCCTCCGCCATCACCAACCGCCATTCTCCTCCACCACTAGTGCCGCTGTCGCCACCGCTGACACCCGCACCCCTCCCTGTCCCGCTATCCAACCCACCAAAAAACGCCTCAAAAATATCCTCCACATCCTTTGGACTAAACTTAAACTCCATCCCCCTCCGCCGCCGTAATCTTTAGGCAGCAGATACTGTTGGGATATGCCCTAAGACAAGTCATTAGATGATTGTTTATGACATACAATATATTATGATTTTATGAATGGCAAATCATTATTATATATTATTCGAATATCTGTGCAATATGAACTGATATATAAGTTAATGTCCTTAGAATAATATTGTATTATTCTTAAAGATTGTCCCTAGTCAAGTATTATCATACTAGTTAATTGGCACCGCGCAAGGCGCGGTGCCAGTGAGATTATAACCTGGTCTATATGTCCAACAAAACGTTCGACACAAGTTCAACAGACAGTTAAGAGAATAAAAAGATGGTTCATACGCATTGAACATACATAATCGTTCGTATAGAAAATCAAATAGGTTAGAGTAAACAAAAGTCTTTTAAGATCAATTAATATAAAAATTATTATTAAAGTTTGCAATGACTAAAATCTATTTTGAACTTCCTATTTTTTTTAAAAATCAATTCATACTTGACAAAATCAACAAGTTTTTTTCTATAAAAAAAAAATAAAACATTTTGAATTTTAAAAATTGAGATAGGGATGCACAGTTAGGTCAATGGTCAAATCTTTTCAAACAAATCAGTACTCATGCAAATAAATAATAAATAACAAAATAAAAGAAAATAGGATTGACGTTTATTGTTCAACGGGACCAATACCCGATATAAAAAATAATAAATAACAAAAACAAAAGAAAAAACAAAATAAATAAAAAAATAAAAAAATTTAAAAAAAAAGAATTGGAACTCGTAGTTCCTACGGGGTGGAGATGATGGGGTTCCCTACTCTTAACGGTCAAAGCGTTCAAAATCAATTCATACTTGACAAAATCAACAAGTTTTTTTCTAAAAAAAAGAAAACATTTTGAATTTTAAAAATTGAGATAAGAGGGATGCACATTTGGGTCAAGAGTCAAATCTTTCCAAACAAATCAGTACCCATGCAACAAAATAATAAATAACAAAAATAAAAAAAATAGGCCTGACGTTTATTGTTCACGAGAACAGCACCCGATAAATAACAAAAATAAAAGAAAATAGGACTGACGTTTATTTTTCACGAGAACAGTACCCGATATATAAAATAAAAATAACAAAAATAAAAGAAAAAACAAAAGAAATAAAAAAAAATTTAAAAAAAAACGAAAAATGACGTAAGTTAAAATAAAAATAACAAAAATAAAATAAAAAACAAAATTAAAAAGAAATTAAAAAATTTAAAAAAAAAAAGAATAATGACGTAGGGGTTACTGTTCATTGGAACAGTAACCCCTACGCCGCTTATATATATTGTCTAAAATAAGGATAATGATAATACATTGAGACTAGTATGTTTTGATTGATGAATTGTTCATAGATATGAGATATCAAATCAACACATGGGTACATGTTAGAGAACGATGTACTGGACAGACCCACCATGAGAATGCTACATGGATAGTTATATGAGTGTCATAAGCAATTCTCATAGTGATAATAATGTATGTAATCCTTACGACTTGAGATCATCAGAGATCCCAACATAAGGAGTTATGTATCTTGATATTGTCAAACGTTACCTGTAACAGGGTAAACTATAAAAGCAACTATTGGATACACTACGAACTATGTAGAGGGATGTTGATTGATCGAGATAGGATTTGTCCCTCCTATATAACAGGAGAAGTGTTTGGGCCCTTGATCAAGTAAGACTAAAATGCATGGCCATGCTCGAATAAGTCGATATGAGATATCGAGCTTATTCGTTTATTCTAGTTCTACTTGGAGATCAAGAAATAAAGATTGAATATACAAGTATGACTATTCCATGACTCGTGTTCAATCTAAACACAAAGGACAAAGGGATTAAGTTACATGGTTAATATTATCACAAGTTCTTAGGTTATGTCGAGTCATTGACATTCTTGTAATTTGGGTAGCATTGATGTGTTGCTAGATACCGCTCATTGCTTGCGACATAAAATGAGATTTTATGTCACTGCCAACATTACAAGATCCTATCGGGTCGCACAAAAGATTAAATCGATAAAGGGAATTAAATTCATGGGATGAATTAAATAATTAAGAAGAGTCTTAATTAAATAAGGATTTAATTAAATCATGGGTTTGGGCCCATGAGACTTTAAGAAAGTCTTGAACCTTAATTAAATCTTATAATATAAATACAAGGTTATAATTAATTGTTTGATACAATTTTTATCAAATAACCTAGCCACTCAAAACCTTGAGCTCTCGGCCACCACAAGAGGCGTGACCTAATCGCCGTCGTCTCATACTTCTCCTCTCACGGCCGCCGCCGCCGTTTGCTAGGGAAAGAGATTGGTTGTCGTTAATCGGTTTTGAACCGAGAGTTTGGTTTTTGGTTCAAGAATAAGTCTAGCAACTTGTTCTTGAACGTCCCTTTCGATTTGATCGTGTGGATACCGTAGAGGCAAGATCTTGGAGGTGTTGCTCGTGACTCGGAATTCGTTGGACGTGATGCTTCGTGGATTCTGCTCAAACACGCTACAAGGGTGAGACTCTTATGATCATTTATCCGATATGACCACTTTGTATAGATCCGCGGTTATAGTAATCCAAATTTTTAAATTTCGCTGCGTTGTATGCTTGTTGGATTACTTACAGATACAACCCAGATTTCAGCCCTTCTTCCCTGTATAAATCGTAGATCTGCCTCTTATGTGGATCACTCAACACATTGTAAGCCTCAGATATGGGCAAATTTTGGCCAAATCAGACACTTCAAATTCAAGGGCATTTTCGTAGTTAAGCATAAAAAAGAATCAAAATCATGGCGAATTACTGTTCTTATATATATGTTAAAAATACAAGACTACCAGTGCCTGATGCCTTGATTCATGAGTTGATAAAGCATCACAATTAGCTATTAAAATCATATTATGATATCATTCAGCACCCAGAGGTCTTGCATGGCTGGAAGAGTGCAATCCTTTATCACTCCAAGTCATTCCCACAATATCGACAAAGTAAAAGACCATGTTTAACTGCACTCCTTTCCCACCCAAAATCACATCCACAAGATCAATAAAGTTAAAGAGTAAAAGACCAAATTTAACTGCATATATTAGTTATTCTGAACCATAAAAACGAAATTTCCAGATACATTTATATCTAATCACTTCCAAACAAGTAGCACCTGAAAAACACCTTCATGAATCATTACATCAATCGTCGCAGATCATCACGTTTACTGCATTATACACCAAAAACTTCAAATTCGTTTGGCTTGTTAAATTAGAATCTTCATTCCAATTTCCACCCCTTAACTAACGACCTCCATTTCAGAATTACGTTAAACACACAGCAAAATAATTACAAACTTACAAAAAGGTCTACAATTGATCATACCAGCTACAGAAATTGAGTCTTTCTTGGATCTTCAGAAGCGGACTACAAACACACACAAAAATGATACAAAATATTCTTAACTGCACAAGATTTAATAGTGTGAATCTTGAGGAAGCACACTGGCCAAATGGGTCATCAGTTGAATAAGAATGCTAAGAAAAATTGTGCTTAGAATGTAGTTCAAATTATCAGAAGCAAACCCACGTAGATCCGCCCTTGGCTAGAAGTGCCTGAAGAACAAAACACCACATCATCTTCTTAAAAATAGAACAAGAAGGGTGAAGAGTTTCCACTTCCATTGTTTTTCTTCGTCTTCTTCACCTCTTAACATACTAACAACGATAAAAAAAGAATTAGAAAGAAAATAAAACTATAACGAGAGAAATATTGAGAGGAAGGGAAAAGTTCCCGACTTTATATTGTTGCAGAGAAGTTGCCAGGAGGGGAGTGGGTTTTATGAATACGACATACAGGGTGAAACAATAATCGATTCTGCAAATAAACGATGAATTGCAAACTTAAGTGATAAATAAAGAATACGGCAATACAAGGTAAAACAGTAACCGATTATGCAAATAATAGATGAATTGCAAACTAAAGAATGCATCCATACAGGGTAAAACAGTAATCGATTCTGCAAATAAACTATGAATTGCAAACTGAAGTGATAAATAAAGAAAATCAATTGCCAGATACGATGATTTGCAAACTGAAATAAAAGGAGATAATCGAATTTCACAGAGCAACAGTCAATTCCAATGGCATTAGCGTATTTATATAACAAAAACTCAATAGAAATCTCCGTCAAATTTAGCACTCTTATATAATATTATAATTATAATTATAATAACCAACCCTTACGAGGCCAAACCGCCAGTCTACAGTTTTACGAGTTAGTCATTTGAAATTTAGCATTTTGTCTCATTGTATATTGTACACTATTATCTTATTCTATAAAAAAATTCATTTCCTCAAAACAAAAGTTAATTTTTTTAAAGAAAAACCTTGTCTATCTTATTATTAATACCATCAACAACAACCAATTCTATTTTAGCCAAAATTTTACATAAAAAAAGTATAATTTTTTTGTAAGTAAATATTTAACACGTCTATTTTAAACGGTACTCTACGAAAGTCATTTATATTATTATTTTGATTTAATAATTACATTACTTATTTTTTAATTTTTTAAATAATTACAGAATTATTTTGTAATTAATACTTATTTTAATTAATTATAAATTAAATAATATAATTAAACCAATTAAATTAATAAAAATAAAGAAAATAAAGAGAGTGATGCACCAACACGGTAGCGTATAATAGCACCAAGCCACCAACCTTGACGGAGAATAAAAAATATCACCAACCCACCGTTCTCCTTCGGGGCTTTTACCTTCTCCTCCGCAGTCTTCGCCATGAGCCTCCACTTCAACTACCACACACCTCTCTATCCCACCAACCCCCACTCATTTTCAGTATATTTATTAAAAAATAAACAATTTATTTCCATATTTAACGTTCAAATCCAATCTCAAGATTCAAAGACGCCAGTTTGATGGCCGCGGCTTCGTCTTACTGTAGGCAGGCTTCTTCAAGCATT
The DNA here is from genome assembly GCA_907163345.1 of Haberlea rhodopensis. Taxonomy (NCBI): domain Eukaryota; kingdom Viridiplantae; phylum Streptophyta; class Magnoliopsida; order Lamiales; family Gesneriaceae; genus Haberlea; species Haberlea rhodopensis. The sequence continues at coordinate 2,927,829 of CAJQUN010000003.1, read as the reverse complement.
GTTTCCACAAAAGATCAGAATAAACTTCGTTTAGATTTACAGAGCTCCAAGTCACTCTCCTTTTCTTCTCAATTTCAAAGTTTTTCTTTCAAGTAAGCTCCTTTTTCTTTTTTTCTCCATATGTTTGTTTAAATTACTTTCTGGGTATTTCTGTTCTTTTATTGCGAAAGTTTTTAATTAATTTTGCTATTTCATGAAATAACTTGTATATATTTTTCATCTTTTTTGTGTTAGTTCATGGAATTTTTAAGGATTGTCAATTGATTGTGAGTGCGTTCGTTAGTTAATGTGTTTGTTATATATTAATTACTGCTAGCAGATGCTCTAGAATAGTATGATAATGGAATTTTGGAGTTCCCCTCCGCAGGTTACTCGTTTCATTTGCTTTTACTGGCCGTTGGCCCGGTTTTGTTTGGAAGATTTGTCTTTAATTCGTTGTGTAATTTGATGGAAAGATGAATGTTTAGTTGCTTGGGCTCATAAAGAATTCCTGATGCTACTTTTTACCGCGTGTATAAAAACTCCGAAGTAAAAGTTTGTGCACAGAGAAGTTTGCAGAATAAATCCTATTATAATTCCACATTTTTTTTTTGAAAAGACAAAACGCAATATATTAAAAGAAGTACCAGAGGTACTAAACGGGTTACAAAAATAGCTGAAATAACCAAAAAGCGTTAAAATCCAGCCTAAGACTAATCTGAACTAAGAAAGACCTAACAAACAAATTATTGGCTGAAGTCGTCAATCCAAGAACGAGGTCCCCAATCTATTACGGCCTCTATTACTAATCCAAAACCACGAACGGAAGATGATCAATTCTAGTGAATCGCCCTTGATCTCCTCCGGTCCCTTGAAAATGAGATTGTTGCGAAGTAGCCAAATGCTCCAAACGATCGCCTCCCAAATGGTCATCCACTCCTTCTGCCCCTTTGCATGATTCCATAGTCCCATGTGTTGCCATAAACGATCCACGGGGTCCGCCGATAAGACTGTTGTAACTCCTAGCCAGTTGTAACATTGCATCCACAACTTTAAGATTCCGGACAAATGAATAGCACGTGTTGAGTTGTCTCTTGATTTTGTTTGTAAAAAACACATTCGCCCGCCTCCGATCCAGCATATATATTTCTTCGACGCAGATTTATCACTGTTGGAATTCTGTCTCTAATAACACTCCACATGAAAGCCGCCACTTTTGTCGGTGCGTGTGTCCTCCAAATTTAATTTGAAGTTATTGCCGTAATACTTTCCGCACCTGGATCGTCTTGTATCCGTGCATAAGCCGAACGCACCGTATAGATTTTAGACTCGTCCGCCGTCCAGGTCCATCTGTCTTCGCCCTCCGCTTGTGGTTGCAACCTGTCCAACAAAGATAACATATTATAATTCCACATTAATATGTAGACTAATTAGAAAGTAGAAGCATTATTAAAGTGCTGACTTGAAAGTAAATTTTTTTCCTTCAGCTTTGTTTTTATTAACTTTCCTGTGCCATGACATGAACCCCGTGGTAGCAGTCAAAATTCTGAAACACAACCAATTTACGAGATACTTGATTTTTTGTCAGCCATTTACTGGTTTACCCTGGTTATCAATTAACTTTATATGAATCTCTGGGTAGATCGCTCCAGACTGCAGAAGATTTACGATTGCGTAAGATTAGTGCAGTTGTGAGAACAGAAATCAGTTCGAACCCGATGGAAGTTGATATTTCTTTAAGCCCTAGAGTAAATTCTGTGAAGCCTTCTAAGACCGTGGCTATCACAGACCAGGCAACTGCACTCTTTCAAGCAGGTGTGCCTGTTATTCGATTAGCAGCGGGTGAACCTGACTTTGATACTCCTACGATAATAGCTGAGGTGATTCCTTGAATGCTCGAAAAAAAATATTGTTTTTCTCTGGGTTGAAATTATAGTTATACTGGTGTTTGGTTTAACGAGCAATCTCACATGTTTTACCGTCCACGATCTTCCTACGAAGTTAGGCTGGAATTAAAGCAATTCGTGAAGGGTATACTAGGTATACCCCTAATGCGGGAACAATGGAACTGAGGGCAGCTATTTGTCACAAGTTAAAAGGTATCTCTTTAATACTTAATACACTCGTCTATTTTTTATGGCATAAAATAATTTCTTCCACGACAGAGGAGAACGGAATATCTTACACACCCGATCAGATTTTGGTGAGTAACGGAGCAAAACAGAGCATTCTTCAGGCAGTTCTTGCAGTATGTTCCCCTGGAGATGAGGTATATTTTAACTTTCGAAGCAGTTGGTTATTCTTCCTCTACTTCTGGCAATTGCATCTGGCACAATAACTGCTAGGTGGTTAAAATGTTTCTTACTTTGGAATAAAAATCTGCAGCTCAGAGATTGTGGTTCAAGATTTGTTCTAGTATTTTTTTTATTGCTTCATTATTAAAGGCCGGTTATCAGTTTCGTTCTTCCCTGAATTATGATTGATTGAAAAAAATTCCGTTAATTTTTATTTAATACGAACTGCTTTAACTTTAAAAAAAACGTGTTTTCTTCTTTTTGCATCAAGAATGGTATCTAAATTTGGTTCGCAGGTATCTAAATTTGGTTCACGCTGCACGAATCCTTTCTAGAGTTTCCTTACTTTATTTTTGTACTCACTCGACAGAAGCTTAATTTTTTTTTTTTTTTTTTTTTTCCTATGGCTCTACATTTATGATGAATTTTTTGCCATGTCAATTAGGACACATTATAAAAAAATTTAAGTTGTTCTGATACACCTATCAACAACAACCCCAAGCACTCAAGGATCACAACGTTCAGCTATTTCTTTATATCTAATATGAACAAAACGCTTAGGCCTCACATGAAGGCATGGTTTGGGATAGCTATGAGTTAAACCACGAAATATGAGACTCAAATTCTTTAATAGAGTACCAAACAACTACTTGTTATTGCTTGAAATACAGTGGCCTGAGGGCTAAATTTCTTAATAAACTATCTTATTTTGGGATACAACATCAACTCCTTATATATAGGATGCACAGTTAAATTATAATTAAGATATTTGTAATCTTAATAATATCAAACTCTGATTTCACAATATGTTCTCTGGTTTGTAACAAAACTAACTAAAGTTTTGCCCATAATTTGGCTTGCCTGTTTCAGTTCAAGCACTGTTGTATCAGGATCTGGATGGTATCCTTGTGGTTTTATTTCTTTTGTTATTTGGGGTACCTGGTTTGGTTGTTTGGGACTGAAAGAAGAACATATAGCACTGGAGTTTGCATTTGAGCAAATAATATAGATACACAAAAATAGGTCTCATTTGTTTGGATGCCAGATGAAACCATATTTCATGGGTATAACATTTGATGTTTGCCGAGTAATGTGGGAAATATTCCCTTAAAGTCTTAAATGCTCATAATTTTTTTACTAGGTTAGGCCCCTCACAAGCATCGCCTATGCAGGTATTGATTCCAGCACCATTTTGGGTAAGCTACCCAGAAATGGCAAGGTTGGCAGATGCGACCCCTGTGATTCTTCCTACACCCTTATCCGCCAATTTCCTTTTAGATCCAAAGCTTCTCGAATCTAAACTAAGTGAGAAGTCAAGGTTGTTGATTCTTTGCTCTCCTTCGAATCCAACGGGATCTGTTTATCCCCGTAAATTACTTGAAGAGATTGCAAAGATTGTAACCAAGCATCCCAGACTTCTGGTTGGTTTTCATATCTACCATTTTAATGAGCAGTTACTAGCATTGGAGTTTTATTAAACCAGCTTTGTTTCCCAGTTTTGACTTGTTATTTATTGTTTCTATTTTGCCCCAGGTGCTGTCTGATGAAATTTACGAACATATTATCTATGCCCCAGCATTTCACACGAGCTTTGCATCTTTGCCAGGAATGTGGGACAGAACTTTGACTGTAAATGGTTTTTCAAAGGTAAATAATTCCAACCAGTTTTCTGAAAGTCCCTACCCTGGATGATGTTGATAGTTCTTCTTCTTGACTCTCTTATGCTTTATTTAGTCATCAGTTATGTTGCTATCACAGTAAATACATCTTTAGAAGCCTCAGATTAAATTGTTATGTCAATTGCAGGCTTTTGCCATGACAGGTTGGAGACTCGGGTATCTCGCTGGACCCAAACACTTCGTTGCTGCGTGTGGAAAGATTCAAAGCCAGGTATTTTTTTCTTTAGATCCGAAGTTTGGTGTGTACACATCTATTAACATGTTCTTTTGACTTTTCTCATGAACTTAGTATTACATATTTTCCAATTAATTATCCTTATAGATTGAATCTTTGTGGAACAAACTCCAATTAAAAGAGAGTTCAGACAAAAAATAACTATTTCCTAACCAAAAATAAAAGATCACCATATCCTAACTTTGGGAATTATCCCATTTATTCAAATTTAACTAGAATAAAAGATAATAATTAAATAAAAGATTCAATCATCTTAGAGTCCTATTTGATTTGAATTTCCCATGAGTAAAACATTTTGCAAGTTATCTCCTTTGATTTGGTCGGATCCAGGTTTGCGTCAACTTGGTTTTGGGCCGAGGAGCCCATGACATATAGTAACCTCTAGCATTTCACCAACTAGTGATACTTTGGTCGGTAACAAGATGAGATATGCCTTAAAAAGTTTATTACTAATGCAAATTAAAAAAAAAAAAAAACAAAGAAAAAACAAAAAACAAAAAAACAAAACAAAAAGAAGAACCTTAATGAAATGGATGTTGAAATGAAAAAAGGCCTTATTATGGTACTGAAACTAAATTGTGCTGTCTCGTCCATCAGAAGTACTAGATCAGTTCTTTCTGGTTAATGTGTTTCATATTTATATGTACTTGTGCTCTGTCAGTTATCAGACATCAAGCTTATATTTGTTTTTTTATTCCTAAGCAATTAAGTTTAATTCAATTTCATGCTACAGTCAACTTCAGGTGCCAGCAGTATATCTCAAAAAGCAGCGGTTGCTGCTTTAGGAATGGGCTTTGCAGGTGGAGAAGCAGTCGCAACTATGGTTAAAGCATTTCGAGAGAGGAGAGACTTTCTAGTCCAGAGCTTTGGAGAAATGGAGGGTGTGAAAATTTCGGAACCTCAGGTAAAAGCTCAACTTGTACGACTGAAGTATGTTGCTTTACATACTCCTTACTGTCATTTGCTGTCAAATCTTTGTCCTATGAGGCTGACGTTTATTTTACTTTTTTTTTTTTGAGAGATGATTTTGATATTTTTGATGTCTTCTTGCAGGGTGCTTTCTATCTTTTTCTTGATTTCAGTTTTTACTATGGCTCGACGATTGATGACTTTGGCACTATCACTGGTTCGGAGTCCCTATGTCGATACTTGCTTGACAAGGCTCAGGTAATATTCCATGTATTTTAAGTTGGAAGTTGAATTTGTAATGTTCAGCTGAAGCCCCGAGGAAACGCTACTTAATCTGATTTTTTTTTTGTTATGCTATTTATTTTCTTTATTTATAGGTCGCTCTTGTGCCTGGTGATGCTTTCGGAGATGACAGCTGCATACGCATCTCCTATGCAGATTCCATTACGACGTTGCAGTCAGCCGTCGAGAGAATCAAGGGCGCGCTCATCTCCCTTAAACCTAAAGCTGTTCCCGCTTAATCTGATCTGCAAAATTTACAGTATACAGATTATGCGAAACAGAGTTTCATGGTCGCTTTCATAATTTAGTTGGCAAATGCCGTCGGGCTTGTCGGGAATAAATTTTTGCATGTAATATCATTAAATTATTACATTCGAAAATACTTATTTTGTTAATCATATCTTTTGAAGGTTATGTAACATCAAATAATGTATATAAAAATTACCTTGTTTTTCGTCGTAGTTCCATGTGTTTAAGATTTATCTTACTTTTTTTTCTTTTTGTAATCTCAAAGATCAAGTTTCATTAAATTGAACTAGAGCCTAGATGAACTCAAGTTGGAGCTCAATCTTGTTCTAATCTAAGATCTTAGCTACCTCAAAAGCACGATATCCTCTCTCAAGATATAATATAGATTCGATAGTCACCTTCTTACGGCATATCGGTAAATTAAGGAAATCTGTCACGCCCGAGACCGAAGCACGTCACACTGACGTTGATTCCAAAAATTAATTCAAAATCAACCAGTCTCGTTGTATAGATCTATGATGAAACTAGTCTATTTATTCTATTAAAATAATAATCGTCTTTACAACTTGAAATCAACTTGAATAAGTTGTTCATAAATCACCTTAGATCTAAACAGAGTTGCTGAAGAGTAATTGAAAGAATAAAAATCTTGGAGTCTCCTCGGTGTATCGCCACCCTAAAAGTGTTATTGTCCTCCTTCATCGAACTCCTCCTTGTTCTTATCTGGGGAGGGGAGGTAAGAGTGAGTGTTTGAGAAAACACTCATCAAGTAGGGGCCATCAGAACATGATAAAATATATGTATAAAGCTTTTCAAATAACTCTTTATCAAACACATAGTAAATCGATACACACTCATAATTGCTCACACTATACCATTATCACATAAACACATAATCGTTTTTTGTATCAAGAGGTGGCTCCCGTGTGTATTTGGTCTTAAGGATCAAGAGGTGGTTCACATGCATGTGGCACGTCCACATCATGTAGCACTTTGCCCCGCCGAATCAAGTGGTGACACCTACACACGTAGCATTTTGCCTCGCAGAGCCTTCGACTTTCGATGCGCATTTCTCATAAACTTTCATAATATGATCTTTAAAATACATTTTCATGTTTAATTGAATTTTTAACACATAAAGTTTCGATAACAAAATGACATTTGTAGCAAAACCCACTTACAGTGCTTGAATGTATGCGTGGTAGGATGAATTCCGGGTTGTGATGGCACAAAGACTCTCCTCCTTTGCCTTGAATGGATCGAAAAATGTGTGTGTGCCATGTGTGTAATTTTCCAAAGTTGCTCAATGTAGAATAGGATTTTCTTGGCATGGTGTAATGTGGGGAGGAGTGTCCAATTTAGATCCAATATTTTGGCTCCCAATTGGCAAGACTTTGGTGTGATGCTGGGTGGTTGTTGTTAATGTGATTTGGAGGCAATTAAATAGGATTGGGTGATGTTATTAAAACAATTTAAAGTGGGTTGATTTTAATGTAAGAGGAATTTAAATTGGATTCCTTAACTTTGGTCATTTGATTGATTAAGATAATTGAATGATAATGTCATGATTTGATCATGCAATTAAATGGATATCAAGATTTGGGCAATGCACTTGAATGAGTCAATTAAACGGGGCAACTAAATGGCAAATTTCGGGTCTTCACAAAATCACCTATCAGCCACCCTATCTGTTAAACCTTGCCTTGGTAGAGTTTTTATCCAATGAGAATAAAGAAAGTTTTGGGGTCAATATAACCTAAAATATTATTCTTTATGTATCATAATGAAAATAAATGGTTAATTCTATAAAACCTAAAAGTCTTTTTTACGAGATACAAATTGAAATTCTTGTTTATTTTTTCAAAAATTAACAATAGATCAATTCCCATTTTCATTTGGAAGTATTGATTACACCCCTAATTCTAAGTTTCATTTTGTTCGGTCAGGAATCATCGATGAATGTAGTTGGACACGCCATATCTAGACCCGAATTGCACGAACTCGTTTCAATACGTGTAAATCAATTCGAACTTTAATATGGTGTACACGAGAAAACAAAATAGTAAAGGTACAACAAGAGTGAATTTCATTGCAATGATAAAATAAGACGCAATATATTCAAAACGTAGACAACACCAGAACTTTCACATTAAACCCAAAATAATTAAATAGAGAAATAATTTTTACGATATAAGATTGGATGGAGTGTGTGGAGGTAAAGCATGATCATCTCCTTGTGAAACTTGTTCTCTTTTCTTGTTCCATTTCTCAATTTCCCTTACCAATAACCCTATTTCTTCCTTCTCTTCATCATCCCCTTTTCTTATTATCACAAATTTGCCCTTCTTAAGAGTGTATGGCAAATTAAAGCACATCTTCTTCTTCTTCTTCTTTTTTCAGATTCTTTTGGCACAACCTAGTTGAAAATCTAGCTTCGTAGGCGCTACTTAAAGTGCAATTGTGACTATTTATCTAATTTAAGTTAATGGGGTGCGTAGCGTACAATTTTAGTTAACTAGCGAGTTAGGACCATAATTTTGGAGTTGATGGTTGTTTATTCTAGTTTGGTGTCGACTAGGGTGCTTAACGGGCCGGGTCAATCTGGACCCGGTCCGAAGCCGGACAAGTTAGCCCGGTTCGGAACCGGAACCGGGCTAACCAGTCCGGGACTGGTAAGATACCGGTCCGGATCGATTCTACAGTTCCGGAATCGGTATCTTACTGGTTCCGGACTAAACGGATCCGGTTCCGGATTGAACCGGAACCGGATCCAATGTTTTTAATTTTTTTTTTATTTAAGGTAATATAAGTTAGATTTTAAAAAAAAAAAATTATTCAAACAAACTGGTTTCGGGTTAGAACCGGATCAGACCCGTTCTAGACTTAGCGGATCCAAAATCGGCCGGTTCCGGATCGGGTCGGACCGGATTGGGCCAATCCCCTAGTGTCGACGAAATCGTGTGTAGGGGCGGCTCAAATAGTAAAGTGACTAAAATATTTATTTTAGGCCTCCAATTATTGGATTTATAAATTATAGACATTAATATATATTTAATTTTTTCTCCAAAAGTAACGTCTGGCTTTTGAGATTTCAATAGTTTCCTTAACTACAACCTCATTATTATAGCATTATTTTAGTTCTAATATTCATTTTATTTCTAATTTCTCAATAACCACCTCATTTTTATAATTTTCTTAATGCCTTCAAAAAATTTGAGCACTGATTTTATTTTATGATATCTTTGGATGGGTGAATTTATTATTATTATTATTATTATTGATTTTTGTCTTTTGCAATATATTTTGTTGAAATTAACTCTCTATAATATTTTAAAATAATATTTATCATTCAAGGAAATTGTACAGTTTGTAACCCTCACGTTCTTTACAATTTCAACTATAATTGCTAGAGGGTGTCATTATAAGGATAAGGTGCGGTGATGCGAGTTCTATGCTGTTGTCGTGTTTGAAACGCCAAGGGGTAATTTAGTCAGACTGCTTATAAGATTGGTGGGAATTCCTTGCTTCGAAATTGAAAAAATTGAAGCAGCAGTTTTCTCCCGGACGAAGCATTTACTGCTCCCGGCAATCTCAAATTAATGGCTCCCAAATCTGATAACACTGAAGGTAAGTAAGCATATACTGATACAACTATGCAATTCGCATGAAAATGTTATTGATTTGATTTTCCTTGTTTGTTTTAAGGAATCGTGCTCAACTTCGTAAATGAGGTGAATTCTCGTGTAATTCCTTTCTATTTCTGTTAATCTCTCAGTTCTCTTGTCTATGGCAAAATCATGATTAATCCGGTTTCTCTCTATTTGAGGTTTTGGTTGAGTTTTAGCTATTTTAGTTTTTTGGGAATGTATGGCCGGATTTGTATTCCCAAAATGGATCGCTCCATTACGATATTTTATGCCTCAACACTCTTATGCAGCAAAATAAACCCCTAAATTCCCAAAATGTGGCCGATTCTTTGCAAAAGTTTAATCTAAAAAAAGCTGCAATACAAAAGGCGTTGGATGGCCTTGCTGATGGTGGGAAAATATCATTCAAAGAGTATGGCAAGCAGAAAATATACCTTGCTAGGCAAGACCAGTTCGATATTCCAAACAATGAAGAGCTTAATCTGATGAAAGAAGAGAATGCCAAACTGCAAGAACAGCTCACCGAACAGAAGAAAGCTGTTGCCCAGGTTGAGGGAGGTATATACGTCTCGTCCTCTATATATTTGTAATTTGTTAAAAAAATAATATATGAATTAGTTTGCAGCCTGCGTTTCAGAATTTGGTTCAATTGAAATGAATGTAGTGCGAGTTTACAAATAGTTCTAATAACGTCCCAAGAAAATTGTCCCTATACTATACAATCTTGAGGAATGCAAACAGAAGAGAGGCATTGCTATCTGTGGGAAAAAAGTGTATATTGTGGTACCGAGGCTGCCAAAGTGCCAATAGTAAATGTTGACATGTTCTGCACCGTTGTTGTCACGGGCTTTCTCATTTTATTGGCTTTGAATTCAAGACTTTGACCACGCATGGTGTCCTGCAACCAAGAGGAGGTGTCCGAGTGTCTAATTGTCTTCTCTTTTACTTTATTACGATGGTAGAAATCAAAGTGGTGCAGTCAAATTTAACCATGGAAGAGATCCAAGCCAAAAAATCCAAATTGGTAAACGAGGTACGTAATGTAGAGATGAGATTAATGGGCTCTCTTGAACATCATGGTATTTCATTCACGGACTTGTGACTTAAGGTAAATAAAATGGAGGAGAAATTGATAAAGTTGAGGCAAGGAGTTACACTGGTTAGTCCAGAAGAGCGGCAGCATGTGGAGAAAATGTATACTGATATGATAAATCAATGGAGAAGACGCAAGAGGATGTTCAAAGATGTATGGGATGCAATAACGGAGAACTCCCCTAAGAATCTTAAAGAGTTTAAGGTATTGTGCTTGAACAAAACCTGTCTTTTTACTGTTTAGTCACCAACAAGATGGATCCAAAATACTTAGTCAGTCTCATCTTCTCGACTAAAAATTAATGGTTCACCTCTAAAATGTTGTTCTCACAATAATTTTTACATTTTCAGGAGGAACTAGGAATTGAGTATGACGAAGATGTTGGTGTGAGCTTACAGTCCTACGGTGACATTAAGCAATGTGGAAAGAAACGAACCAGATGCAATTGAGTTCTTTTTCATTTTTTCCAAATTCACAAATCCTATTAGAGAAGGAAACGTTTTATGTATCCCTCTAATGTAATTTTGTATAAGAACTTTAAGACCACTGATTCTTTTGTTTTCCGTTTTACGACAGTGATAACTATTCTCTTGAATCAAGTGAGATACAGTTTCAATAATTATGGGCAAAGTGCAATTTAGCTCTCCGTAAAACTAGAAGGAGCAATTTAGCTCCTTGTTAATAAATAAAGCCCAAATATCTCTCTGTAATACTAAAAATGAACATTGAACAATTTACCATATTATGAGAATACACCTTTCTATTAAACTACAAAGGTGCAATTTACCTCCCTTTAAAACAAAAAAAAAGAGCAATTTACCTCCTTCAAGCAATTACCATTAATTTTTAATTAACGGGTGAAGCAAAAAATTCTCATCAACAACGAGCATGATAATATTGTCAACAACAGTTGGCTCTATTATGCTACTGGGAATGCTTCCTATCTTCAGCTTGCTACGACCTTGAGAAAGCCCCTTCTCACAAGCTATTTTAGGAGAGGAGCTCCGACCAAATTTCAGACAACCTGCAGTGGGAGAATATGACGGAAACACAGACCTGGAGGAACACCTGGGAAGATTTGAGAATGCTGAGTTACTGCATAGGTATTCTGATGGGATCAAATGCCGTGTTTTCCTTGCCACTCTGGTAAGATCGGCACAACAGTGTTTTAATTTGCTTAAACCAGAAATGGTTCGTTGCTTCGAGAAATTCAGTTCAGCCTTTCTGAACCAGTTCGCTAGTAGCAAAATGTATCAGAAAACTTCTCTGAGTTTGTTCACTACCAAGCTGAATGATCAAGAGTCCTTGAGAGAGTTCGTACATCGCTTCAATGGGGCGGCCTTAGAAGTCCCCCCTGCAACAATAGATGTCCTTATTAATGCCTTCACACAAAGTCTTAGAGCTGGGGAATTTTTTAAGTCACTAGTAAAGAAGCCTCCTCGCAGTTATGATGAGCTTCTGGGTCGAGCTGAGAAATATATCAATCTCGAAGATGCTCAGAGACAGAAAATGGCTGATCTAAGGCCATCAGAAAAGAAAGAGAAAGATGTAAGCAAGAAAAGATCTACTGATAGGGCCGACGAGATAGTCGACCTAAAAGTCAATTTACTTCTCGCACACCTCTGTCCATGAGCTTGGAAAGAGCTATGGAAATCTGCGATGATAAAAAGAAACTGGAAAGAGCAAGGAACTCGGAGAAGGGTCCTCGTTTGCCTCCATCTGATAAATACCGTGGATTCCATAGATAGTATGGCCATATAACTAATGAATGTCAGAAGCATGAAGATGGGGTAGAACGAATCATTAGAAGAGATTCTCAAATAAAAGCTCTTCTAACAAAGACCCGAAAACCTTATCAAAACTATGACATAAGTCGATACCGAGGTAAAAGAAGAGAGAAAGCGCCACGTGATGGCCGAGCTAGATCCCGTGAGAGGGATATTCCTACTAGAGAAACAGATAATCAAAGAAGAAGGGTCGAACAGGTGGAGAATAACCCCACCCGAGGAACTATAAATATAATCTCGGGGGACCCACTGACGGAGACTCGAGTAAAGCTCGGAAAGTCATGGCAGAAGGTTGGAAAGTTTTGAAGTTGCGGAAGAGGTAATTCAAAGAGATGAACTTATTATAAGCCGTGTGCCTGATGATCTGAAGGGTGTTGCAGCACCGCACAATGATGCCTTAGTGGTCACTGTAACTATATCAAACTATGACCTCGCAAGGATCTTCGTTGACACTTGGAGCTTAGTCAATGTTTTGTTCAAAGACACTTTAGAAAAGATGCAGATTGAGGGGTCAAAGTTTGAACATATTACAACTACTTTATGTGGGTTCACTGGACATGCAATTCAACCTCTTGGTCAGATCACCAGGCCCTTATCTCTTGATCATGGGCTGTCACGCATAAAGAAAATGGTTAATTTCACTGTGTTGAGGCTCCTTCCTCATATAATGCCTTCATAGGCCGACCTGCTATGAAAGACTTCAAAGCAGTAGCCTCTACCTACCATCAGAAACTCAAATTCCCCGTGGGTAGAGAGGTTGGAGTTCTGTGTGGTGATCAGAAAACAACCCTCTGATGTTATGTAGACGAGGTAAAAGAAGATGGAAAATGAGCTCGTCGAGAGGTCGGTTGTATTGAAAAAATTGGGTACGATATTCTCATTGATAGAGGTGTCCCAAATAGCTTAGATGAAGAGCCAGAAATAGTCGTGCTCGGCTTAGCGGATAAGAAAGTAAAAGTAGCCAAGGATTTGGAGACAAATATAAGAGCAGACCTCATCTCATTGATGATCGAGAATGAGGATATATTTGCCTAGAGATCTCATGATTTGAGTGGAATCAGCCCCTACATCCTAGAACATCGGTTAAATGTGCTTCCAGGGGCCCGACTTGTCAAACAAAAGAGAAGGCACTTTGGACTCGAAAAAGATAAAGTGATAAGAGAACAAGTGGAGGAACTCCTTCGGGCATGTCATATTTGAGAGGTTCAATTTCCAGCGTGACTCTAAAATGTGGTCATTGTACCCAAGAGTTCGGGAAAGTGGAGGATGTGCATAGACTTTCGAGACCTCAATAAGGCATGCCCAAAAGATTGCTACCTATTACCAAGAATCGACCAGTTGGTGGATTCAACTCCAGGACATCAGTACTTATGTTTAATGGACGCCTATCAAGGGTATCATCAAATCCCTTTGGCTGAGGAAGATTAAGATAATGTGAGTTTTGTCACTTTGGATGGAACATTCTTGTTGGGTTTTGGAAATCCGAATAATCTTGGTTTTGATGTTAACAAAACTTGTTATTGTATTGCTAACATATTTCATCAAGTGTGCAGTTCATAGATGATATCTTACAGCTTGACGATTAGAAAAGAAATAGGTTGAAGAAACTGGATCAGTAGATACTACTAGCAGACCTTGAGCGCTGCTGACTAAATTGATTGTGTACCGGATCATCAACCGGACTACTAGTAGACCTTGAGCGGTGCAGACTAAATTGATCATCTACCGGACTACCAGCATAGGGAGCAGTAGACCTTGGACCAGCAGGACCTCGAAGCTCTAACCAGTAGATGTCGACCAATAGACACTACAAGTAACTCAACATACTGCTGCACCCAAGACCCAGTAGACCTTGGACCAGCAGACCTTGAAGCTCCAACCAGTAGATGTCGACCAGTAGACACTATAAGTAACTCAACCTACTGCTCCACACAAGACCCAGTAGACCTTGGACCAGCAGACCTCGAAGCTCCAATCAGTAGATGTCGACCAGTAGACACTACAAGTAACTCAACATACTGCTGTACTCAAGACCCAATAAACCTTGGACCACCAGATCTTGAAGCTCCAACCAGTAGATGTCGACCAATAGACACTACAACTAACTCAACCTACTGTTGCACCCAAGACCCAGTAGACCTTGAACCAGCAGACCTCGAAGCTACAACCAGTAGACGTCGACCAGTAGACCTTGAGCATTAGACGTCGACAAGCAAACTTCGAGCGGTAGAGTTCAACCAACCAGTAGATGTCGACTAATAGACGTTGAGCAGTAGACTCAACCAGCAGAGGCCAAGCGGACTTCGAACCAGTAGAGGTCAGCAACTCGACCAGTAGACTTGCATGTAGACCCGCTCTACTGGAACAAAGCAGCAGCCTTCCAGAAATAGCCCAGAAGCAGAATATGACCGTTGCAATGTTTGAAATCTTACCTAAACTGTCCAACCGTTATATTCTTGTATCTAACGTATATATCATTACTTGGGGTTATATATGCATGAGTTAGAAACTCAACAACAGCTGATTGAAGATCAATTCAAGCCTTCCAAAGCAAACCCACTTGGGATTCAATTGGGGACTTCAAAGACAGAAGCTGCTACATGAATAACACACCCCAAACCTTTGGCACCTCTTACCTTGCTGTATCAGATTCATTATGGAATCATGTGTGTCTTTGTATTCACTCTATTCATTGTATTTATGAGCTAAAATAGAAGAGTGAATACCATTGTAACAGTTTGTGATTCATCACAACTGGATGAGAGGTCTTTGTATGTGAGACGTTAAAGAAGATACATAGTTGAGCTGCTAGGAGTTCTAGTTGGATGAGGAATGCCCAACTGTCTCGGGTTTGTACAAAGAGTTGTATAAATCAAAGTCTTCTAGTGTATCCTTCATGAAATGGAAGAAGGGGAGACGTAGAAGCGTTGCGCTTCGAACTTCCAGAAACAAATGCTTGTGTTTTTTTTTTTACTTTACTGCATTTATTTACATAACTGTTTTTACATACTTTCTTGCATATCTTTAAAATGCCTTTCAAATGGTTAATCGATTTTAGAGCGGGCTATGTCGAATGTCTTCCGCTCGATTTTGTAACCGAATTCTAGAACATGGTTAAATGTGCTTCCAGAGCCCGACCTATCAAACAAAAAAAAAAGATACTTTGGACCCGAAAAAGATAAAGTGATAAAGAGAACAAGTGGAGGAACTCCTTCGGGCAGGTCATATTCGAGAAGTTCAATTTCCAACGTGGCTCTCAAATGTGGTCCTTGTACCCAAGAGTTTGGGAAAGTGGATGTGCATAGACTTCCGAGACCTCAATAAGGCATGCCCAAAAGATTGCTACATGTTACCAGAGAATCGACCAGCTTGTGGATTCAACTTCAGGACATCAGTACTTATGTTTAATGGACTCCTATCAACGATATCAGTCAAATTCCTTTGGCTAAGGAAGATCAAAGAACTCGGGTAGTGGGTAACACAGAGCCCCTCAGTTGACCTCGGTAAAAAGGTATAGTAACCGTCTGGGTGTCGACTTCGTACGCAGGGAGGAAGAAGGGATTATAAAATCATAATCAGAATGGGCATGATTGAGCTTACGAATGTGGGCCTCATCCGTATAGGTGTATGTTTTTACTACACACTACCCGATGCATCACTACCCGGTGCCTTTCGAAAGTCGAAACTGTACCGCCCTCTCCTTTTCAGCATTGCTCTCTCCTCTGCTCTACAAAAAGTATGAAATTGAGATGTGAGAGTTAATTCTTACCAACGAAAAATCCTCAGTTGATTTGCCTATCTATTCATGTTTCCGTTCCTGGGGCGTCAAGATTTTATGAATCCTCCAACTACTCATCTGCTTTGGTATTTTTTGAAAGCCACTCTTTCGATTATTTCATGAACCAGTGACTGAGACAGGGATGGGTTCTCTGGTATCACTTAAGAGCAGAGCTAAAAGAAATAGCTATGTTTGTGTTCCATAGTATATATTTTTATGTTCTTTCTCGAGAAAGCGGAGATACTACACGTGTTTTTTGCGTGAAAGGGGTATTAGGCACGGATATAAAGAGGTATGGTTCGGTAATATGACTAGTCTTTAATTTTGCGTTATTTTGTCATTCGAAGCTGCTTTTATTCTGGGAGAAAGTTGAACCAAGCTTCCTTCTGATAAATGGTTTGTTGTTAAACTTTTGTGTGGATAAGTGAAACTCGATTAAGTCCCACGAACTTCTTTGTTCAAGTTCATTAGAAGAAATGGGAAATATTGCAGGTGAATTTTTTAGGTAATGCAATGTTGGTAAAGTTTATTATGAATTCTTAGGTTCTATATTTCTGAAGTTAGGTTATTTTATTTCTGGAAAAAAAATGGGTGTGGCAAGTTCAAAGGATCAGAGAAGTAATGCTCTGAAGTTGTGCAAAGAAAGGAAAAGATTCATCAAACAAGCCATTGATTCAAGGTTTGCTTTGGCTGCTGCTCATGTTTTGTATATTCAATCTCTTAGAAACATTGGCATTGCTCTTAGGAGATATGCTGAGGCTGAAGGTTTCGTAGAGTCCTCTCTGTCAGCTAACCTTCCATCTCCCTCACCATCCCATCTTGGTGGGATTTCTGATTCTCCAGTGCTCAATGGAAGCCCTCTTTCACCACCTACAGCTAGAATTAGCTATATGAGGTCCGGTGGAGCTAGTGCATTGACAATTAGTGTGAATCCACCTCCTAGGAATTTGTATGTTGAGGAAGGTGAATTCTCAATGCCCCCACCACCACCACCTCCACCTGATTTTGGGTCTTCTTGGGATTACTTTGAGCCTGCAGAAGAGTGCTTTAGGTTTGTGGGACAGAATGATGTGGATCTGAACGCTGATGAGATTGGAACGTATGGAAAATTTGGCCTAAAAGATGATGATTCTGAAAGAATCAGTGCGATTCATGAAGGGCCTATGTCGTCGAAAAACAGTCCCGCTAAGCTGGATGTGAACAATGGAAGTTCTGCTAATTCTAAAAGGCCTTCTAGCAGTGCTCATGAAGTTGAACATATGAATGACAAAGACCACGTAAACGATTTTACAAAGAATGTGGTGGAAAAGGCTTCTAGGGACCTACCAAATTTGAGAAAAAATAAATCTGCGGTAGAGAAGGATATTTGTACTGAAAGGGAAGATCCTTGTGACTTTATAACACATGGGGCGAAAGATTTTCTCTCTAGCATAAAGGACATTGATAATCGTTTCTTTAGAGCGTCTGAATCAGGGAAGGAAGTCTCAAGGATGCTGGAATCGAGCATAATCCGTGTAGGTTATGCTGAAGCCAAAGGTAATTATTTCTTGATGTCAAAACAAAAATGCCAAAAGCAATTTAGACTATATGAATTCAACTCACTTTTAATATACGGAATGCTTTTTTTGTTCTTAACTTTAAGGCCATTTGCCTTAGTTCTTGCTTAATGGTTCCCGCCATTTCAGATTCCAGTGATGTTTTATATGCCTGTAGGTACATCGTCAGCTTTGGCCTCTTTTGGAGCAGCTTGTTGTCAACGTGGGGCTGCAAATGTGTCTGATGGTATGTATCATTTATATATGAGAAGCAAGGAAATGGGACTTTCGGTTTTACTGTTCAAATTTGAAGATTCTTCAAGTTTTCATTGAAATGTTAAGAAAATAATCAATTAAATAATCAAACTGGTGTTTATGTTGTACTTTATGACAAGAAACATTAATTTAAGGTGGCAAGTACTATGCTTGAAACCCTGCTTGAAACCCAATATGAATAACGTCTTTATTTCATGAAATATCAGATCAATATGCTACGAAGATAATCACTTGGAAACGGACTACATCATCCCGGTCTTCCTCCTCAAGGAATCCACTTGCAACAATGAAGGATGATAGTGATGATAATGGAAGCGATTTTATTGAAGAATTCTGCATGATTTCTGGGAGCCACTCTTCCACACTCGATAGACTCTATGCATGGGAGAGAAAGCTGTATGATGAAGTGAAGGTACTTTAAGTTAACTTGTTACACTGGTAAAATTTGTATTGTATTTACACCATTCATGAGTAAATAAGTTTATGATCACTGATAAAATTTAATTGGACAGGAATAGGCTTTTACTATCTTTTTCTCAATGAAGTTTTGCCATTGCTCTGTCAAAATAATATTATTCACTTTTGTTTTGTGCTCACTAGATAACGTCACCGGAAGTAGGTGAGAATGATTAACATTTAGTTTTTCTTTAGGGTATAATTGCTACATCCATGTCTTTGAGCAGAACTACGACCTAGGAAATGTTTGATTCTCCAGATCCAACTTTATGTTAGTGTTTTGCACTGGCTTCTACAGAGTGCCATTTCAATACTCAGCTTTCTGTGGGAGTTAGTGAATGCAAGTGACACCAATTTTGCCCCAAAGCACCAACACTTGTGTTATTTTTTATACCTGCAGGCGTGCAGGTTCACAAGAATTCTTGGTTTACTATTAAAGAACTAGTGAGAATGATTTTGCTTTAAAAATCATTTCTTGCTTTGAGATTGGACACAACATGTTGAACCTAGAGGGGGTGAAGTAGGCTCTTTTGACTACTTAGCATTTTATTATGATTTCGAAAGTTAACGCAATGGAAAGTAAACAATTTAAAATGATAAAGCAAGTAAATTGCAATAAAGTGGATGGATAAACGTCTATAGCCCCTGCCTTTTCATGAGAGGTCATGGATGCTTTGACAACGAATCGATGATTATCTAAAGATATCAAGGACTTATCGGTGAAGCAATTGTTCATTTATAAAATGCACAAGTTTCACCTCAAACCGATGTCTGGTCAACTGATACTGCGGATTCCAAATCCGTTCCAAAAATAACTTTGGCAGCAACTTAATTTTCAAAATTATATCTACCGGATGTCTGGTCTCTCGATTAAATAAGGATTTCCTTGTCAGTCAAGGAAAAAATCGATTTTTTCCTTGCTATCCTGCCTGCTTGTCTTCTTTTGTCTTAGGTCGTCATATTCATGTATGTGTATATACTGGAATTTCTGAGCATCAAATACCTAAGATTAAGGGATTAGCGGGAAATTGGAGGGCAGAGGTGACGAAGGGACATATCGTCTGAAGTAGATTGTGCTTTCTGTGAATGAGATTATACCACCAAAGGAGCTGGAATCTAATGTAGCACTGCTTCTCTCTTCTTTTGGGAGTTTATTTTTCCCAAAAAAATAAGAACAAAATCCCTCGAGCTATTTTTATCTACGAAGCGGCTTCTATTTTCTTTTATGGCATTTTTCAAATTTGGTTTACTGACCTTTGAAATATTAGTAACTCTGTGCTCGTCTAATATGAGTACGAACATCAGATTTTAACTATGCTTGAAACACAGACATGAATGCAATACAGCGGTAATTATCATAAAGAGTTCCTGGTCTTTAACCAGGGAATTTATAAGATTTTAACTGTCAGTCTGTCAGCAATTAATTTTTCCGATCATAGGTATTCTATGATGAACACTAGCAAAGACTTTTGGTATTCTCTGAAAAAAGACAATATGGTGACTCGCAGTGATTAGGTTTTCTTCTCCTTGTTCGCGGTGTTCTGATTTCAGTATTATGTGTGACTTCGTAGGCCAGTGGGTTTATACAGAATGAATATGATCGAAAGTGTGACCAGCTTCGCCACCAATTTGCAAAGGATCATAGCACTCAAGCAATCGACAAAACCCGTGCTGTTGTGAAAGACCTGCACTCAAGAATTAGAGTGGCACTTCATTCTGTTGATTCAATATCAAAACGGATTGAGAGAATGCGGGACGAAGAGTTGCTTCCTCAGCTTCAAGAACTCATTCAAGGGTGAGAAAAATTTATCATCCGTTGGCCCTCGAATCTATACTCTATTATCTAATTACTATATTATTCCCATGTCATATTATTCCCATGTCATACTGAATTTACCTACCAATCGTGACGTTGAATATTTGCAGACTGACAAAGTTGTGGAAAGCCATGCTTGAATGCCACCATTCCCAGTACATAACCATTTCTTTAGCCTACCATGCAAAAAGCTCTGCCGCTGCTCCTATTGGGGAGACGCAACGGCAGATCATCGGTCAGCTGCAGGATGAAGTTGAGTATTTTGGCGTAACTTTTGCCAATTGGATCAACAGCTATACGTCATATGTGGAAGCTCTCAACAGTTGGCTGCAAAACTGCATCTTGCAACCACGGGAACGAAACAAGGGCAGAAGGGCGTTCTCACCCCGCCGTTATCTGGCCCCACCTATATTCGTCCTCTGCCGTGACTGGTCAGCTGGGATCAAAGCTTTACCATCTCAAGAAGTCAGCGATGCAGTCAAAGCTTTTATGTCAGATCTGCGCCATTCAGTGAGAATCCAAGCAGAAGAATCCCACAAGAAAGAAGCGACAACTGATACTCAGAATGATTTATCAGAGAGTAAAGATGAAGGGACGACTGAAGATGGTCAATCCAATATAAGCTGCATACAAGCAAGTTTGACAAAGGTTCTTAACAGGTTAACTAAATTCTCCGACGCTTCGGTGAAAATGTGCGAAGAAATTCGACAGAAATGTGAAGCGGCTCGTAACGCTTATGACAATTATAGAGCACCTCCAAGATCCTTTAGCATTTGAAAGTTGTTCGAAGTTTCAGTCTTAACCTTCGAGTTTAAGTTTGACATTGATGCTGTGTAACTTCAGAAGTTTGGGCATCCTTTTTGATTATCAACAACAAATGCTCGTCAATAGAACCAATGGTTGTGTCTAATTGTGTAGTGAGGGCATCGCCTGGAGTCTTTCGATCTGTTATGTTTGATTAACCTGAAATAATCAGTTTGGGTTATTATGTAATCAGTTATTAATATATGAAAAACATTTGATTGGTCCTAATTCTGTTTTATCATAACAGAATGAATTGAATATTCTTTGCACTTCTTTATTCAACTAGCATGAAGAGTTTGCATGCATGTGAGCAGATTCCAGTGTCCTAAAATGTTAAGTGTACGTGATTTGACAAATTTTGCTCGAACCAGTTAATAATCTATAATTGGCAAATTTGATGATGAATGGCGTAAAATCATACTTACGAGGCTTAAAATGATCATATGTGGAATGGAAATTTTAAAAAAATGTTGATCCCATTCAACTGGTAATTTACACATGCGAACTATCGAAATGCTGCAGCAAAAACAAGAGTAAGAGTAACTAAGTCGATATTCGATTATCGTTGCCAAAGGGTATGCTGGATTGATGGGCAAACAAAGTGCAAAGGTATCCGAGCAACTTTGCGAGCAGAAACATGTTCATTCCGTCATCGATGGACTCATATAATAATTTGAAGTTAACCATTTTTATAGAGCGAAATCATTATACAAGTTGTGGGACTAAACCCGATGTGACAAATCTAAAAACCCACAATGTCTTACTTAGTATTTGTATATACTATTCAGCAAATATGTTACGTGTAACTAATATATTTAATCACTAAATTTATTTAATTAGAATTAAATTTAGTGAATTAAGAGGAAGAGGAATAGAAGTAAAATTATGGGAGGTTAAAATATAAAAAAGACATAAAATTATAAAACAATCTATTATTTTAATTTGAAATTTAATTGTGAAAGTTAACTTAAATATATGATAGAAATTATTCTACTGTCCTTTTTGTTTTATTAAATACTAATAGATTATGGATGATTTAAATTAGTTTGTGTTTTCATTGAAGATTTGAAACTGAGTGAATTTCAATTCTTCACTCAAATTTATAATTTATATTTGGATAAAAAATCGAATTGTGAAAAAATTTAAATGACAACCAACTACGTATGATTTGAAATTCATAAATTTCAAATGATTAGATTTCTAATCGTTTCCTTCAAATCAAAACATTTTATTCAAATACTTCTGTTAGTGTTTTAATGGCAAACTTTATTTTTACTATTATCCTTTCCATGGAGAAGGGTAAATTATAAGTGACTTCTTGAAAATGGGGTGAAAAATAAAGTATCAACTTTCAACTCTGGGAAAGAGCGAAGGCAACGTTTGGATAAATCTACAAGTTCTTTTTAAACTTTTGATCTTCGTTATTATTGCCAAATCGTAACTGAGAAAACAAACAAAATCACAAGGAACGAAGCCTTACTTTCATCATCATCTTCTTTTTTCTCCACTTGGACATATATAATCCCAATATTCGCGAGGAAAATGCGAACCTCAGGTCCCACGCAGCCTCCCACCAAATATTTCCTTCCTTTCTTTTTTTCTTTTTTTTTTTATGTTTTTGAGAAGGAAAGTGGTGTCTGGGTACTGGTGTTTCACCCGCTAAGTCACAAAGCACGCATAAGCGGTGGGGTCGTGCCGTCGTGGTAAAAAATAATACAAAAAAGTTTCATTTAGAGAAGTCTCAGATTTGATTAAAGTACAGAGTAAAATTTCCTTACTTTCAATTCTCTTCATTGAGTGGTAAGATCCATTTCTGATCATTTTTTTTTCTCTTTTGCTGAGAAATTTTATGCACAGCTTGTACACAAGCATGCATCTTTCTGCTTGGAAATTTTGATATATTTTTTCTCAAATTTGTTTCTTGTGAGAATTGTTGTCCGTAGGGTGTTTTTATTAATGGTTATTGAACATGATGAGGTGGGATTTGGAATTAGTTCTTAATTTTTTATGGTTACAATGAATGTTTGTGCTTTATGCGAGGAAGAGTTAATTTCGCCTTTTGCCATTAATTGGGTTTCACAAAAGGGTTGAGGCGGGTGCATAAATGATACTTGAAGATTATCAGATTTGTAAGGTAATTAAATTGATGACTGAGAAAAGGGTTTGAAGTTGGATGCGTGATGTATGAGTAAAGGAAGAAAATCTAATAGTTGATTGTTTTTGTGGTCGTCCGGCAGATAATAACTGAAATTTGCTGAGTTTATGAAGTGGCATGGAACATTTTTTCATAATTATGTTTGTGTTATGAATGTTGAAGTCAGTATGCCATAATTGATATAAATGGACAAATCAGTGGATTGCATATACGGATCACGATTAAACAAATCTGGTTATTTACCCTTTGTTGGTGGTTTGTAAGATAATTAGCTTGAGTACAGATTTGATTGAGAAATCTTCTAGTTGCAATGTAAAGGATCGTTCAGTAACACTAAACAAAAGATTTCCTGTTTTAATTCCTTTCTGCTTTTCTATATTGGTGCCATTTCCCCCTTTGAATTTGGATAGTTTCTTGCTTTTTAACAGTCTTTTTCTGGATGCTCGTGCCTATATCTGCAGCAATGCATTATGTTTCAGAGACAACTCAAAAGTGTTTTGTTGTTATCTGTAAGATGATATGGTAATATTGGAGATGGGCCTGATTATTGAAATTTTAACGCTGGCATGCTTGTTTTCTTTTGTCTCCCCTGATGCACAAGGTATTATTCTTATGCCATATTCTAAGCTTTTGACAATGGATTGTGTCAAGCTATCGTGTTGGTGTCCAGCAATTTTTGTTCTGGGTTTTCACTTCTTTGTAGAAATTTGGACACGAGGCACTTTTCTTCACTGATTTCAGGAGGAGGACAAAAAACGGGCATTTTATCTGTGTTTATGCAAAGGCATTTGTGCATAGGATTTTTTTTTGGGTGTAGGGAATTCGGGAAGATTAATGTGTATGTGACTTTCGTTTTTGTTTTCTCCGATTGCATGCTCTTCTTTAAATACCAAATGTTCATGCATCACAAAGCAAACTAACTTTTCACACTGATGGGAGAAACTGATCTCTATACTCTGGGTGGATTTATTTTTTGGTATATGGTTTCTTGTTTCTCTTAAACAGAGAAAAAATCCATGATTAGCATTACAAGAAAGTGATAAGTTACCATACATCTAATGATCGTAAATGATGTGGAGAATTGGGTCTTAGATATGGGTGTTTCTCATGCGAGAGCTGCGCTACGGTGGGATCAAGTTTGGCTTTCTCACCAGCCTCATCTGAGTACCGAATGAATCACCATTTACCTCATTCAAATGATGCTTGTTGAACCACCACAATTGGAAAATAAGAATGTTCCATTGACCGGCATGCCATGCTTGTTAACGGAGGCCACCACTTCAGTCATTCTGTGTTCATCTTGCTATGTATTTTGTGAGGACAGATAATTTACAAATTTCTTACGTCTATTTGTTCTACATATTTATACATTCCAGAGGAAGCACAATTGAGAAGATGAGAACAATAAGCATTGCATATCTACAGCCTCTTTATGTCTTCGTAGGGAATTTATTCAAAATTCTGACTAAATCTAACAAGTATTCGTCCTGTAAAAACCATTGGTTGTCATATCTGATACCGAACAGAATTTAATTGAAATGGTTGACCAACTACTACCATGTATAACCATTGAATATCCCTTTTGAGCAAGTGTTTTAATAGCTCAATTTTATGTTATGGTTGATGGGGTTCTGAGGCAACTCTTGGGTTTAACCAGATTGTGGGTCTTAGACAGGTGTTCTATCATCCTCTTTCAGTTCAAAAGCACTTAGAACTAATTGTTTAATGGTTTAGCTTTGTCCTTTCCTATATGTCTTTTCTATGTTGGATATGAATAATTCACTGCAATGACATCCATAAAATAACAATATGATGGAACGATAATCTTGAAAATAAGATGTTTTCAATGTGAAACTTGTAAATTTTGCGCTGATATGAGGAATATTTGACATGATACCTAGTTTCTTGACACACTTCTTGTGAGCACGATGAGTTCAATATAACCATCTGGCTACTGGTGTGTTACAGTTGAGGGTATAACTCAGATTCTTGGGTATTTCCGCAGGAGATGCTCTGATTACTTTCAAAAAGTCGCTTAATGCTTCCAGTGATCAGCTCAAGGACTGGAACCCGAATCTAGTAAATCCTTGCACTTGGTCCAAAGTTATATGTGACAATAATATTGTAACAACAGTGTAAGAAATTTTGTAACATCTATTTATTTTCTTGAAAACTTTTATATGATTACTGTTCAGCGAATAATTTGGATTCTAAATAACCCCTTCGTTTCTCTTTCACTACTACTTTCTTATAGCCCTTGAATGGTCTCAATATGGATCAATTGTCTTCATTGTTGTTGGATTACTATTTCGTTGATGATTATATCTTAGAAGCACATTTGCTTTATCACATGCTTTCATTTCTATCAGGACGTTATCAAACATGGGATTTACTGGAACCTTGTCACCAAAAATAGGGATTCTGAAGATGCTCACGACACTGTTAGTATTGCTATTTGCAGCTGTACAATTAGTGTCATTTTCAAATACTTATTTGGTATCCAAATCTACTGGATGCAATTCTTCTGAAATTCTATTTATATCTATGAATTTATGTGTTCTATTACTTTTTTTTTCCCATAATGTAATTCTATCTTTAATTGCATTCTCCTTTGTTCATGTTCTTTAACAGGTGGCATGATGCCACTAATTTTATTAATTACGAAATCAAACAATACAAGGTAGGGGTCCAGACCAAGATCTACCAAATGCTGTAAAACCCAGGAAATACTCTAGGCATTGCAATATAAGAGAGAACAAAACATAATAATCAATTACAAAGAGAAGAACCAAAAATCCAAGTACTAATAGAGTATTATTTGTTCTTCAGCCTTGTCCTTATCCTTAAGTTGTACTTCTTATTGGTTGTAGTTGGTTCACAAGGTTTGAGCGGCAAAACAGCGCCCTCATCCTCCTCTTATGAATAAAGACGCGCTCTCGATTCCTCATGAAAATGTTTAGCCATATATTCCGCATTAAGGTATTCCATCAGCTTTGCATCATATGAAAATTCATCGCCGGGACATAATTTCCGTATGCCCTCTCCCGCCAAACCGACAATGGAAGGTAGGTCGTCATCAACATCGTCAACGCATTCAGCCCACGGTTTACGGGAGGGAGAAGGGATTTTGGGTTACTTTTCTCTCCTCTAAATAGACTAGCTTTTTTATTATTTAGAAATCCCGATTTGATTAATGTTTGGGAGGAGTTCGATTTAGAATTTAATGAAGTAATGGAGGAGAATATAGCTTGGTATTTAATTTGAAGTTTTTCTTCCGGAATAGGAGTTTCGAAAAGATCGGTGATGGGGGAACTGTCCGAGGCTTGCCCGGGGATGTCCGATCTGCCTGATTCAAGCACCTCCCCTGAAGCTACGGTCGTGAAATTATTGAGAAAAATTTCATTATCGGATATTAAATTTGAAAGGCCAGTAAATGAAAGGGATTTTTTAAAGTTAGAGATGATAGAAGTTGGAAGAGTTAAATTTGGTATGGTGGAATATTGATTGCAAATATTCTATGAGAATCTAAGCATAGATGTTTAGTTTTGATTTGTGTGTGAATGAACACTTAACTGGTCTCTTTCGATAAACAGAAATTATTTAAATGCACAGCAAAAGGATTTCACTGTCTATTGTATTTGATGGGCATTTCTGTCGACTCACCATTTCAAGTTGTGGTATATATTATAGCAGATATAAATTTTGATACATAATTCTTCAAAACATTTGTAATACACATCAGCAATTGTTAAGGAAAACAATGAAGGAGCTGGAGCAATGATGAGTTGCTCATTAGTTCAATCGATTGTTAATTTTCATTTCTGAAAGAGATGTTCACCCCTAAAGCTTCAACAAATATTTGGGAACTCGTGTTTTTCCTTTGCACTTGAGATGGTGCATTGCGACAGCTATGAGGATTCAGTTGATGTGAATTTTCACTCTTTGCTTCAGCCAACTGCAAGGAAATGGCATAACTGGAAAGATACCAGAGGAGTACGGAAATTTGACGAGCTTGACAATGTTGGATCTGGAAAATAATCATTTAACAGGAGAGATACCATCTTCCTTGGGCAACCTGAAAAAGCTCACATTTTTGTAAGCATGCCCACCTCTTTCAGTGATTTCATTTTATTATTTATGTTGCCAAATTGAGATGTGCTTATGAAACTAAACAGGGTTTTGAGTCAAAACAATCTCTCCGGAACAATTCCCGAATCACTTTCTGACCTCCCAAACTTGGTTACCATGTAAGTATGCATCTTGTGTAATGCAGTCTGTTATGGATAATCTTGGGGTCTCAGGCTATCAGCTCCTCAACTGGAGTTTGGTGTAAGAAAAAACTGGAGTTTGGTGTAAGAAAATGTATTTTAACAAATGATTATTCAGGTTACTTACATTGATGAACCTTATTTTGCAGCCAGCTTGCTTCAAATAATCTCAGTGGGAAAATTCCTGAAAGTTTATTTCAGATTTCCAAGTATAAGTATGGACCCTCATCCTATACACGCACAACCCCCCCCCCCACCCCCCACCCCAAACACACACACACACGCACGCGCACACACAAATACCACTTCCGAAGGTTGAACTTAAGTTTCTTTTTTCAGTTTTACGGGGAACAACCTGAGTTGTGGCAGTAATTTTGCCCATCTTTGTGTTTATGAAACTGAAGGTACATGAATTGTATATCCCCCTCAAGTCAGTGATACGGGTTTATGTTGTTAATTTTGTGTGCTGTACGAAATTACACAGGCTCTTCATGGATCTTGAATTGTCGCATGACAATATTTAAGGGTGAAGTGGAAAATAATAAATCTCACTCTGTTTGGGCAGGTGGTTCAAGTAAATCAAAGACTGGTCTGATCGTCGGGATCATGGCTCCGATCTTAGTGATTTTTATACTTGGAGGTTTTCTCCTATTATTTCTGTGGAAGAGTAGGCATAAAGGCTACAGGCGAGAAGTTTTTGTTGATGTTGCAGGTTTGTTCTCGTTATAGTTAAATATGAGCACTGTAAAACAGTCATATATATTTTTCTTAGCTAGTTTCCCTTGTTCATTTTACTGTTGTCTTTTTAAAATTCATGAGCATATATATGTGTGGAAACTTCAAGATTGAGATTTTAATTCTGTTGCTTAGTCCTTGATAATTTAAGTTGCATGCATCAGGTGAAGTTGACCGTAGAATTGAATTTGGTCAATTGAAGAGATTTTTTTGGAGAGAATTGCACCTTGCTACGGATAGTTTCAGTGAAAAAAATGTCCTTGGACAGGGAGGTTTTGGAAAGGTTTATAAAGGAGTGCTTGCTGATAACACCAAAGTTGCGGTTAAACGTTTGACTGATTTTGAGAGTCCTGGAGGAGATACTGCATTCCAGCGCGAAGTTGAGATGATTAGTGTGGCTGTTCACAGAAATCTTTTACGACTGATTGGCTTTTGCACCACACCAACCGAACGCCTTTTGGTTTACCCGTTTATGCAAAACCTGAGCGTTGCCTCTCGTCTACGAGGTATTATCTTATTTTATTTTATAGCTATGGAAGAGTGATATTCATCGGTACAGATTGTAGATCATCTATTTTCCATGTAATTACATGTGTGTGTGTTTGTGTGAATAATCGGGAGACTTGACATTGAGAATGATGACATATCTGTATCTTTGTATGTGTGTCAATGGCTCTAGACATGATTTTGACATGCTGATAGTAGTTCATAGAGGCGGTGAAGAGAAAATAATCTGTATAGATAGTCATGGCAAGAAAGGGGTCGGGGAACAAAAGCAGCAAAGCTTGAGGCGTTTTATGAAGGGTTGTTTTGTATGGATAAGACATCTTATAAACGATCTGCCACCTGCAATTCAAATCAAACCTTGTGATATGAAATACATTTTGATACACTCTCCCTTAATCTATCATATAATTCGATGGTAGAACCTTGATGATGTAGGAAAAAGAGGAGAAAACAACAGAGGAGAAGAGGAAAGAGGGAAGCAAGAAATCTTTAATAATATTGTAATCAGAATCTATTCTCTAAATGTGAGAGATAAAAAGCTAACATGTAGGGTTGCTACATCAAATTTGTTTAAAAAAATAAACTTAATATTACTATTAGATGAACCAACTTAACTTGCAGTCTTGTACTTATTTGTAGAACAACAATATTTGTAATATTGTAGATTATTTGGGATCTCTGAACAGAGCTTAAACCGGGGGAGCCTATCTTGGATTGGCCTACTCGAAAACAGGTGGCACTAGGAACTGCACGTGGATTAGAGTACCTCCATGAACACTGCAATCCTAAAATCATTCACCGGGATGTTAAAGCGGCCAATGTGCTGCTGGATGAAGATTTTGAAGCTGTTGTTGGTGATTTTGGGTTGGCAAAATTGGTCGATGTGAGGAAAACGGATGTTACAACTCAGGTTCGTGGCACAATGGGCCACATAGCTCCTGAATACTTGTCCACTGGGAAATCATCAGAAAAGACTGATGTTTTCGGCTACGGGATTATGCTTTTAGAGCTCGTAACTGGCCAACGAGCTATAGACTTCTCGCGCTTGGAAGAAGAAGAAGATGTCTTACTGCTTGACCATGTAAGGCACCAACATATAAGTTAATACAATATATTACCATATATTGCGCAACAGCATATTATACTAACCTTTTCAGACTCCTGGTCATGTTTTGAATTTCCAATCATCCCCATCTAAGCCATTTTAACTCCAAATAATTCTACTTTTATACTTTTATGTTTGGCATTCCATTTGTTCGGCAAAACAGTTTAGATGTTTATATCTATATGTTATTACCAATCCCATTTTAAACCCTTTACATTAATTCACCTCGAAGGTGAATAAACTTCAGCGGGAAAGAAGATTGGACGGCATTGTCGATTGCAACTTGGACCAGAACTACAACATTCGTGAAGTGGAGATGATGATTCAGGTGGCATTACTATGCACTCAATCCTCACCAGAAGATCGGCCAGCAATGTCTGAGGTGGTTCGAATGCTTGAAGGAGAAGGGCTTGCAGAGAGGTGGGAAGAATGGCAGCACGTTGAAGTCACGAGGAGGCAAGAATACGAGAGGTTACACAGAAGATTTGATTGGGGAGAATATTCCATCTACAATCAAGACGCCATTGAATTGTCCGGTGGGCGATGAGGTGATGGAACCAGGGTTCCGAATTTCTTGTGGTAAGCGCGCGCATACACACACATATATAATCATATCATAGTTGTGCTATGGTGGTACCCTTATTTCTTCCAATTTGAAGGTGGGAATGCAGGAGTTTTGTTAAATCCACACTGGTCATCCTTAAGGTTTTCGTATATAACCTTGATGTTGTATGACGTTGTGTTCTGTTTGAAGTTTACTTAAATATGTCATTTAAAAAAAATGAATTTCAAAGAAAAAAATAGTGACACCAAGATTTTTGGCATTTGGAAATTGTGAATGAATCATCTCTTGGAATTTGAGAGACTAATTTATTTCAAGTATATAAAAACATTGGTAGTGTGCAATTAGTCATCTAATTAATTTGATGAATAATTTTAGTCTAATGATAATAATAATAATAACAAGACTAAATGATGATAATAATAATAATAATAATAACAACAATAATAATTGGAAATTTGATTTAATTAATATATTTGCACATCAATCTTATTCTTTTAGTGAGTGTTTGCAAATGCTTTTGCAAACTGTTTATCAGCTTTTCAGATAAAAAAATAGATTTTGAGTGTTTTATTTCATTGCTTCTGCTATTACTTCTTTCAAAATAAGCAGAAAAAATCAGAAGATGAGAATCATGTTATGCTATGCTTTTGACTGCTTTAAGTTGTTTGGTGGCAGTTTTGTAATTAAATGAAGTTTATTAAGCTGTTTTTTTTAATAGCAAGCACTCAATATTTTTGCTTAAAATTGATTTTTTTCGACTTTAAGCAAAAGCAACATAGAAGTGCTTTGAATGAGCAATTGCAAACACATCCTTGAAGCAGAAATTTGCTTTAATCATATTAGTCGATTTAGTCAATCTAAGCTAATAATTTGGTTTGTTTATTGGATAAATTGATCATTGATTTTATAAAAAATATTGGTCAATTTATTTTGATTTTCCTATAATCTAAATATGCTAAATAAATCAAAGTTTTGTGACAATATTGTTATACATAATTTAGTTAGTTAGCAAACGACTAATAGATAGATTCCATTCTCCAACATTTTAGACTATTATCATATGTGATCTAATTATTCGGAAATTGTAAAATGTTTATTATTTTTTTAAAAACCATATATAATATTATGATTCTAAACAATATATAATATATGTGCTTTCATTGTTTTGTAACATTATTAAGAAACGTAAATAGTGTTATGCTATATATTAAAGCAATTTTGTCTTTTGAAAACTAAAAGAAATATTTAAGTTTAGTGTTGACAATTAATAAAATAAAAAGATAAATAAGATGGAGTATTATTCACATTTTTTAATGCAAGTAACACGAATTGTGAATAACTGATAATATAATTGATGTATTGATTAAATATTTTTTCAAAAGGTTAATGAAACTTTAAAATATTCGCGAACAAGTGGTGTTGGGACTTGGGTTATCGGGTGGAAATGTTAAGTTGACGATGTTTTTTCCAAGAGCACCGCTCGTATTGACATTATCAGTTATAGTTGTATGATATCGTATTTTCACTACTCGGTAAATTAAGTATAGTAAAAAATGAATAGAAGACCCTATAACTTTACGTGGAAAACCCTCCAAAACGAAAGGAAAACCACCATTATAAAATTATAAATGTTCCAATATAAACATTGATAATTTTACGAGACTTTGACACAATATTTGAACAGATGAAAATAGGAACAAATTGAAAAGATCGAACAAAAATTATGTGATATGCTTCTCTTCGGTCTATTTTTCCTCCAAGATTCAACCTTTAGAAATATGGTTTTGGTCTTATATTTATAGTGCTTAATATGACAACTAATGTGCGCCAAATCCAGGACATGATCTGCCTTTGATCGTGGCGTTGCTGGCTCAAGACGTCTCCGAGAAATCAATCCACGTGCGTTGATTTGTCAGTTATGTCCGAGCTTTCCGTTAGCGTTTGACCAATAAGCCGTGCAGGTACTGATGATGTTCGGATAACATGCATTTGGGATTTTTTGGTGCATCATTTGTTCGGTAACTATATGAGATTTTAACTCGAGGAGACGAATTCATTAAGTTGATATGAAATATTAAACGTCAATTGTTATTTTGGACTAGCTGGGTTGCATCAAATTTGTCGTGTGGAAAACACAATTATTGGCCTCTCCATGAATCCCTTTTGGCCTTTTCCCATTTCTATATTTAACTTTCTATCGCCAAAGGAAAGGACATGGGGGCACCATAATAATCATTGACCATAACAACGCGTATTCCCACTGAGACTAGGATAAACAATTCAAGATCCCTCGATCTACGTGAAATGAACCACGATCACATATACAAAAAAAATGGTTAATCCAAGGCGAAGAGTCAATTCAAGAATGATAAGAGCAAAGCTCAAAATCTTTCCAATCCCTTGCCTAAAATGGATCCTCCCAAGAAAATATTGCTAAAACTAATCCTTACTTCAATCATCTGTGAAGCCTTTCATGTGCTCAACCGTGAAATACACTACATAAAACCGAAAACTTCAAGCAAGAAAAGGGCCGCAAGGACCTCAAATTTTATTGCGAAATCATAAGAACTATTCCTAGAATCAATCAGCAGCTAAAGGACTTATTATTAGTACAACAAAGAATACAAGAAATTCGTGTACATATACTCCAAAATAAACTAAAATCCATGAATCCTACACAACAGCAAAGTTTTATCGTCATCATCAAAAGTTAAAGAACCCCTCTATCCCAGAACCAGTAGTATTCAAAGAATTCGGAGAATTCAGCGCATCCTGAAAGCAATAATCGTCAATCGAGCCAAATTCATCAAACAGCATTCCATCAAAAATACCATTCTCATCCTTCAACTCACCATTGATCCCATCATCATCATCCACCAACGAGGCAGCTGCACTCTTCTCATTCTCCTGATTGTCCTCATCCGCCATGGCCGGCATATGGCCCTCGAACAACACTATGTGCCCGAACAACTTATCCTTGCGCGAAAAACTAGTCCCGCACGAACACCGCCACTTGCTCTCCCCACAATGCTTCAAATGGCTCTTCAAATCCGCCACAACTGAGAAACTCTTCTTATTGCACCGATTGCAGGAGTAGACCTTTGGGCAGTGGCTCCTTTTGAAGTGATTCTTCACACAAATAACACTTTTCAGGGGTCTAAACTTCTTGTGCTGCTTGTTTCTGTTACAGCCCACGTAAGGGCATGAAAATCTCATCCTCCGCGGGGTCGAAACTCCACCTTTTTCAGGCTTCGACAAAGCTTCCGGAGTCTTGAACTGGTTCCCATGTGCCCTCATATGCATCCTCAGATTGGCGTCGCGCTTGAATCCTTTCCCGCATATCTCACAAAAATGAACATGCTCCGCCAATAGCTCCATGGCATCCAGCTCAACTATCTCGAAATCATCAAACCCATCATCCACATGGATCTGAGCCTTCGGATTCAGTATCTCTTTAATGGGATCTGTGGTCTCTGGAATTTCTTCCTTCATTTCATTATGAATCGGAAAAGATTGAGAGCCGGACAATAGCGCAGCTCCATTCATGATGATCTGTTGGATGGCAGAACTGATCTCGGAAGAAATCATGTTCATCTGGGGTTGACCCAGTACAGTTCTGGAGTTAACTGAATGGGAGATGAACTTATGGAGTGCGTCCATACGGGATTGGACTGAAGAAAGGTTGGTGAGAGGATCCGGGAAGCTGCCCATCTGAGCGGCGGCGTGTAAGCCACTGAAAAGTATTCGCTGTGCAAAATGGAGTAGAATTGTAGAAAGAAAGAAAGGGTTTGCATACGTTGAACTTGGAAGTTGTATGGGGTTATAGTAAAAGGCGGAAATTCTTGTATAGAATGGGATGGACATCGAGTTAATATCTGATTCATACAAAAATTTTCAGTAAATAAATATTTAAATCCAAATATTTAAATATTTGGATCCAAATATTTAAATATTTAAATTCAAATATCTGAGTCATTGCATGAGAATATTTATATCCAAATATTCCTACCCCTCAAGGATAGTACTCATGAAGGTAGTAACTAATAAACCGTATGACTCCGATATGGCTAGGTGCCAAATACTACTTTTAAGTTTTTTATTTTATTTTATTTTCTTCCAAACGTTTATCTTCTCAAATACTCATTATTATTAATTCAATATTTCACTACTTCTCTAAAATAATTCAATTATTATCTTGTATTATAAAATGCATTTGTTAATTTTTAAATAAGTCACTTACTATTCAAAAACCAATTATTAAATAAAAATTTATATGATTTACTTGCTATGGCAAAGTCTGTCTCATTTTGAGATAACAAACATACAACCCCCCTACCTACTCTTTAAAAAAATAAATTTTCCACAACCAATTGTAGATACCTCCAAGTATTTGTGATAATATTAGTCAACAATTTTATTTTAATAAAGCCAGGAAAAATTCCATCATTCTCTTATTGTTGTATTTGGATATAAGAATTTAAGTTAGAGAAAATATATGATTTGTGGAAGGATTTGAATAATGGATTTTGTATGAGACTATCTTTATTTTTTGATGTATTTGAAATTTATCACAATTGTTAATAAAAATGTTTAAATTAATACTTAATGGATTTGAAATTCACTTATGATGCATTTGGATCGAAGGATTTGAAGCTATAGATTCCCGGCCATGATAGGAGATCAAACAGACAAACCTCTCAAACCAATGAGAGGAGACCTATGTTGCACGGATACGGATACGCGGATACGTGGATACGCAGATACGGGTACGACTGCACATGATTTTCAAAATTTGTAGGATACGATACGTCCGGATACGGCGAATTTTATTAATTTATTTATATATATATAAATATATAATTAATAATATTTGTAAGAAATCAAGTTTCAAGCATATAATCAACATTAAACACATTAGAAATCAGAATAAAGTTGCAAACTCACCAAACTCACGACAAATGGTAAAATATTAATCCAGGACATATAAAAATTTCAAGCATATAATCGACATAAACACATTAAAGTGGTTAGAAAATAGGGATTTAGTTAAATAATTTTATTTTAATTACAGTTTCAACCCTATTTTCAAAAAAATTCGAAATTTCCCGTATCTAACCCGTGTCGGATACGGTCAGCGGCGTATCTTGAACATATCCGAAACGTATCCGAAATAAAAACTTATTTTTTGTCCCCAGATACGCCACGTGGTGTATCCGATACGTATCGATGCCGTATCCTCGCGTATCCGTATCCCAGAAGTATCCGATACTTGACCGTGAAATTTTTTGGAGTATCGTGCAACATAAGAGGAGACTGTTTAGGTATTGATATAGCGCTCCTTCCGGGTATACCCTTCAGAACCTATGCTCTTTTGATCTCACTCCCATTGGCAAGAAACACACTAAAGGGTAATGAAACACGTGAACATGTCATAAGCACAAGATCAAGTTAACGGCCTATCCATGGTAAGCCAGTATCTATGTCAAATACGACAATAATCAAGAACACTCGAGGTGAAACAAAAACTAAAGAGTAGTGATAATGATACAATCACCTTGTTGCAGTTATATAGCACAAGAACTTGCCGTGGTGCATGATGCGTGCCTTGACTAACTGGATAATCGCAAATTACAAAGATTAAGTTAGTCCCCAAAAACATTGGTCAGGCAGATTAATGTCATTGCGTTGTGATTCAGTAACTCTGATTTCAACATTAGGACTGTTGTGGAAACAATACACACTTAGCAACATGCTAGAATACTGGTCTCTAATTATATCTCATAAACTTACAACTATGGAACTAAGGTCCAGTCTCTGGCATGATACAACAGAAGCGCATCCACACATTTTTTACCCTGTAAATCAAAGTGAAGGAAACCAGCTAGTTAGATTAATGAAAGTGATCGAACGGTTCAACACCAAGGACTGTGATTTAGGTGCTGCTGCCTAATTCGATGCAAGGAGCATACCCAATCAAAACTACAATCATCAGTAAACAAGGAAAAGACCATAATACATATTTTGAGCGATGATCGATTACAGCTCCAAAACCTATCCAGACACAAAATGTCAGAAAAAACCGATTATATGCGCTTTTTATATCACTTCATAAGATTCTCCAGATAAGAATTTAGAAATAAAAAGCAAACGCTTCACGCCATCGCAAATAATGTCTCATGTATGAAGCTTACATGAATACAAATAAAAGATTCTTGATCACACACCTCCTCGATAAATCTAATATCAAAATCAACCATTAAACACATTTGATTCTAATGAATCATAGAAATTCAACTAAAAAATAAATGGAAAAGCTAAAGTTCAATATCGAGATAAACTTACTAGTAAAACATAAAAATCATTCAACCTTTTTTAAAAAAAAAAAAAGAACTCCAAGAACGAAAGAACCAATTGAAACCAAAAAATGAACCCAATATACTTCCAATTTGGCATTTGGTTGCAATGAATTCAGACACAACCAAAAGAACTCCCCTCTACTACACATCCTCCAAAAAGAGAGCACCGCACTGCGCTTACTCTAAATGCCCCAAATTTGAAACATCCATCACCGGAATTCGCTCATTTTCGGGTAAGATTGACCAATTCGGAGATTGCACCGCCCTTAACCAGCGAAAATCATCCACCATCATCCAATTCCCTGTCTCCTCACCAAGATTTGCCTCCTTGAGATCCGCCTCAATTCCTTCATAATCCAAACAATAGGGTGCAAATCTAACCCCGTGGCTATCCTCAATTATAGGCCTACTCCTCACTCGAAGATGAAAGTCACAATTTTTGGCATCATGAATCCGAATCTGGTGTGATGCTAATACAAATACACACCCCTCGACTCCCTCAATCAAAACGGATCCCGTCACTGCCCCAGCATATACCTTGCAGTTAATCAGCTTATCAACGAACAAAGACCTTAAACACCCCATCAATCCAACCTGACATTCTCTCAAATCCGACAGTGTGAACTCTTCGCTTCTATCCCGCGACTCCTTGGTGCTGAATTTCTTTACTAATATACCGTTTTCAATACCCTTAAACCCCTCAGTAACCAACGAATCCGGAAACTTTAACTTTTCCAAATCTATATTCTGCTTTTTCACGGTTTCACAGGCGACAGGGCAGCTTACGGTTTGATTGATGGGTTTATTCTTGAAGGAGAATTTCTTCCTGGGTATGACGAGGGTGCTGACGTCATCGAGTGCTTGTTTGAGTTGGTCGATGGTGTTGAGGCATGTGCGGAGTTCGTAGGGTGGCAGAAAGTAGGAATTCTCAGCAACGAGTTTTTCGAGGGCGGAGATTTCCGAGGAGATGGTGTCAAGGTGGGGTTTGAGAGCTGGCTCGGGTGCTTGGCGGATCCGGGAGAGTTGGGAGTCGATAGAAAGCTTGGACTGGGAGAATTGAGAAAGGAAGGATTGAGTGGACTCAAAGGAGGTAATGTAGTTCAGGTGCGATTTTTCGGCAAGACGTGCCTGGTGGCGATTGGAAAGGCGCTCCAGCATTAAGGCGTGCTTTCGATCTAGGGTTTCGGCGGCGGCGGAGGTGGCGACGGCCGTCGCCTGTAAAGATGGATCAGAGGGAAGTTTGCTTTCTTCCATTTCAGTGGGATCAGAGAACCTCGTTTACTGTGGATTACAAGACAAAAAAAATAAGCTAATATTTTCTTAAAAATAGAATTTAGTTATGGCAAAACGAGGAGTTGATGATGAGTCGATTTTAATTTCTTTTAAAAATTATTTATAGGGAGGAACTTGCAGTATCTATCCTTGAGGTGTGTACTGATAAACATCACTAGATAAGTCGGATACGACATGCTTATATCGAAAAAATATTGACAAAAAAAAATCAAACTCATGATCTTACGATCCCAACCCCATCCTACTCAATGAATTCGGATAGCCTCTTGAGGCAAATCAAAGTTGAGTTGCTTTTAATTATTAATTTAAGAGCAAATAGCCGATACCCAACGTTCACACACTTTATCACTTCACTCTCTAACCTTTCAAAACGTTCACTTAACCTGTGAATAATTTTTAAGTAGTGCACTTAACCCCTAAATAATTTTTTAGGACAGTTTTTCTGAATATTCTGGCTGCAAATTCTTTCACATGTGTCTCACATGCCACGCTCGAGAGTATGTATGTCTTTTCATGTATTTTATGCTGTAATTTTACAAGTAAAATTTATCAACCATGGATATAATCGTAAAATTTGATTTCATGTATTTTCTGATGAGTATACTCATAAAACGTAAAAAATATATGAAAAGATATATATACTCGTACAATTTGTCAGATAATTCTCTTACATACCCCAGCAAATAATGGTTTCATTGTTGCTGCCCTTAAGGGCACTGCCCTCAGGGACATCATCCACCATCCATTTGGAATCTTTTTTTTCTTTTTTAAAAAAAAGATTCCAAATGAATGGTGATGATGCCCCTAAGGGCACTACCCTTAAGAGCATCATCAAACAAACCCAAATAATGCTAGTAAACAAGCGAGTCTAAACAACCATGTAATTGTAAACGACAAAAGGTAACCGATTTCTTTCCCACTCTCTCTCCTTTATTTCCTCAGCTCACATGAACCTGCTTCTTGAGCCTTCTAGAGTATTCACTTCTTATTAATGGGCCTTCCCTTGTTGGGCCAATTCCTAACCGTAACAGTACACTTCATAATAGACATGCACCAGTATTATGTTATATATATTTTGTCTCCTCTTGTTACACAATTCTTCATTTTTTGAGTATCGAGTATAAAGAAATTTACGACCGAAGCGACTTGTCACATATCCAAGATTATAAACATATACAATGAGAACCAATTCAAATTTGACATTATTTTCCAATATTTACTGTATGCTACACTATTTCAGGACATTTAGTAACTTCATTCCAATTATTGTTGCTCTAAAAATATGCAATCTACAGCATGAGATGCGTTATTCCAAAACCTCAACCATTACAATTTTTAGGTTCCATGGCCTTACTTTGTGTGACATTCCAAATAATATTCTTTTGCAAATGACTAACATGATGCGACCGTACGATAAGAATCTGCTGTTCAGGTAGGGGCTTCCACTTTAAGAACTATCTTCATGAACTCGTACACCAAATAACTAATGGCAGGCGATGATAATACCTGCGAAGTTAAAATACAAGGAACAAATTTAAAACAACAATAATTTTTGAGAGCACTAGTAGCAGTATCCAAAACAAGTTTTTCCTAACCTCAACGAAATATAAATGCGGCTTCAACTATTTATTCAACTACATTTACTCCATGAGTTATATATAACTTCGTTCATTCTCTTCTGCAAAAACCTGTCAACCAAAAACGTGCTTGCTTAATTAAGCTAGGATGTCTTGTGGGTTTTGACAATGACATAGCTCCTCCCATTGTGGCTATAGAGGTCGTAATTGTTTGGTTTAAATATCTGTAAGTAATTACGTGCCCCTCAAAATAACACGAAACATCATCATCTCGTTTTCATTCCCTTTTACAGAGGAATCGTAGATCATTTGAACTATACAATAAACATATCCCATCAAAGATTGATCCAAAATACTGTTTCATCCCACAGCATCATTGCTCAAAACTATTTCTCCAAAACCTTTTCCCATAATGTAAAAAAAATTAAAAAATTCGTTCAAACCAAAAGCAATTTTCAACAAAGAAACTAGCTTAAAATCATGTAAGATTCAAATTACAGGACTGCCGTGCCCCTTCACTCTGCAGTAAGCCTTTTCACTGATCCTGTTACAATACAAGGATTTATTCTTGGCTATCCCATGAGGTGGTGCCCCTATGGGTACCATGGGTAGTCTCATTCATTAGATGGGTATATTCCCATCAACATTGGATGTGAATATACCCATCCAATGGATGAATTTACCCCATGGGACACTACCCAATGAGGTAGCAAAGACCAATTCCAATACAAGATACTATACTTGAGAGTATTGTTTTAGAGATAATATTTAAATACATAATTAAACTAACAAAAGAATATAATTTTTAGCTAATAATTTAACCATTATGCTAAATATATAGGGAGATTAGAAAGAACATACTAATTAAAAAATATCATATATTTTATATCAAAATAAAGATCATATATTTTATATCAAAATTTTTTTAAGAAAATTATCGTCATAAATATTTATTTATCTATCTCTTGCTTTGTTTCTTCCTTTTTTGATATGAAAAACGAGATTTTTAAAGATTTTTGGATCTTTTTCGTCAATCGATCCAAAAATATGTATAAACTTCTATCATCAAGATAACACAAGAGGCTGTAGCTCTTGTTTTCGATCATGTCTACTTCTCGCCTAAGTCACATAATCCTTCTACCCCGTCCACGCATTGGTGCTCCGACTGTGAACTGGCGCGTGCGCCACATTAAGACGAATTAAGAATTTCTAATTTGCGCTTTAAGAATTTCTAATTCGCGCACTGAGGTTTTATAATGTGCGCACTAACAATTCATAATTCGCGCACTAAGATTTACTAAGTCGCGCATTAAGTTACTAAGTCTTGTTAATCCTCCTTAATCCTCCGATATTTTTTTTAATTATAACAAAGAAATTCTTCGATTTTGGGTTTAGATGAATTTTCATGGTTTCGAAGTACTTCGGGTTGGTAAGAAAATTATAGTATATGGTAATAGATAGATAATATTCACTATTATGTAATGAATCATGAAAATACATAATAACATATGAAAGATTAAAATATGTGATAAAACAAAGTATGATAAATCTGTGATTTTGTAACATTTTTGCGGAGTAAATAATAATAATTTTGATATCTTAGTTTTTTGCATGAAAATTAATAGAACGAACTTTATAAATAAATTTTTTATTTTTATTGAGTTAATTTAAATGTTTATATTAGTTATTTCATAAGGTAATAATATAAATCTCCGAAAATAATATGAGTCATTCTTAATAAATTCATACTATTACCAAACATGTTGAAATATATATGTACAATTTGGTTTCATTTTTCAAATTCGTTATTTTATATCTTAAAATAAAAAAAAAATTGATACTTCATTTCATTTTTATTTTTCATTTTCTAAAATATATTTTTTGGAGAATCCTTACTAGAAGAACGATCAAATATAAGATTCAAATTACGTTGTATCACTGGCTATAATATTTTGCAAAGTTGCAAATGTTAGATCCTTCAATAAAATCTAATTTTAAGAATGGTAAATCTGCAAACACTAAAGTTGTTAATAACTTCATATTGTAAATTTGTAAATAATATAATAATGATGTAAGTTTGTTAACTATGATGTATATTATGTATGTTTAATTTCATTTCATCAGTATATATATATATATATATATATATATATATATATATAGGCGTATTAAGACGCATACACACTCAAATTTTTTAAAAATTGATATACTCGTATATCCACATCCGCTCACCCATCAGTCGAAACTGACGTGATCTAACTTCTCGCTAGTTCGCTTTACTTTTTGGGTGGGGGGACACTAAATTATCAAATATTGTCTCTACAAAAAAAAGAAAAAACAGTACCGTCTAAAACCTTCTAGCGCAACACGTTTCAGCTATGCAACCACGTATCCTTATGATATTATATGTACAATATAGCAAACACACGTAGCGAGACAAGAGGTGTATGCCGCAATTGAGGAGATATCAGGGAGCGTGAATCAAGAAACAATGTTGAGGAATGTATACAGAAGAGTGGGCGATGTTTTCAGCAAAATAAACCCAAAGAACAGAGATTTCCCAACTCTTAAAGGGCATCCTGCAGCACAACAACATGCTGAGGAAGTTCTTGGCTCACATCACACACTCAAACGAGGCACGGAAAATGATCTGAAAAAGGAGTTCAAAATTTACAGGTGGAGCCCAGATCACCCTAATCAGAAGCCTTTTCTTGAATCCTTCTTCGTAGATCTCTCCAAATGCGGGCCAATGGTATGCACAGCATTATAAATTAATTTTTAATTTTGGGGGGACCAAGTGTTCAAATTTGAATTTTTTCAGGTTAAAATGTTGATTGAAAAAAGGTTTCTTGAATGGATATATGATATGCAATGTTTAGCTTATGTATTTGTTAGTTTTTTCTGTTGTTTCTGTTGATTAAGGGGCTAATCAAGGCACTTGCCGACGAGTCATCGTAACTGTGGACTATATATTTCTTTGTGAGCTTAATTTTGAAACTAATTGTTGGGTTTATCCCCTTGGGCAGATTCAAGGCCTTTGAATCGGACAGAATGGACAATCGATTGCGCTACATTCTTATATATTAATGAATCAAATATTTGAATATTAATTGCACGACAAAGATTACCAATAAAAAGGATTAACGAGCGGATCTACAAGTTAACACTAGTGCAAATTTGGTATCAACCTTCGAGTCATATATTTGGCCTATGGTTCTTAGGTTCCATGATTTGATCTATTGTCTTGTAGAAGATCTTATACTAACATTAATTAGTTTAAAATTATTTAAAACGATCTCAAATGAAATTACAAAAGAAATTGACATTAATTTTAATGCATGGTTAGAAAGCTGAATAATCAGGTTAAGTAGTTGCTACCTATTGTAACTGCTCAAGATATCATCTTACCGCCTTATGTAGAAATCGTCGATAATACACAACATATAGCTAGCTCAAGATATCATCTTACCGCCTTATGTAGAAATCGTCGATAATACACAACATATAGCTAGCTTGACCGAACCAATTCATTTTTGTATTGGATTAGAAATCGAGAGAAATCGTGGATATTTTATAAAAATGCCACATAACTTTCAAGATGGAAGTTATCCTATCGATGTTGTATTCATGCCTGTACGAAATGTGAATCATAGTATCATTCCTATGGGAATCGGAATGAAAAACAAGAGATACTATTTCTAGAAATATGGACAAATGGGAGTTTAACTCCGAAAGAAGCACTTCATGAAGCCTCCCGGAATTTGATTGATTTATTTATTCCCTTTTTAGGCACTGCTTTGGATCAAAATATTTTCATCTATATGCTCAACCATTATTGACCCGTGTGAGTGCTCTTATGGGCAGTAATGGATGCAATTAATATTCAGAATTTCAGAGCAATATATACTTTGTAGCTTACTTAAACTATTTTATTTCCTAAGTACTAGGTAGGATGATGTGAAGAAATTCACTGTTCAGTTTTGAAATACACTTGGTGATTTAGGGCATTTACCCAACAAAATGCATTATACATCTTGTGAGGAAATCATATTGGGGGATCGCGAAATATAAATAGGACTAGGAGCGGGGTGTTGAGTCCCCCCCCCCCCCCCCCCCCCCCCTCGTTATGACAATTTGACATTTTATGGGTAATTTTTTTGTAATGTAAATTCCAATCCTAACTTTCGATCCTAACACAGTAAATCAATCCTTCACCCCTCCCTTAGATTACTTGGTCCGACGGTGCAAACCACGTGTGCCAATCACGATTAGCCTGTTTCGAAATTCGTCTGAATATTTCAACGATCACAAGTGTCAGTTGCAAGATAAGAATGTGTGCATTGGTACACGCATGGGTTCATGATCCGGATCAGTTGAATTCCTCTAGGAACTAGTTGGTTTTACTTAATTATCAGGGGTTGATAAAATTAATTTTAATTTGAGAACTCCTGCCGCAGAACTATATAGAATTTTCTCTCAATTTTCCAAGAGATTCATAGTACTTTTTTCAGGTTTTGGATGTGTTGCAAAAGATAAAAGCCGAGGAAGATTCGAGTTTGAGCTATAGAAGATCTTGTAGAGAAGGGATATGTGGTTCGTGTGCGATGAACATTGATGGGACTAACACGGTCGCGTGCCTTAAGCCGATTGATTCGAACACAAATAAGGCTACAATAATCACTCCTCTGCCCCATATGTATGTGATCAAAGATTTAGTCGTTGATCTCACAAATTTCTATCAGCAATACAAGTAAGACCATTTGTTTCCAAATATATACATTTTTTTTTTTGGTTGAATAATTTTGCTCAAGGCACGTATGAAATTTAAAAAAGGTCTGAAAGGGATTAAAGGTGATAACATAGATAGGTATGACATATGTTGCTGATTTACAATAGGTCGATCGAGCCATGGCTTAAGACCAAAAGGCCCCCACCGAATGGGAAGGAACATAGGCAAAGTGTTGCTGAAAGAAAAAGACTAGATGGACTTTATGAGTGCATACTATGTGCTTGCTGCACCACATCATGCCCATCCTATTGGTGGAACCCTGAGGAATTCCTTGGACCGGCCGCGCTGCTTCAATCCTATCGCTGGGTTGTGGATAGGTTAGTAAATTAACTCCCGCCATCTTTCTCATTCATTTATGATGTGTCTGATGCGCCATATTTTGGTAATGCTGACAGTCGTGATGAATTCACTGAGGAACGTCTTCAAGCATTGACAGAGGATCATACACGCTTGTATCGTTGTAGGACTATAAAGAATTGCACTGCTACATGCCCGAAAAGCTTGGATCCCGCAAACGCCATCCACAAGATGAAGACTAAACATCTACTGTCTCGACCAATGGAGAAGACAGAAGAACAAGATGCAACGGCGTTCGGTTAGGCTTAGTCCATAAAACCAATGCTCTTTACATAAGCATCGTAGATTGCTGTTAAAAAAAATAAAGCAATGCGAATTATTAGTTATGCACAGATTAGTCTAACTACTTCATGTTGATGTAAAAAACTATACAACTTTTTTGTATGGGAAAATAGATAACCACCAACGATCTCCTATTTTTTTGTCTTTAACACTTGCAATTTGACTT
Organism: Haberlea rhodopensis; assembly: GCA_907163345.1. Lineage (NCBI taxonomy): Eukaryota > Viridiplantae > Streptophyta > Magnoliopsida > Lamiales > Gesneriaceae > Haberlea > Haberlea rhodopensis. The sequence continues at coordinate 2,882,855 of CAJQUN010000003.1, read as the reverse complement.
CCAATTAAGGGACTTGATCGCAAGAATTTAAGTTTAAACTTCAAAGTAACATTTCTTTGTATTTTTTTTTAGCAAATATTACAACTAATTGGGGTTTGGGGATGGAGGCTCGAGCATGAGACGTTGCAATTGTGATCTATGCTACAAGCAATTTCAGAAATTTTTTCTAGGATGAATGGACGAGAAATGTTTACTTTTTAAAGTTGTGTCTAGAGCTTCAATGTTTGTATCTAAAAGAATTTCATAAGTGTCGTAAATTCTATTGACATTTGGATTCTAGATTTTTATAGAGCTTTTAAAAATCATGTTTGAATATCATATGATTTTTAAAAACTCTATGCAAGTTTATTTTGAATACCCATAGATTTTATAGAACATACAAAAGCCTAAATTAAATATCAGCAGATTTTTATATAGAGTATAAAAATTTATATTATATATCTCTATATTTTAAACTTTACAAAAATCGTTAAAAAGTCTAGATCTGATAAACCCCCTATCTCATCTGTTTAATAATTACTTTGGAATTAAGCTGATTTCCAATTCCATAACCTACCCCCATCAAACACGTCCTGACGTCCCCATTTAATAGCTATATATTATCGATTATTTTTATCATTCGTAAACCAAAATTAATTCATTTTTTTTAGCATAACGCAAATATATCAAAACGAGCTCATATGATCGAAGTAAGATACATAATGTAATACCATCCCAGCAACAAACATAAAAGCAAGTATACTCTGTCTACAAAGAGTTACAAAGAACTGATATCCTAATACAATAGACATTAGAGATGCATTGATGCATGTAGCTTGGATAGGATCCGACACAACGGACAAAGCCTAGGTAACTCCAACCACGACGACCGACACAATAAATCCATTCGCCGATGGATATGGACTAGCCATCAAAACTATGACAAAAACGGTTTGATGTGTTGTATGGGGCTTCGTCTGTGGTATTTCTAGAAAAGAAAATGATGAATGTCTTAAGTCGAGGCAAGCGTATAACACTTTGTCCTTAAGAGGAATCTGCCCCGCACAAGGTGCTTTCGATTTGTGGCAATCATCTCCCAAGATACAACGACTTCTCTTGTGATTATAGCACAACAAATCACAAGAACATCAAATCACAAATGTTGCAAACTCTCTCATTCAAGAACAAAATGAATATGATGATGAGATGATTTTAATCTTGCTTTTCTCTCTCAAATTTGTGATGTTAATTTCGAAAATCCGATGTTATACTTCATATGGGATGTTGTATATATAGTTAGCCATCCATTTCCATCATAGGACCCCAGTTGGAGGCAACCGATCATGAAAAACGCACCCGGACGCGAAGGGACACACCCTTTCACGAAAAAACCGCCTCTAACTTTTCCTGGCAGAATCTCGGTTGCTTGAGCACCCGGGTGCGGTGCTCGAGCGCTCAGCTTGCTGCCAAAAAATATTTGGCAGCATTCGCCTGCTGCCAGGCGCGCTCGGGAGTCGCCCAGGCTGCCCCAATTTTTTCATATCCAACTTGCTTACTGTTAGTTCATTAAGCACATTTTTCCAACAATACCCCACATGAATGAAATTATGTATGTATGCACGTGATGTCAAAAGAGAGTTCGCACGAAAAATTATTACATTGGGAGAGGTAGCTTGTGGCTTTGAACCTTCCTTAGTAGTATACTGTCGGATTTACTAGGCCACAAAGTGAACATGGTGTCTTGAACTTCTTGGCGGTTCGTGTAAACCCAGATAGTAGCACCTACACAATAACTTCTCAACCTTTGTTTTGGTTTTCTCGGTTGTGTCCATTTTGGCCATGGAACACCTCTTGGATTGATAAGTGTTTTCGTTGAGGCGGCCAGTCCTCACACTTATATAGGCGACCTCTTATTAAGAGTATCCTACCATACTCCACTTTTTCAAGTATATGAATCATTAAAAGTATCAAACTTAACCTCACTACTTTGGAGGGTCCATATCACTCTTCATCCTAGGAGTGGGTTGGGAAAATTTCCCGAGTGCAAACTCAAATTTTCATAATTTAGTTGTCCCATTGAACCAAGATCTTGGATCTCCAGTCAAGAAGGTTGGGTTACCACTATGAAAATCTATTTTGTAGATTTCAACCACATTACTCTTATAATTCAAACATCTGATCTCTATTTAATGCTTTTGTAAGCGGATCCGCCAAATTATCCTTTGATTTCACATAATCAATTGTGAAAACTCCATTAGAGATCAATTATTGTACAGTATTATGTCTACGACGAATATGTCGAGACTTCCCATTATACATATTGTTTTGTGCCCTAGCAATTGCCGATTGACTATCACAATGAATCATTATTTGTGGCACTGGTTTAGACCAACATGGAATATATTCCAAGAAATTACGAAGTCATTCTACCTCTTCTATGGCTTTGTCTAGAGCTATGAACTCTGACTCCATCGTGGATCTTGCAATGCAAGTTTGTTTAGTGGATTTTCATGACGCGGCCCCACCACCAATGCTAAATACACAGTCACTCGTGGATTTGGAGTCATTAGTGTCGGATATTCAGTTTGCATCACCATATCCCTCTAATACTTCCAGATATTTTGTAAAATGTAACCCATATTCTAAGGTGTATCTTAAATATTTAAGTACCCTTATTAATGTCGTACAATGGACATTACTTGGATTACTGGTAAATTGTTCACAGCACAAACGATATCCGGACGAGTACAGATCATAATATACATGATGCTTCCAATAATTCTTGAATATTTCAATTGAGACACTGGTTCACCATGATTTTTACTTAAATGCACGCTTAAGTTCATCAGTGTCTTTACATGAGAAGTGTCATATGTGTTGAATTTCCTCAATACAATCTCAATGTAATGTGATTGATATATGACGATTGTCTCTTGTGTCATAGATATTTTAATCCCTAATATGACATTAGCAACGCCCATATCTTTCATATCAAAATGTATTGTCATTTTTTTCGTTTCAACAATCACTACATGACTACTTCCCATTATTAACATGTCATCAACATATAGACATACTATGACAAACATTTCTCGTGTGCCTTTGATGTACACGCATTTGTCACACTCGTTAATTCTAAAACCATTTGACAACATAATTTTGTCAAATTAATTTTTCATGACATTGCTTAGGTGCTTGTTTCAGCCCATATAATGACTTAACGAGTTTACATACATTCATTTCTTGTCCAGGAACTATAAAATCCACAGGTTGTTCCATATAAATTTCTTCTTCCAATTCACCATTCAAAAAGTTTGTTTTACATTATTTGATGTTATCTCAAGTTTATGCAACGCAACAATAACAATGAGTACACGTATGGATGTTATCCTAGTCACTGGTGAGTAAGTATCGACGAAATCAAGGCTTTCAATTTGTTTGAACCCCTTTGCCACCAATCAAGCCTTGTACTTTTCGATTGTTCCATCTGCATTATACTTTCTTTTCAGAATCCATTTACATCCCAACGGTTTGGTACCCGAAGGAGCATCAACTAATTCCCAAGTATTATTTTGCATAATGGAATCCATTTCCGAATTGATGGCTTCCTTCCAATAAGGAGATTCGGACTAGACAAAGCATCTTTCAATGTCTTGGTTCATTTTCTACCATATATGTTTGAAAATCTGGACCAAATGACTTCACATTTCTAGTCCTTTTACTTATTCTTGGTTATTCGTGTTGTTTAGAACCTTCATTTTCGGTTTCATTGTATCTTTGTTCCTCAGTTTCTTCCAAACCTTCACTAGCAATGTCATAAGTTCTTTTATTCAGACTTACTTCTTTCGTTTCTTTTCTAGGAAATATATTCTCAAAGAATATGACATTCCTTGATGTGATTGTCATCCCCTCGTTTATATCAGGAATATTCGATTTTTATACTCTGAATCGATAAGCACTGCTATTGTCTGCATATCCTATGAAAATACAGTCCATCGTTTTTGGTCCTATTTTCACTTGTTTTGGTTTAGACACTTCAACCTTAGCAAACACCCCCACACTTTTAGATAAGCTTATGTCATTTTCATATCTCATAAGGTATTATATCGCTTTTTTCTTGTGGTATATTTTATTAAGAATGTGGTTCGCTGATAGCCAGAATTAATCAACAAGGTGTTCATCATTTCCTTTAGAGTCATATTTTTCCTTTCGGCGACTCCTGGATTGAGGCGAATATGAGGCAGTGGTTTGACGTATAATGCCAAATCGTGAACAAAATTAATCAAACGGTGTGCCGTATTCTCCTCCTCTATCACTTCGAATAATCTTTATTCGCTTGCCAAGTTGATTTTCAACCTCATTCTTATAATTCATGAAAACCCAAGGGCTTCATCTTTGCTCCTCAAAAGATATACATAGCAATATCTTGAGCAATCGTCGATAAACGTTATAACGTATTTCTTCCCTCCTCTTGTTTGCACATACTTTAGATCACATAGATCCGTATGAATTAACTCTAGAGGAGTCGTACTCCGTTCCACCGAATGAAACGGTGCCTTGGTCATTTTTGTTTCAACACAAACTTCACATCTTTGTGTTGGATCAACATTGAATGTAGGTAGCAAATTTAAATTATGTAAACGTCGTAGAATATTATTATTTAAAATGTCCTAAACGAACATGCCAAATATTAGAACACTCAACCAAGTAACTTGAATTATTAACTTTATTGCTTTCAAAGTTGCGGTGAACCGCCATTACATTCATTTTGAAGAGGCTCTTATCAAGATACCCCTTCCCTACAAATTGACCACTTTTAGTGAGTACAGACTTATTGGAATAAAAAATAAGTCTAAAACCATGTTTAACCAACGACGACCCGCCACTAGGTTGTTCCTTATATCCGGCATATGAAGCACATCAATTAGAGTCACTTCCTTGTCGGATCTCATCTTCAACACCACCTTTCCAAGTCCCACAACTTCTGAAGTTGAAGAGTTGCCCATATAAATCTTTCTTCCAGAAATTGGTGTGTAGGTAGAGAACATTTTTTTTGTCGGAGCAAATATGCCTCGTAGCGCCTGTATCAACCCACCACTCATTTGGGTTGTCCACCAAGTTTGATTCAAAAATCACAACGGTCAAGTCAAGCTCAGACAAATCAATTGGCACATACTTGTCTGGAATTATGTTTGCTTGGTTTTTCTTCGGACGACTACAATCCTTTGATTTGTGGTTTGGTTTCCCACATTTGAAGCAATTTCCTTTGAACCTTTTAGAGTTCTTGGTTGTTGGCTATTATGGTTTTTCCTTTTCTTGTTATTGGTGCTTGATTCCACAACATTGGCTCTTGCACTCATCTTGTTCACATTGACTTCCGTCTTCCGATTATCTTCTTCAATCCTTAAACGTACTATCAATTTCTCGAGTCCCATTTCCTTCATCTTGTGTTTTAGATAGTTTTTGAAATCTTTCCACAACGTAGGAAGTTTCTCAATCAAAGCCGCAACTTGGAATAACTCACTTAGACTCATCCATTCCACGTGAATCTCATGTAAGAGTACTTGTATCTCTTGCACTTGATTCACTACGGATTTTGAGTATACCATTTTGAAATCCAAGAAGCGTCTAACAATGAACTTTTTAAGGCCATTCAAGATGTAGTTCTTGCATAGAAAGTCGCTTTGCTTCATGCATCTACAGCGGCCCTCTTGCTAGTATCCGTCTTGTCATCGCCTACGGTAAGTGGATCATCTTGCAGAAATCTTGCCAAATGCAACATAGTGAGATAGAAAAGCATTTTCTGTTGCCATCTCTTGAAGTCTACGCCGGTGAACTTTTGCGGACTTTCTCCTTGCGTCGCATGAACGTTGGTGATGTGGATGCCATTTCTCTTCCAGAAATATAACGCCAATAAAATTCCTCTTAAGATTGTTTGTTGCGTTGTATGGGGTTTCGTCTGCGCTATTTTTAGAAAAGAAAATGATGAATGTCTTAAGTCGAAGCAAGTGCATAACACTTTGTCCTTAAGAGGAATTTCCCCCGCACAAGGTGATTTCTGTTTGTGGCAATCCTCTCCCAAGATACAACGACTTCTCTTGTGATTGTAGCACAACAAATCACAAGAACATCAACCACAAATGTTGCAAACTCTCTTCTTCAAGAACAAAATGAATATGATGATGAGATGACTTTGATCTTGCTTTTCTCTCTCTAAATTGTGATGTTAATTTCGAAAATCTGATGTTATGCTTCATATAATGTTGTATACATAACACCAATTGGAGGCAACCGATCATAAAAAAACGCATACGGACGCGAAGAGACACACTCGTTCACGAAAAAACATCTTCAAACTTTTCCTAGCAGAATCTCGGTTGCTTAAGCACCCAGATGCGGTGCTCAAGCACCAAGCTTATTGCCCAAAAAGAGATATGGCAGCATTTGGTCACTGCCCGAGCGCGCTCGGGCTGCCCGGATTTTTCCCGGACATGAAAAAGGCAGCCCAGATTTTTCCCGGACAGTATTTTTCCGTCCGTTTTTTGATCGTTTTGTCATTTATCAAGTATTCAACTTTTTTCTCGTGTCCGACATGCTTATTTCCAATTTATTAAGTACATTTTTTCCAACAAAAACATCCAGCCAAGGACTACAAATATATGACGAAACAAATAACGATGGAAATATATAATAACGGATAAAGGACAAATAAAGACACAAACTCTTATTCTTTTAAGTAAAGCTGAGGCATTAGTTTTTCCCTTTACTATGAAAAATCACTTCAATTACATAGTTTAATAAAAAAAATGGGAAACTATTTCTTTTTAATTATAATGGTAAAATTTTATATAAAATTTTATTGACTTTAACTAGTTTAGATAAAATAATTATATGATAAGAAATATTTTTAATTTGAAAGAAAATATTTAATAGTCGAGTATATGCTTGTAATTTGTATATTTACAGATAAAGTCACCGATCACATAAATTTATTATTATATTTGAAACTTAAAAACTTGCTATATTGAAACAATTATGCAATGAGATATTCAGTTTATGACAATAACATTAAACTCAATATTACCTTTATTAAATGAGCAGATATAATACATTTTTTAATGTAAAAATTTGGAGTAGGAATTATTTGAGTTTGATATCGTTTGATACATTACTGTGAATGTGAGTGAGCTGAGAGAAGATTCATCCCACATTCATAGGTGTTTAAGGTATCATTACGTTCGCGTAATGATAAAGTTGACTTTACTTTTTAAGTTTTGCTAATCTATATAGAATAGTTGCGGTATCAATTTAATAACTTTTATTGTTTTTCCAAACATGTAATACGAGGTTCAAGCACCCACGCGCTTGTACTTCCGACAGCATTCACGAGATTAATTCCTACAAAGTTGGAACAAGAGTTGTATTTATGTAGATTATATATATAGGATGTAGCCATAATTTCTGCAACATTTGTAAATCTTCAATTTGTTTAACCCTTAGCCAAATCAAGATTCCTCCCAGTCCCAGAAATACCATAGAAAAAAGACCCCGGAAATCTCGTAACTATCCAATTCAGAGTTCAGATGCACCTTCTCTGTCCTAGTCTGGGTCAAAAAACCTCACTTCCTGTCATCTCTGCCGCTGATGCGTAGCCACCGGAAACTTTTCGTTGAAGAAACTGAAAGCGATGAGATCAGAAACGTTGACTCTAATTCTTGTGAATTTAGCCGGTATAATGGAAAGGGCAGATGAATCTTTGCTGCCGGGGGTTTATAAAGAAGTTGGTGCTGCGCTGCACGCCGATCCCACGCGCCTCGGATCGCTCACTCTCTTCAGATCCATCGTTCAGTCGTCGTGCTACCCGCTTGCCGCCTACTTGTCAGTGCGTCACAACCGCACTCACGTTATTGCTCTCGGCGCAATCCTTTGGGCCGCCGCTACTTTCCTCGTCGCCATTTCTTCTACCTTTGCGGAGGTTGGTCGCCTCACAAACCCACCAAAAAAGTCATTTTTTTGCCTATTTTGAGTGGTTATATGAATTAGGATTTTTTTTCATGATTTGGTATTTATCTGCTGAGATTAGCGAGGGAAATATCAAAGAAATCATTTTGATTCTAAGGAATAGCCAGAGGAAAAAATGTTGGACGGGCCTTTACTTTTAATTTTTCACGGTAATCTATCTGCGTTAAAAATGCTGAAAACTCATACTCGATTTGGAATTTGAGCATCTAAAAGAATTTGAACTTATTTTTTTGTTTATATTTTCTTTTCCTCTTTTTTTTTTTTTTTTTGAGTATTTTTGGCCTTCGTTGTGCAAAGTTCATCAAGCAGGACCGGATTTTATTTTGAGCTTATGTAACGCGATGTGCTGCCGTTAAATGAGCAATTGTTAAAATATAAAGCTTTTATCAGACAACTTTCGTGGAGAAGTGATATTCTGACATGATAATTGAGAAACATATTATGTAATGTGTTTGATTTTCCCGTCGGGCAAGGGCTTGCCCAGCGGAATAGTTCATTGTGTTTGTGTGCGTTTCAGTTCATCCTGTGTGAGCAAGTGTTATGATCCGATCAATTCAGCTACTATGAACTAGTTTTCCCCACACTTTAAGCCAGCAATTGAGTAGAAGTATTTAAAAAACAGAGAAGAAGCAGTAAGAATTACAGAGAGAAATTAGAAACTTGCGAAAGGGGTTAATGTCCCATACTTTCATTTTCACGTCTATTTATAGTGTATTACAAGTACTCAATTTGCTATCTTGCAATTCAACAACTGACTTACAACTTTCCCGCCAAAATTTTTATTGACTAAAGTATTATACTCCACAACACATACAAGTAATATTGCCCTCCAGTTTCAATCATGCATCCGTAACAAAGTTCACTAAGGTCCTTGGCACTCTTTATTCGCTGTGATCTTGCTCGCATACTCACAACATTGCCTTCCTCTTCAGAAGCCACCTTGTCCTCAAGGTGAAAGTGCTGGTAGAGCTCACGGAATGAAGTTAAATCCTCCCAAGAAGTTTCCTCTAAAGGTAAGCCAGCCCACAACAAGTATCGAGACCACTTGGATGGTTGATCCATAACAAAAGCTCGCAAGTACATACATCGATTTAAGACTCCGGTTTGCCATCCGTTTGTTGGTGGTATGCGCTGGACATGGCCAACGAAGTTCCACTATATTTGAAAATTTTCATCCAAAATCTACTCATGAATATCGGATCACGGTCAGAAATTATGCTCTTAGGAAAAGAGTGGTGCTTAACCACTATTTCTACAAAAACCGAAGCTACCGTGGCTGCTGTAAAAACAGATTTAAGCACCCCCAAAATGTCCGTATTTGGACAATCTATCAACAACGACAATATAGCAGAAAAGCCATTGGACCTCGGCAATCCCGTAACGAAATCCATCGATATGTCCTCCCAAACATTCATAAACATTCATAGGAACAGAGAGAGGCTGTAATAACCATATACCTTTTGAGAGCTGTATTTGGTTTGTTGACGTACCGTGCAACTGGTAGCAAGTCTGGCTAGAGTCTTTTGAACCCCTCCATGACCCGCTAAAGGAGTATTATGGAATTTAAACAACATCATAGCCTTCAGGAGAGAAGTGAGACTATGACATAAACGATTATTTTTATATACCAAGCCATCGTGAAGTTGAAATGATTGCGAAGATGAAGAAATGTGTGTTTAGAGGTCAGAGTAATACGGAGGATCAGATCCAATTTCTAGTTTGAGTTGAGGTAAAACTGAAATGTAGGCGTGGACAGAGCCAACAACAAGCTCAAAGGTTGGGAACTTTGAGAGGGTGAGTCAAACTGCCGAGAAATTGCGTCGGCTACCACGCTAGATTTTCCTGGTTGATACAAGATATCAAAATCATATCCTAATAGTTTAACAAGATATTTCTGTTGGTCGGGTGTATGAACCGTTTGGTTCAGCCTTAAGACTGAGATGATCCGTTACAATTGAAAAATGATGACCCAACAAATAAGGACGTCATTTTGTAACTGCTTGTGTGAATGCGAGTAATTCACGGACATATGTCGAAGATTGAGAAAGGTGAGAATGCAGCTTTTTACTAAAGTAGGCAATATGATGACCTTGTTGATGAAGCACATCCTCTATTCCCACCCAGACGCAACCGTGTGAATTTGAAATGGGATTGAAAAATTTGGAAGACTGGAGTTATGGAGAGACTTTGGAATCCAAGGGTTTTAGATTAAGTAGGTCTAAACCGGAATATATGCAGTGCAGATTTAGTGGTCGTTCCTTTCGGGATTCCGGTGTTGTAGCACTCGGTGGTCAAGAGGTCTCGATGAGCTGCAAGTTTCGATACCTAGGTTCAGTTATCCAAAAGGATGGAGAGATTGACAGCGATGTTAACCACAGGATTCAGGCTGGCTGGTTGAAATGGAGAAACGCCTTCGGAGTTCTATGCGATCGTAATATCCATGCTGAAATTGAAGGGAAAGTTTTATAGAACCGCCATTAGACCCGCAATGTTGTATGGGACGGAATGTTGGGCACCCAAGAGGAATCACATCCAAAAGATGAGTGTGGCAGAGATGCGCATGCTTCGTTGGATGTGCGGTAAAACCAGAAAAGATAAAATAAGGAATGAAGATATTCGAGCTGAAACAGGTGTAGCTTGTATAGAAGAGAAGATGCAAGAAAGCCGCTTACGCTGGTTTGGTCATGTTCGACGTAGGCCCAGCAGTGCACCTGCGCGTCGAGTGGAGTCCATGGATTTCGGCCAGTTCACGAGAGCGAGAGGTCGACCGAAGAAGACTTGGCTCGAAGTTATGCGCAAATTTGGAGTGCAAGGGGATTACAGAGGATATGTTGACTGGTAGAAGCGTTTGGAGAAGACTGACGCATGTGTCTGACCCGACTTGATTCTCTCTATTGTCCATGCAGCCTACCCCAATTAATTGGGAATAAAGGCTTAGTTGTTGTTGTTGTTATACAAGATATCAAAATCATATCCTAATAGTTTAACAAGATATTTCAGTTGGTCGGGTGTATGAACCGTTTGGTTCAAGAGTGCCTTAAGACTGAGATGATCCGTTACAATTGAAAAATGATGACCCAACAAATAAGGACGTCATTTTGTAACTGCTTGTGTGAATGCGAGTAATTCACGGACATATGTCGAAGATTGAGAAAGGTGAGAAGGCAGCTTTTTACTAAAGTAGGCAATATGATGACCTTGTTGATGAAGCACATCCTCTATTCCCACCCCAGACGCATCCGTGTGAATTTGAAATGGGATTGAAAAATTTGGAAGACTGGAGCTTGAGCCAGAGCTTTTTTTAGTTGCTCAAAATAGTTCTGGGTCTCTAAAGACCAAAGAAAGTTGTCTTTGTTTAAGAGTTCGGTAAGAGGGAAAACAATCTTGGCATAACTTTTGACAAATTTTTGATAAAAACCCGACAACCCCAAGAAGCCTCTGAAAGGATTTTAAGGACTTAGGAATAGGCCATGAACTCACATCAACCACTTTGGATGGAAAGGGCTGCACCCCTTTTGAAAAAATGACATGTCCCAAGTAATCTATAGAATTTGTGCCAAAAGAACACTTTGAGAGCTTAACCAGGAATGAATTTACACGTACGCATTGTAAGGTGCATTCCAAGTGGTTATATGATCCCCCAATGACTTGCTATAGATGATAATGTCGTCAAAAAAAACAATGACGAACTTTCGGAGAAATGGCGTGAAGATAAGGTTCATAGATGCTTGGAAAGTGGCCGGACCATTGGTAAGACTGAAGGGCATTACTAAGAACTCGTAATGTCCCTCGTGAGTACGAAAAGCGGTTTTATGAATGTCTGACTCATCAACACAGATTTGGTGATACCCGACACACAAGTCAAGTTTGGAGAAAATGGAAGCACCGTGTAACTCATCTAAGAGTTCATCTATTGTAGGAATGAGAAACTTATCCTTAACAGTGACATGATTAAGAGCATGATAATCGACACAAAATCTCCATGTGGCATCCTTTTTTTTAACAACACGGGCGAAGAGAAGGGTTTTGTTGAGTCAAATTGCGAGGACCAGTAGATCTTTCGCTCCATGAACTAATAAATGGTGTAGAATCAGAGAATTTGTCATCGTACAACTTAGCTAATCCCATAGCTTGTAATAATGATTGTGGTTTGTAAACCTGTGTCTCCTTCCGAATCTCGTGCCATAATCCCGACACAAAACAGCTAGTTAAGATATGTTCAGGCATACTAGTGATTATTTGCCAATCGCTCAAACTGACGCTTGTAGTCCAACAACATACCAGTTTGTGTAAGTTTTCTCAACTTCCCAAAGTGATCTTTATATTCGGACGGACCAATCCGCTTCATAATAGCAAGTAAAAGTCAGCCCAATTAGTAATAAAACCATTACGATTAATCCAATCGAACCAGTCTAATGCAGCTCCTTCTAAATGAAACAATGCAACAATATAGCACTGAGATTCAGGAGTATGATAGTAATCGAACTACCTTTGAATACGAGCTACCCAAGCAGAAGGATTGTCGCCGTGGAATCTCAACACGTAAGGACCTTATGATAGGCGAAGAGTCAGTTGCAAACTGAGAACTCAGAGGAACACTCGAATCATCCAAATGTGCATTAGGTATAGATCCGGAGAGGGTGTGTGATGTAACTGCTGCTCTACCTTAGCATATAATTCGAGTAAACCGCTCGTAAGTTCCTTTACCGTCTCCTTCAATGAATCAATGCTCAAATTGAGCGAAGACGAGAGCACCAATGTTATGATCAGATCAATTCAGCTACTATGAACTAGTTTTCCACACACTTTAAGCCAGCAATTGAGTAGAAGAATTTAGAAAAAACAGAGAAGCAGTAAGAATTACAGAGAGAAATTAGAAACTTGCGAAAGGGGTTAATGTCCCATACGCTCATTTTCACGCCTATTTATAGTGTATTACAAGTACTCAATTTGCTATCTTGCAATTCAACAACCGACTTACAACTTTCCTGCCAAAACTTTTATTGACTAAAGTATTATACTCCACAACACATACAAGTAATATTGCACTCCAGTTTCAATCATGCATCCTTAACAAAGTCCACTAAGGTACTTGGCGCACTCTTTATTCGCTGTGATCTTGCTCCCATACTCACTACAGCAAGCCTCCTCAGCTTTACGTCTCATAAATTTAGGCTCTATTCATAGAACTTCTTCCTCTTTGGTTTTTTTTTGCTTTATCAACTAATTTTCTTTCATCCTTCTTTATATTTGTGTGCGGCAAATCTGCAGTCGGTGTCCAAGCAATTCCTCGTATGTCATATGATTGTCAGCTCCAAAAAGTGATTTAATTTGCTAGAATTGTCGAAATGAAATCGGTGTAAGCATATTTATTAAAAGATCACCAAGTGTGTGGATAGGCTCAAGGCGCAATGAGTCCCAGTTTTTTTCACTTAGATAAATGTCAGTCCATGGCCCTTTAATTATGCACGCACCATGGACATGAGCAAACATCTTGGTGTGCCTTAAAGGCCCAGGACCCATATTGTGTATTTTATGTGAAAAAATAGTCGTCATTCACATGTATTTGCTCTTTAACGAAGATTTTTTTATTAAAATTGTTCATGGTTTTGTAAAATACTGTTGCTTTCTTAATGTATCTAATTGAAAAAAATCATTGCTCAGTAGAATACGTTTCAATAAGACTCGCCACTCGAATTGAGGTTTGAGCTTTGAGCCTAAGCTCTAGGGAGTATATGGACCTTAGCATGCATTGTGCCTTTAATAACTATAGTTGCAAGATGAAGTATCATTTATGTAGTTTTCTAGGATAGAAATTGTATTTCTTGTATATATTAATTCACATAATTACATCTCCTTTTATAGGAGAGATATGCTACCCAATTAGGTAGATAGATCCAACCATATCAATTATTTCCTATCCTAATGATCTTTTAAAAACAAAAGATCATTATCTATTTACAATCAAATATTCCATAAATATCCTAATCTATTTTAAGATCAATATTCTATATTTCAACACTCCCCCTCAAGTTGGAGCATAGATATCTATCATGCCCAACTTGCTGATAAGAAATTCGAAACTTGGCCTGAATAGTCCTTTTGTGAGAATGTCCGCTATTTGTTGCGTCGTTGGTATGAAGGGCATACAGATAGTTCCGTCTTCAATCTTCTCTTTTATAAAATGCCTGTCAATTTCCACATGCTTAGTTCTATCATGTTGAACTGGATTATGAGCAATGCTGATAGCTGCCTTGTTGTCACAATATAATTTCATAGGGACATTTACTGCACTTCTCAATTCTTCCAAGATCCGTTTAAGCCATACCATTTCGCATATTCCCTGTGCCATTGATCTGTACTCAGCTTCAGCACTACTACGAGCCACAACATTCTGTTTCTTGCTTCGCCAAGTGACAAGATTTCCCCATACGAAAGTACAATAGCTTGATGTAGACCTTCGATCTGAAATAGACCCTGCCCAATCTGCATCTGTGTAGGCCTCAATATTGCGCTGTTGACTCTTTCCAAAAAATAACCCTTTTCCCGGAGAATTCTTCAAGTATCTTAGGATGCGGTAGACTGCTTCGAGATGCTCCTCACATGGGGAATGCATAAACTGACTTACTAGGCTTACAGCAAATGCTATATCTGGTCGTGTATGTGATAAATAAATCAGTTTTCCCACTAACTTTTGATACCGAGTTATGTCTACTGGTTTTCCTTCTTTGCTTCCAAACTTATGATTTGGATCAATAGGTGTTTCGGTGGGACGACAGCCACTCATTCCAGTCTCTTTCAGCAAGTCTACCACATATTTTTTCTGGGATACTACAATCCCCTTTTTCGATCGGGCTACCTCCATGCCGAGAAAGTATTTTAGTGAGCCCAGATCTTTGATTTCAAACTCAGAAGCAAGACAATTCTTCAATCGTACCATTTCCATCATGTCATCCCCTGTAAGAATAATGTCATCAACATATACTATAAGGATAGCTACCTTCCCATCTGCGGAGTGCCGTGTGAACATGGTGTGGTCTGCTCGTCCCTGAGTATATCCTTGTCTTTTTACAGAATGTGTGAACTTCTCAAACCAAGCTCTTGGTGATTGTTTTAGTCCATACAATGATTTTTTTAACTGGCATACCTTTGATCCAAACGTTTTCTCAAATCCTGGAGGTGGATCCATATAGACTTCTTCTTCTAAGTCACCATTCAGAAATGCATTTTTTACGTCTAGTTGTTGTAATGGCCAGTCTAGATTAGCCGCAATTGACAAGAGTACTCTGATAGTATTTAGCTTTGCCACTGGTGCAAAAGTCTCAAGGTAATCTATCCCATACGTTTGAGTGAATCCCTTAGCTACCAGCCGAGCTTTATATCTCTCTAACGAGCCATCTGCATTAAACTTGGTGGTAAACACCCACTTGCAGCCAACAGTTTTCTTTCCCCTCGGTAGTTCCAATACCTGCCACGTTTCGTTACTTTCAAGGGCTCGCATTTCTTCAAGAATAGCTTCCTTCCATTCAGGAACCCCTAAAGCATCCTGCACAGTCTTTGGAATCTCCACAATGGATAATTGAGAGATAAATGATGAAAAATGTGGGGATAGATTTTTATGGGAAACAAAATTTGACATTGGATACTTGACACAACTTCTAACTCCCTTACGTTGAGCGATTGGAAGATCAAGGTTAGACACAAGTATAGGTGGATTTGATTCTGGAAGAGCAGAATTACCTGGAACATTAGGAAGACTTGAAATGATCTGAGGTGCAGACTCTTGGAAGTGCTGGGAGGCTCCATTCTTTGATTTTTGTTCCTTCTCGAGTAAACACGTAGCTCACCTGTTTGTTCTTTATTTGCATTTATAGTAGTGTTATGAGATGACGTTATAGTTCTAGTGTCCAAGTTTTCGCTGATGGTTTCCATATTTAGAAAAATATTTTGATCAAGAGTAACCGGGTCAGAGTCAGAGTCGTCCCTTAGGCTCTCCCCCTGACGAAGAGGAGGAAAAAATGGTTGATCCTCAAAGAAGGTAACATCTAAAGTAATGATCAATTTTTTTGTTGTGGGGTCAAAACATTTATAACCCTTTTGATTTGGAGCATAGCCAACAAAGACGCACTTTCGAGCTCTAGGATCTAATTTCCCACGAAGATGATCATGGATATGAGCGAAGGCACTACACCCAAATACTTTAAGTGGTAAATCAGATGTTAATCGGGAAGTTGGAAAAAAATCTGTAAAGACCGTAAGGGGAGTTTTGAATTTCAAAACTTTTGACGGCATTCGATTTATGAGATATGTCGCTGTTAAGAGTGCCTCACCCCATAAGTACTTTGGAACATTATGTGTAAAAAGTAGGGCGCGGGTGACTTCTAAAAGATGTTTGTTTTTTCGTTCAGCAATGCCATTTTGTTGCGGAGTATCGGGGCATGTGCTTTGATGAACGATGCCAGATTGTAGAAAAAAATCCCCAAGAAAGTCATTAAAGTATTCACGGCCATTGTCACTTCTGAACACCCGAATTTTTTCCTGAAATTGAGTCTCAACCATTTGATAAAATATTTTAAAAATCTCTTTGACATCAGATTTATCTTTTAGCAAATATACCCAACTAAGTCTGGTGTGATCATCGATAAAGCTAACAAACCATTTTTTTCCAAACATTGTTGAGACACGAGATGGTCCCCAAACATCACTATGAATTAATAAAAAAGGTTTAGAAGCTTGATATGGTCGTGAAGGAAAATTTGAGCGATGATGTTTTGCAAATTCACAAATTTCACACCGGAAAAATGATGGAGTTGTATTGCTAAATAAATCAGGGAACAACTGTTTTAAATAAGAAAAACTTGGATGTCCTAGCCTATAATGCCAAAGCATAACATTATTAGAAAACGAAATAGAGTTCAAACAGGTGTTTTTAACAAGATGTCCAATGGGTCCATCTTCAAGTAAATAAAGTCCTCCATGCTCCCTAGCACTGCCAATCATCCTCCCCGAGATCATTTCCTGAAATTCACATTGAGAGGAGTTAAAAATGGCACGACAATTAAGGATAGAAGTTAGTTTACTCAATGACACAAGGTTATAAGAAAGGGTAGGGACATGGAGAACATCATGAAGAATGAGAGAGGGTGTGATCTTGACACTACCAATTCCAGCAATTGCCGAAGTGGAACCATCAGCAAGGCGAATTCGTTTATGACCTGCAGATGGAATATATGTAGAAAAGGAATGGGAACAACCTGTCATATGGTCAGTAGCCCCAGAATCGACAATCCAGGGACTGTTTTGGCGAGGAATACTGCTGGAAAAAAACGAGGCTGGTACAGAGGCTGTACTACCTGTTTGGACAGTGGAATTTGACGGATTTTGTGGAGTCGAAGAAGTTTGTAAGAGCTTGTGCAATTGCAGTAGTTGTTCCTTGTTAAAAGGAAAAGATTCTGGATTACTTTGTGGCCCTTGGTCATCGGTGGAGACTTGTAGAGCTCGGTTGGTAGATGCTGATTTTTTCTTAAAATTTGGGGGTTTTCCATGGATTTTCCAGCATGTTTCCAGTGTATGCCAATGTCGTTTGCAAAGATCACACCAAGGTTTGTCCTTGTCTTTCTTGGCAGGTTCAGATCCATACTTGGAGATAAATGCAGAATGGTCATTTACCAAAGGGGTTGAGGATCTAGTATCAGTATTCGGTTTTAACATCACTGTCCGCCGTGCTTCTTCACGCCGAATCTCAGAAAACGCCTCTCGCAGTGTGGGCAGCGGGCTTTTTCCAAGGATACGAGATCGAACGTCATCAAATTCAGTATTTAGACTGGCTAAGAAGAGATACACCCGATCACTTTCCTCTTTCTTCATGAATCGGACACTGTCGGTCGGGCAATCCCATTTATCGGTGGAGCATTGATCCAACTCTTGCCAAAGTGAGACCATCTCATTATAGAAGACAGTCACCTCACGATCGCCTTGTCTAGACTTCCACAGTTTAAGTTTTAATGCAAAAAGTTGGGAGTAATTTTCAGAATCTGAGTAGGTGGCTTTGACAGCCTCCCATACATCCTTGGCAGTGGGTAGAAAAAGGTATGGTTTACCTATTGACGGCTCCATTGAATTGATCAACCATGCAATTACTAACGAATTTGCAGAACCCCAGGCACTCAACTTGGAATCATCTGTTTTTGGGCGTTCCTCCGACCCAGTCAGATAACCTAACCGACCTTTGCCATCGATTGCAAGTTTCATGGACTGAGCCCATTCCAAATAGTTCTTCCCATTCAATTTATGGTGGGTTAACTGGAAGGAATTGTGAGAAGAATCTGACCCTGGATTCATGGTGGTGGAATTAGGTTGCTGGAAGATGACGTGAAATAAGAGCGCAGAGATAAACGTCAAACGCGGAAGCAAGTTCAGCAACACTCAGAGAAACAATTCTGAATTTCGTGAAACAATTGTCGATCAATTGCAGCAATGCGCAGAGAAACAATTCTCAATTGCGTAAAAAATTCTGATCGAGAAACAATCTTCAATTTCGGAAAATAAGATGTCGATCAAAGGCAGCAATGCGCAGAGAAACAATTCTCAATTGCGCAAAAAATTCTGATCGAAAAACAGATTGAATCGCGGACAGAAGATCGATGGAAAAATCACCGAGAAAAAAACTTTCTATGGCGTCGATCGGGGAAGAATTGCAATCGGATACAGATTGAACAGGAAAAAAAAAAAAACGATGAACAGTACCGATGAACAGTACCGTCGCGATGAACAGTACCGACGCGATGAACAGTATCGGTGAATAGTGCCGTCGCGATGAATAGTGCCGATGAACAATACGACGCGAAGAAAATCAGAGAAAGAAAAGACTCAAGATTGGATTTGGCTCTGATACCATGTAGTTTTCTAGGATAGAAATTGTATTTCTTGTATATATTAATTCACATAATTACATCTCCTTTTATAGGAGAGATATGCTACCCAATTAGGTAGATAGATCCAACCATATCAATTATTTCCTATCCTAATGATCTTTTAAAAACAAAAGATCATTATCTATTTACAATCAAATATTCCATAAATATCCTAATCTATTTTAAGATCAATATTCTATATTTCAACAATTTATATTTCTGAAATCATGTAACGCATGCCAATATATTTTCTTCCATATCCTAGCTTGCATCATAGGATGTTTTAGCTGATTTATCTTGTTTGATAGGTTGCAATTTCGAGAGGTCTGAACGGGATCGGACTTGCCATCGTCACTCCGGCAATTCAGTCCCTTGTTGCTGACTCAACCGATGAAAGCAATCGTGGCACTGCTTTTGGTTGGCTACAGTTGACTGGAAACCTGGGTTCCATCATTGGTGGACTTATTTCTGTACTTATTGCCTCTTCATCGTTCATGGGTATACCTGGTTGGAGAATTGGTTTCCACCTAGTCGGAATCTTAAGTGTTCTCATTGGCATTTTAGTTGGCCTCTTTGCCTATGATCCTCGGTTTTTTGATGGCGATGGTAAAATGAAGGATCAAGCTCCACACAAACCATTCCGAGCAGAACTTAAGGACCTGATTAGAGAAGCAAAAGCCATTATAAAAGTTCCATCCTTCCAAATACTAATTGCTCAAGGTGTATCGGGATCGTTCCCCTGGTCGGCTCTGTCCTTTGCTCCAATGTGGTTGGAACTTATTGGCTTCTCTCATAAGACAACAGCAGTAATCTTGACTCTTTTTAATGTTGCTTGTTCGCTTGGGGGATTGTTTGGAGGAATGATGGGTGATTTTCTTGCCATACGTCTACCAAATTCTGGTAGAATTATTCTTTCACAAATAAGCTCTGGTTCTGCAATCCCTTTAGCTGCAATTCTGATATTGGGGTTGCCTGATAATCCATCCACTGCAGTAATGCATGGTTTAGTGATTGTTATCATGGGTTTGTTAACCAGTTGGAATGCTCCAGCAACTAACAAGTAGGTAACTTGAAACTGTCTCATTTTGTTGGATAAATTCTTCCTCTTTTCTTAATAAATGGAACTAACTCATTTTGAAGTGCATGCAGAAGAGATTGAAAGTAAAATAGAAGGAATAAATCGAGAGAGACTGTGCTCTCTTCTTCTTCTTTTTTTATTAATTTATCAACTTAATTGAATACAAAGAAAAGACCTCAATATATAGAGGTAAAATGAGTTCTTCTATCTTAGAATACAATAATAGATAGACTTAATCTATAATTTAAATATAAGTCAATCTATAATCTAAGATCTACAAAACTCTTAGTATCCTTATCAATACTCCCCCTCAAGCTGGAGTGTATAAGTTATGCATTCCAAGCTTGTCAATGAACTTTTCCAACATGGGTCGAAACAGGCCTTTAGTATGTCTGCAGTCTGTTTTGATGTGGGAATGTAAACAATGCTGATTGTTCCTTCATCAATCTTTTCTTTGATGAATGTCGATCTACCTCCACATGTTTGGTTCGATCATGATGTACTGGATTGTATGAGATGTTAATGGCAGCCTTGTTGTCACATAGTAGTTTTAGAGGTAGTGTTATACTCAATTTCAGTTCTTCAAGCAACATCTTTAACCACAAGGCTTCACAAACACCATGAGCCACTGATCTTAATTCAGCTTTCGCACTACTTCTTGCTACCACTTGTTGTTTTTTGTTTTTCCAAGTCACTAGGTTTCCCCCACACAAAAGAACAATACCTTGATGCTGACCTTCTATCACTTATTGAGCCTGCCCAATCAGCATCCGTGAAAATTTCAATATCTCTTGTATCTGTTTTTCGAAAGAATAGGCCTTTACCCCCTTTTAAGTACTTCAAAATCCGATAAACTGCAATCATGTGTTCCTCCAATGGGGCGTGCATGAACTGGCTTACACAACTCACTGGGAAAGCTATATAGATTAGTTTCCCCACTAGACGTTGATATCTTCTCTTATCAACCGGATTGCTGCTCATAGTTGTCGATCAAGTTAGAATTAATAGGAAACAAATCTTCTATGATTTGATTTGATTTGTTTAGGATTAGGATATGAAGATTTCCTTAATTATAGAGATTTGATTCTTAATTGTACAGGGTTATACACATCAGAAATAATAGAGAAGAATTTTTCTCATCTTTCTTGCCTCTGTACGTAACTTACATGGTATCAGAGCCAGTACCCACTTGAGACGTCGTGTGTGCCTTCCGATCAAGATTCTTCCATTCTCCTTCGGTTTACGCTGCTTTGTCTCTTCCCTGAATGTGTGTGTAACTTTCGCATATGTGCGAACTGTTGCTATATTCTAGGATACAGATTCAACGCCAACTTGTGTGATTTTCTTTGGGTCTTCGAGTTTATCCTCCAAACGCAATTATTGTGCGATTTTTGGTTGGATCTTCTCCGAAAAATCCGATTTATTTCTCTCGCCATCTTCAGGGTTGTCGCAATCTTTTTTTTTTTTGTCGCGATTGTTTGGGATTCACAATTTCGTGGGTTTCTGGTTCATCAAGTCTGAATTGCGGCGATTATATTTGGTGGGCAATTACCCAATTTTTAATCGCACTTTGATCCGATTGGGGTTTGTGTTTCTCGCAATTTTTTTTCCCACTAAAATATGGCTGGGGCAGCGGGGTCTTCATCTTCATCGATCACAGGTGGGACCCCACCAAATACTGATGTTATTTCCAATACAAAAATGTCCATGACCGATAATTCCATTCAAATCATCATACACGAAATGGAAAAAACTATCTGGAATAGGCCCAATCCGTCCGTCTGGTACTTGATGGCAAAGGAAAAGTCGGTTATTTGAATTGGGAGGAGAAACCAGCAGCTTGTGATGACCCCAAGTTCAAGCAATGGCGGTCAGAGAACTCAATGGTCACGGCATGGCTTATCAATTCCATGGAGCCATCAATTGGTAAGCAGTCTATGTTCCTACCTACTGCCATGATGTCTGGGATGCAGTACGTGAAACATACTCTGATTTAGAGAATTTTTCTCAATTATTTGAACTTAATAATCGGATGTGGAGAATAGTGCAAGGTAATCGCGGTGTTACGTCATATTACAATGAATTGATGACGATATGGCAGGAGTTAGATATCTTCGAAACGAAGAATGGGAGAATCCTAAGTATAGCATACAATATAAGAAAAAAGTAGAAAGAGGGAGAGTGTTCATATTTCTAGCTGGCTTGAACAAAGATCTCGATGAATTCAGGGGCATATTGCTTGGCCAAAAACCCTTACCTACAATTCGGGAAGTGTTTTCCGAAGTTCGCAGGGAGGAGGCACGCCGATGGGTCATGTTGAAAACCACAAAAGTGAGCCAAAGTTGGGTGAGAATGAAGGGTCTGTTTGGCTGTCAAACGATGGAACTCTGAGGTAGAACGTCCAAAAATTTACTGCGAGAAGTGCAAAAAACCTTGGCACACAATCAAAGTTGAGCACTTGTATAAAATGTTCCAGTCCCTCTCAGTAGGAAAACCCAGTCCCTCTTGCTCCTTAGCCCAAACAGGTATATTTCCTATTGTTTCTATGGCCAGCACACAAACAATTGGTTCATGTATACTAGATTCAGGAGCCACGGATCATATGACAGGTATATCGCAAGTATTTTCATCCTATACGCCGGGTGCAGGTAGTAAGAAGGTAAAACTTGCTGATGGTTCTTTTGCTATCATTTGCCTATTTCTAAATTCCTGATCCTGAAAGATGTCTTACATGTTCCCCAGTTATCCTATAATTTGTTATCTATCCATAAACTAACCCTTGATCTTAACTGTCGTGTGGTTTTTTTGTCTTCCCATTGCGAATTTCAGGATTTGGCCTCAGAGATGATGATTGGCAATGTTAAACAAGACAATGGACTCTATACCTTCATGGCTGAATCTCTTGTTGAAAAACAAGGCGTGAAGACCCGTTTTAATTCTACTTCTTATGACTGTGAGATTATGTTATGGCGTTTTCGTTTCGGACATCCCAATTTTCATTAGGGACATCCCAATTTTCATTATTTGCAACGACTATTACCAGATTTATTTTTGAATAAAAGTCCGTTTTTATTTAGATGTGAGTCTTGTGAATTAGCAAAACATCACCGTGCCGTTTTTCCTTCGCAATCGTATAAAGAGTTTGCACCTTTTACTCTCATACACAATAGACATCTACTTGAAGTTGCTAGGGCACTCAGTTTTCAAACAAAAGTGCCCAAATACATTTGGGGTGATGCTTTTCTCACAGCTACATATTTAATAAATCGACTTCCTACATCAATTTTGAAATTCCAGACACCTAAACAATCCTTTCTCAAATACTATCCTGAGTGTCGTCTCATCTCTGATATTCCCCTCAAAATTTTTGGTAGTATTGCCTTTGTACACAATCACGATCCTAGACAATCTAAACTGGATCCTAAATCTTCAAAATGCATTTTTGTTGGATATCCGACAAATCAAAAAGGCTATAAATGTTTTGATCCAATTTACAAAAAATACTTTGTCTCTATGGATGTTACTTTTTCCGAAGGGCAGTCCTACTACCAATCTCATCTTCAGGGGGAGACTAATCAGGAAGATGACTTTCTAAATGACTCGGACTTAATCTTTAACTGTGACACTGGTAATAGTATCTCTCCTACAGAGAAATACTGAAAATGAAAATCTGCAAAACAATCGATTTAAAGGTCTTGTTTACACGAGATTTAGCTCGCCGGAAACAAGAAGCTACTGTCTCATTGCAAAACCATGAGTCTACTGAAAGGGCAGATCCTGAGATAAATGACGATGCCTCAAATAACACTCAAGGTTTGCCTAACTCTTCAAGCCAAACAGATCTTCCTATTGCCTTAAGAAAAGGAGTCCCGTCATGCACACAACACCCTCTCTCAAATTTTAATCATATGAGAACCTGTCACCTTCTTTCTGCGCATTTGTCTCTGAACTTGATAGTACCACAATTCCAACAAATGTACAAGAAGCTCTAGAAATACCCAAGTGGAAGGATGCGATTTATGAGGAGATGAAAGCTCTCGAGAAGAATTCTACATGGGAGGAAGTCTACCTACCTTCTGATAAGTCGACTGTTGGCTGTAAGTGGGTGTTCACCGAAAATATAACTCAGATGGTTCTCTTGAGAGATATAAAGCCCGACTAGTTGCTAAAGGCTTCACTCAGACTTATGGAGTAGATTACTCTGAGACATTCTCTCATGTGGCAAAACTGAACACACTTCTATCTATTGCTGCAAATCTTGACTGGCCGCTCAATCAACTAGATGTAAAGAATGCGCTCTTAAATTGTGAACTGGAGAAGAAGTCTACATGGAAGCACCTCCAGGTTTTGTTGATCCGTTTGTTTCTAAAGTATGCAAATTGAAGAAATTTATTTATGGCCTCAAACAATCTCCGAGAGCTTGGTTTGAGAGATTTACTAAATTTGTTAAAAGTC
This sequence comes from Haberlea rhodopensis, assembly GCA_907163345.1. Classification (NCBI taxonomy): domain Eukaryota; kingdom Viridiplantae; phylum Streptophyta; class Magnoliopsida; order Lamiales; family Gesneriaceae; genus Haberlea; species Haberlea rhodopensis. The sequence goes on along the minus strand of CAJQUN010000003.1, from coordinate 2,858,408 downwards.
AAGGCTATAATCAAGGGCAATCTGATCACACCTTCTTTACAAAACATGCTGAAATGATAAGATTTCTGTGCTTATTGTTTATGTTGATGACATAATTCTGACAGGAAATGATATAGGGGAGATGGACAGATTAAAAGGAAAGCTTGCTAAGGAATTCGAAATCAAAGACTTGGGTCAGTTAAGGTATTTCCTTGGAATGAAAGTAGCACAATCCAAGGAAGGCATTATGGTGACTCAACGAAAGTATCTCCTTGACCTTTTAAAGGATAATGGGATGAGTGGGTACAGACCATTAAATATTCCAGTTGAAGTAAATGCTAAACTATGAGATATAAACAGTGGCAAATCAGTCGATACTGGGAGATATCAAAGGCTTGTTGGAAGACTGATTTACTTGTCTCACACACGTCCAGACATAGTCTTCGCAGTAAGTATGGTTAGTCAGTTTATACATTCGCCATATGAAGAACACCTTGAAGCTGTGTATCGAATTCTTCGTTACTTGAAGGGAACACCTGGAAAAGGACTTCTATTTAAAAAAAATAAAGAGAAAGAAGTCGAAGTATATACAATGCTGATTGGACGGGATCCATTACCGATCGGAGATAAACGTCAGGATACTGTACATATGTTTGGGGCAACTTGGTTTCCTGGAGGAGTAAAAAACAAAGTGTTGTGGCAAGAAGCAGTGTAGAAACAGAATTGAGATCAATGGCTCAAGGAATATATGAAATCTTATGGCTGAAGTGGGTCTTGGAAGAACTAAAGAGAGCAATAAGCCTTCCTATGAAATTATATTGTGACAACAAGGCAGCTATCAGTATTGTTAACAATCCAGTGCTACATGACAGGACTAAGCACATTGAAATTGACAAACACTTCATAAAAGACAAATTGGAAGAAGGAACAATTTGCATCCCATTTGTCCCATCATTATTGCAAGTTGCTGACATATTAACCAAAGTGCTTTCTAAACATCTATTTGAGACTCAAGTTAGCAAGTTGGACATGATAGATATCTTTGCACCAACTTGAGGGGAGTGTCGATCAAGTTAGAATCAGTAGGAACAAATCTTCTATGATTTGATTTGATTTGTTTAGGATTAGGATAGGAAGATTTCCTTAATTATAGAGATTTGATTCTTTGTATTTTGCTCTATTTAATCAGTGTAATTGTACAGGGTTATACACATCAGAGAAGAAGTTTTCTCATCTTTCTTGCGTACGTACGTAACTTACAATAGTTTCTCCTAACTTCACATTAGAATCCATCGGAGTATCAACTGGTTTGCACCCAAGCATCCCTGTCTCCTTTAGAAGGTCTATTACATACTTTTGTTGAGAGACAGAAATTCCAGATTTGTTCCTTGCCCCTTCCATACCAAGGAAATACCTCAATTTACCCAAATCCTTCATTTCAAATTCAGTTGCAAGCCTCCCTTTCAACCTTTCTATTTCTTCTTGATCATCACCTGTGAGTATAATATCATCCACATAGACAATTAATAGGGTTTTTTTCCCATTCTTATGTCTATAAAACAATGTATGATCATTATTGGCTTGATGATAGTCAAGTTTCATGACTGCTTTAGTAAATCTATCAAACCATGCCCGTGGAGATTGTTTTAGCCCGTACAATGATTTCTTCAGTTTGCAGACCTTATCCCTTTTTCTTTCTTCATCAAACCTTGGAGGTAATGTCATGTATACTTCCTCTTCAAGATTTCCATTCAAAAAGGCATTTTTCACATCCAATTGATATAAAGGCCAATCAAGGTTTGCTGTTATTGATAATAGTACCCTTACTGTATTAATCTTGGCAACCAGAGCAAAGGTTTCTTGGTAATCAATGCCGTAGGTTTATGTATATCCCTTTGCTACTAACCTTGCTTTGTATCGATCAATTTGTCCATCAGCCGTGTACTTACAGTGAAGACCCATTTGCAACCCACTGGGGTCTTTTCCTTCGGTTTTTTTTACAATCTCCCACGTGCCATTCATTTCAAGAGCTCTCATCCCTTCCAGGATAGCCTTATTCCAGTTCGGGTCACTCCAAGCCTCTTGTATTGTAGTTGGGATCTTAGTATTTGAGAGATTAGTCACCAAGGCTTGGATAGAAGATGATAAGTGTCCATAAGACACAAATTTGGCAAGAGAATGCTCTGTGCATGACCGAGTCCCTTTTCTCAATGCTATAGGGATGTCAAGATCTTCAAGGTTAAGTATATGAGATAAATCAGTATCAAGTTCAGTAGGTACCTCATTCGACGCGGAATTTGAGTCAGAAGATTGACTGTCAAGTCCAATGGATGGTGTAGGTTCTGCTACCTTTTTGGAAGGATCTTTGCGTGAGTAATGTAAAGGAAACGGCTGTAATAAATCTCCCCCTGCCGGGAACTGCTCGAGAGGAGGAGACGGAGGACCCTGTGGAGGCACGACAGAGACTTCTCTAAGATAATCACAAGGTCGTGGCAGAGTAGGTGCTGGGCAAGGCGAGGGAAAAAAACTCCCCCTCAGGATGGACCATCATGTCTGGTTTTGGAAAGAAAGGATCCGATTCAAAGAAAGTGACATCTCGAGAGATAAAGTATTTGTGCAGAGAGGGCGAGTAACATCGATACCCTTTTTGGGTGGACGAGTAACTCAAAAATATGCATTTGTGTGACCGAGGATCTAATTTACTACGATTTTGATCATGGACATGGACGAATGCAGTGCAACCAAACACCCGAAGGTCTAGAGTCGAGGAAGACAGATATTCTGGGAACGCATGATGTAGACAATCAAGGGGGGACTTAAATTGCAGAACTCGGGATGGCATCCTATTTATCAAATAGCATGCAGTGAGGAGTGCATCCCCCAAAAATGCTTGGGAACATGAGAGGTGAACATAAGAGAGCGTGGAACTTCAAGTAGATGTCTGTTTTTACGTTCGGATATACCGTTTTGTTGTGGTGTGTTAACACAAGAACTGTGATGAATGAGACCATTGGCAATCAAAAAATCAGATAAGATGGAGCTAAAAAATTATGTTCCATTATCCGTACTTAAAATTTGAATCGATGTATTAAATTGAGTTTTAATCATCGAATAAAAGTTTTGAAATACAATTATAACCTCTGATTTTTCTTTTAAAAGGTATACCCAACAAACACGAGTATGATCATCCGTAAAAGTAATGAATCACCTCTTATGAGAAGTAGTAGACAGATGGGAGGGGCCCCAAATATCAATATGAATTAAATTAAAAGGCACATAAGATTGATAAGAAGATGGTGGTAAAAAAACCCTTGTAAGTTTTGATAATTGGCAAATCTCACATTGAAAAAAATCATTGTGTCTAAACATAGAAGGAAACCAACGTTTCAAATAAGCAAAATTCGGATGACCTAATCTAAAATGGAGAAGCATAATTTGTTGCATGCAAGAAAGAGAAGGAGGAGCGGTTGGAGACCTGAAATCGCCTTAGCACTACCAATCTTCTTCCTCGAATTCTGGTCCTGAAAAACACAAGAGGATGGTGTGAAGTAGACATAACAATCCAAATCCTTGGTCAACTTGTGGACCGACAACAAATTGCAAGCTAAAGTTGGCACATATTACACATCAAGGAGAATCAAAGTAGGAGTGAGGGAAATATTGCCACGACCAACAACCGTGGCATAAGAACCATTTGCAATTTTTACTTGGTGATTGGCCAACACAGGTAAAAAGGTAGTAAACATAGTCTTAGTTGAAGACATGTGATTGGAAGCTCCGGAGTCAATGATCCAATGCTCACCTGGTCGACGGAGAGCACTAAGGGCAACGTTAACAGTACATATGGCAGCACCTATGACGGAATTCTGACTGCTGGCCGAAAGCAATTTTAGAAGCTGATCAAGTTGGGCTTTCGATATTCAAGTATCGGAGGAGGAAGGCTGTTCCGAAGCAAGAGCAACCTGCGGAGCCTTCCTGTCCTTTGGCTTAAACCTGTTTGGGACCCAATCGACCGACTTACCATGAATTTTCGAGCATGTATCGACAGTATGCTAAGGCCGCTTACAACGGTCACACCATGGTTTCCCATCCTTGGTGCGTGGAATAGAGGAATCAGCTTGAGTGTGAGTAATAAGTGCAGATGATTCAGGATTCTGTAAAGTGGGTGGAAGCATCAGACGGCGCCGATTCTCCTCCCTGCGGATAATTGCAAACACATCATCAATTGTAGGCAACGGCGTTAACCCCAAAATACGCCCACGAGCCGGATCCAATCTCTACTTAGACCCGCCAAGAAATCGTACACGCGATCTTTAGCGATCAGATTCCGAAAAAGAACAGCATCAGCAGGGTCTTTCCAGTCGCAAACCATAAACAAATCAAGTTCCAGCGAATTACCAACTGGACGGACCTCGACCATTGAAGAAAGTTTATGCCCGTCAATTTGTGGTTGGTAATTTGTAAAGGAGAGGAGTCAACAACGACTGAATTGTGAGGATTATGAGTGGATTTATCGTCTGAAGAGGCCATGTGTGAGAAATATGAGAAAAAAAATAATTTATTCGACGTGTATGGAGAAAGATACGCGCGATAGTGGCTGGAAACAAACAACGATGAAATTCTTCAAAAATATGTCCACTTACTACGATAAAGAAGAAGACGTTTATGCGGGAAGCGGGATAGTTGTACGCAGGAGAAGCGATGAACGACGTCGGTAAAAAAAAAACCAGGGGAAATTTTTACGCGGGAGAAACACACAACGACGTAGGTAAAAATCCAGGGGAAACACGAAATTTTGATGGGTAAAATTTGTACCCAGGAGAAACTCACAACTTCGCCGGGAAAAAGAACAGAAAAACGAAATTTTTCACAAATTTGTGCATGAAATTTTTCACAGATTTGTGGGTGAAATTTTTTTTCGTATAGGATTTTCTGGCTCTGATACCATGAAGGTAAAATAAAAGGAATAAATCGAGAGAGACTGTGCTCTCTTCTTCTTTTTTTATTAATTTATCAACTTAATTGAATACAAAGAAAAGACCTCAATATATAGAGATAAAATGAGTTCTTCTATCTTAGAATACAATAATCGATAGACTTAATCTATAATTTAAATATAAGATAAGTCAATGTATAATCTAAGATCTACAAAGCTCTTAGTATCCTTATCAAAGGAGACGAAGAGAACAATGCCCATTTTGAAATCCTATGCTAGTAAAGTGAGCATTTAGTCTTATTTAGGTGGTCTTCCAAGATAGAAGTATGGTTTTTGAGTGGATTATGCTTTGAATCTTTGCTCTCAAAGCTATTATATGTATATCTATATATATATAAAACTGGAAAAATAGGATGAAATGAAATAAAAAGCCATTGTTGGACAACTTATATAATGTTTGGATGGCTTATAAGAAGTTAATCCTACATGAAACTAACTAATTAACTTGCCAATTTACGACTGTAGACATATAGATTCATATATGCATATATATACACAAGATGTGTAGATTCGGATTATAGATACTGAGAAAATCTGAGGGTGTGTAGAATGTTTACTTACTAATTTATGTTTTCCGAGTTTCAGTTGGTTTTCCTCTGATAGTGGTTGTTAAGCAAACTGAGTTTGCTTAATTAGTATTTGGTTCTTGACTCGAGCAATAAAAGAAAGCCTGAGGGCCCTACAGGCTACATTGATATGACTAATTGTTTCTGATGACTGATTCCTCTAATTTTTTAGTAGAGTTTGTCCTCAAATAAATTTCAAGTTAAAAACAGATCCACTTTTTGCTTAGAAAGCCTGTATGTTGTCTTGATTTATTTCTTGTTCGACGCAAACTGCTTGTTTTCTAGACATTGAGATGGTTAGATGTGTGGGAAAGAGGGCTTTTAGTTCTTGTTTATTCCTATAATTTATGCCGCATTATTCCTCTTTTTTCCCTAACAAATCGAGCCGTACTTCGAAACATATCTTCATTGTGACGACTATTTGAGACGTGGTAAGTTACTGTTTATTTGAGCATCAAATCGTATGATTTGAAAGAATCCGGATATTTTGCTCATTTCCATTGAGATTTTCGTTCATGGTTAATTGGTTATTATGCAGTCCAATATTTGCAGAAATAGTTCCTGAGAGAGCTCGGACAAACATCTATGCTCTGGATAGATCTTTTGAGTCTATACTATCATCATTTGCTCCACCAGTTGTCGGGATTTTAGCTCAGCAAGTTTACGGCTATAAACCTCTTCCAGAAGGATCAGCAAACTCGAAATTTATTGAAACTGATAGAGAAAATGCCGCATCACTCGGCAAAGCACTTTACACTGCAATAGGAATCCCAATGGCAGTATGCTGTTTCATCTATTCATTTCTCTACTGCACGTATCCGAGGGACAGGGATCGAGCAAAAATGGATGCTTTAATCGAGTCAGAACTGCAGCAGATCGACACAGATAATTCTGCTTTGATTCAAGAATACGACCGGCTTCATGTTTCTGAATCAGGCCAATCTAACGGGAAGGATAGAACCGTGATTGACATTGGATATGAAGGAGACAGAAGTGTTGATTTAAGCGAGGATGATGATCAGAGGTTGTTGTCTCGTGATCTGACTCTCTCCGATGCCCACAAATTGTAAAGGTATTCTGATATTCTCCACTTGCTATATATTCTTGCCGATTTGTTGTCGCATCCAATGATCTTGGTCTTAGAAATTTTTCATCAAGTCACACTAAGTGTCGCACAACATGAAATCTTAAAAGGGTTTGTCTTGTCGCATACATGCATACGGGGAACGTTCTTTACTTGATTAAAGAAACATTCTTGTTCTCTTCGAGTTCATCTTTATCTTCCCACTTCCAAGCGTGATTATGAATTTGGATTACTTTACTGGAGGACTTCAATCTTTTATTATGGTATATTGGTCATTGTGAGTTCATTGTCTGTAAATTTTATCGATGTGCAACATGTAGGGTCTGCAAATTATGAATTTTCAAATAAAATTTCATAATTGAATTAAGAATGCAAACAAAAAGTTTATAAAATTAAGGTTTCAACTAAATCAAAATGAAAGTTATTTTAATTTATATGCAGCTCAAGTATGTTTTTATTGAGCCATTAAATAATTAAATTTTGATGAACTCGTTAAAAAATGAAAACGGACCACCAAAAATTAAGAATTTTAGGTTTACAAACAATTGTCAAGAATTTGTATTTGCTCTTGATTTTTGTTTAATAAGAGGGAAACATTAAAATAGGCAAAACGAAAAAATAGCAACTTTACCTGGAAAGTTTCATTAGACTATAAATAAATAAATAAATTTAATAAATAAAAATTTATTTATTTGTAGGAACTTTCCATTTGCATTTATTTATTAAAATAAATTTCTTTGACCATTACAAATTTTAATAAAAATATATCACACAAATGTAGGTACCAACAATATCGGATTTGCTATGTACAATAATACATCTGTAATGGTACATATTTTTCTTTAGGCATACAGACGTCTACAGCATGATGATGTATTAGCTCTAGTTCAACAAAATTAGTGTTCGACTCGAACAGTTTGCATTCACTCACAACTCATGTTACACAGCATGCAAGTCGAGCACAAACATTACATTCTTCCTTTCTTTTCTCTTCATAAATGGAAATTCTGAATTACTTGTTTTTCTATAAGCTGGGCAGAAAAAAATGTTACCTCTCACTGAACTTTTTGACAGCTCCAGAGGCATAGAGAAGGGTTTCATTTGCTTTTTCGAGGACCATATAGAGCTCCTTTCCCCTAGTAAATCCAGCGATAAGCCAAGCTTTGTTTTTTGCTCTAATGCATACTGCAAAATCCTTCTCAAAGCCTAACATATCCCATTTAGCTCTACTCTTTTCTGAATCAACCTCCTCTCGTAGCTTACTCAGTGCGATCAAGGATTCCTGTTGCATGTTATTACACAAACATATTCAATTACATGGACATGATCGATATTAGATAACTGATCAACCAGAAAAATACCAACATGCCTCTCTCCTGTCAGCAACTAAAAACAACCCATAATATTTTGAGATTAATAAAATCTATTAGATTGGGAAGACAATTCAGAAGAGAATAAGAATTAGATTTTTGTGTCAAATAAGTTCCATCACAAAACATCAAGTTTACTAAGAAAAAGATATTACTTCCAAGAATTTATGCAAGACAGGGGGAAAATAATAGAGTTATAGCCAAGTCACTTGTCCATGGATATTAACTAATGCCCGAGTCATGAAATTTCTTGTGATGATTTTTTCTGTCTTTTTACTCTCTTCTTACGATTCAAAGTTAAAAAATAATGCTATATGGTGCTTTTTTATTTCCTGCAAACTAGGATATAGATAACCTTATCTGTGTGAGTTTGAACAGCATTCTTGCTAATCAATAATGGATGCATAAATTAGGATTCTATTCTTTGGGTCACACATACAGAGATAAAGAAAAACATTACTCGCCTTCTATTTGAATCAATACACAAACGAAATTGAAGGGGCAACTACAAAAACAATTTAAGCTTATTGTAGTTTCAATTCGATTACACACGTGAATTTTCTTTATCCTGGAAAAAAGAACTAGAGGCTTATCCCCTCTTTTATTCTTCATCTGTTTAAATCAGGCTTGAGATTTCAATTTAATTTGTTGAATGACAGAGTTTTACTTATCAAGAACCCTAGATAAATATTTTTATTTTAATATTATAGGAGTGTTGATAAGTTTGCTAGGAGTTTTAGTTTATCTAAAATAGTATACTAGTTTATCTTTTTATTTAATTAGATTTATCTTCCTAGATTTTAGGATTAGGAGTCTTCTATAAATAGAAAACATATGGTTGTATTTATTTTAAGATTGGAAAAATCAATAAAGAGAAGACTAGATTGAGTCTCTCAAATAATTCCTTTATTCAAAATTACATGGTATCAGAGCCAAATTTAAAAAAACTAAGGTTAAAAGTTTATCAAACCCTAGCCGTCGGTGAGATTTTGCTATCTCAACTCAGCCGCCGCCCGGCTAGGCCTACAACAGGAGAGCCGTAGAGCCATAGAGCCAGGTTGTTCGTCAATCTAGAATCCTCAAACTTTGTCTTTCTTCATTGGGCAATCAGAATCCTTCACGATTCGTTAACCCATTAAATTCCTTCATACCCACATACAGATCAAGCCCAGCGTGCTAATTCCAATAGTGATATTGGGTTCAAAGTCATACCCATCGTGAAATTTTACCTTTTCTGTTCCAGAGCAGTCCTTGTTCCCATCACAACACTCAATTTGTGCGATCAATGGTGATTTTTTTGTTCTTTTCCTCATAGGCTATTTCGTCCAAACCACAGCCCCTCAATCGCAAGTCTGTGATCTTTTTATTGGGTTCTTTATGCCACTCTTTTCTCCGTAAATCAATCTTGGATTTTCCTGGAAATGTTTTTCCCATCAGTGTCACTGCAAAAGAACGAACTTGTATAAACCGATGCAGTTTCAGCAGTTGAGACGAGATAAATTAATTCAAGAAAACAATTTGAGGAATGAGCATGTGGGAACTGCGAAGAAATTACTTGCTATTGCCTTGGGAATTCATCGAAAAGATATCAATCCATCCAGATGTGATGAAACCAAGAAAACCGACAATGAGCTTGTGTATTTCAACCTCAACTGTTCAATTTATCTGTTTACTTAAAGTCCAGAATTTCTAACTTGCCATCCAACTTGATACCGTGAACTGGAAAACGTTCAAATGTGCTTGGAGGACTTTGCAGTCAGTTAGTTTTCTGGCCACATTTCCAGGTTCTCACTGTAGGGTCAAGGTTGAAGAGTTGGCTTTTCTTGGTAGAGATAATATTCTTTACAAACATCTCATTCTGTCAATGGCAGAGACGCTAGTCAATTTTCTTCAGGATGATATCTCATCATTCCAAATTACCGACCATTGAGGAAATTTTATGCAACAGGCAATTAAGTGTCATCTGTGCCAGTGGAAAGCTCGGGTGAGAGGGTATATCACTATTGAACTCTCATCTCCAGCCTCAATCAATCCACAATACCAAACTCGACTATTGAGAAAACCATCGCTCCTTCATAGTAGCAGCCGCCAAGTCCTATCCTGGGTAATTTCCAGCAGCCGCCGTGGTCCTCTTACCTCAAACCTTAGCAGTTGCTGCCTCAAACCGCTTTTGAAAGCGATACCTCACCGATCCGTGAGGATTCTCATGTGCCTACATCTCATCAGCAAGCTTGGTCTCATAAACACCTATAGCCAAGCTTGAGGGGGAGTAGATAATATCAACTCTATTGTTAAAGACTCGGTCTCTCAAAAGAGGAACAGACGCAGACTCCAAAAATAAAAGAGGAGATGTAGACTAGCAGACGCGAACTCCAAAAAGATGAGGAGACGTAGCAGATGCAAACTACAAAAAGAGCAGGAGATGTAGACTAGCAGACGCAAACTCAAAAAGAGGAGGAGACGTAGACTCGCAAAAAAGGAGCAGACACAGACTCGCAAAAGAGGAGCAGACGCAGACTCCAAGAAAAGGAGCAGACGCAGACTCACAAAAGATGGTTGAAAAGTGTACTGATTAAAGGGGATCAAATCTGCAAGGAAATGGGCGGATCGCCCCAGGCGATGGTGATCATCGCCCCAGGCGGTGGCAGCCTTTCAAGCCAAAGCCCCGCACATCGACTGAAGTGACGTCAATGACTCCTTGCTGGGAAGATCGCCTGAGGCGATGGCAACCAACATCTGAGGCGATGGCAAGTTTCAATCCAACGCCGTGCACAATGTCTGAAGCAAAAAAGATGGAACGCACAAGTCCGGAACGCCTGAGGCGATGAAGATATTGCCTGAGGCGATGAATTGTTCGTTTGAGGTGATGTCAAGATCGTTTGAGGCGATACAAATTTCTGATCATTTAAAGCTACGGCATTATTTTTGGTGGACGATCACCTGAGGAGATCTGTGCAATATTGTGACCATTGGTGCGTGGCGACGGTGATCGCCCGAGGCGATGTCCGAGTGATTTATGCCTTATGTATAGCAACGACTAATATGAGCTTTGGGAGACTTCTACACTATAAATATGGATGTTTGGCTCAAGATGATGACAAGAAACGAGAGGATAAACTACAAGAAAACTTTGTTCAATTAAAATCTATCTAGCATTGCAAACTTCATACATTTGTGTTGTATTGAAGCTTGTAATTCATTTCTTGTGTGAGAGCTTGTGTTCTTCATGTTGTTACACCGTGAATGTGTTATTTGATTTGTTGTAAGGTCCTCCAATATCGACGCAAGTAGGAAATTGTATAAGACATCAACAAGTGAAGTTGGTGCAAGGTTGTGGCTATCCTTGGAGTCCTTAAGGCCAAGAAGACTCATGAAGAGTGTGTGACTCGGGAAGAGTTTGTGTGTGGCTATCCTTGGAGCCCCTAAGGCCAAGAAGACTCGTGAAAAGTGTGTGACTCGGGAAGAGTTTGTGTGTGGCTAACTTGGAGCCCTTAAGGCCAAGATCAAAGTTGTTCTAGTGGAACCTCAGTTGGACATTTTCTAGCCGGGAAGAGGAGACGTAGGCGATTAATATCCGAACTTCTATAACAAATACTTGTGTCATTTATCGCTTTATTTACTTTACGCATTTACATTATTGCTTCATATTGTTTATTGTTCGATTGACATCAAGTCTTCCGCAGCGCAAACTCGACTATTTGCAAATTCATTTTAAAACGCTAAAGTAGCCAAGGAACATTATTCACCCCCCTCTTTGGTTCCAACAGTAATTGAATCAAAAATTATGTTTTGTTTCTCATTTTGGAAAATAATATTATAGTCAAAATTTACGAGGCATACATATATTTTACTATAAAATAAACACTGGATTCTGCACACATGATATGTTCAAAACTTATCACTGAAAAATTTTATGGATTAGATGATGTACATCCTTACTTTCTTATTTGAATGTTTCATAAGTTTAATTTAGTGCCACACGTTCAATTGTGGTCGTAAATTAAGAATTTTCCCACTGAAAATCCATTAATATAGAAGACTGAGTTGTGTATTAATGAACTTCAATTTGAAAAGTATTCATATTTGGGTTTTGTGAATTTTGAAAATATCATTTTTTTAAATTTGTTTTAGCTTCGATTGAAGTTTGTGCTTCCAAGCATTAACAAAGTATCTTATATCATACTTTCTTTACAATAATCTTATTTGATCTGCTCATGTGGTGGAACTTGGAAGGATCACATTTCCTCATATATTATTCATTTCTCAACTTTGGTTTCACGATTTTTAATGATTTTGAATAAATTATATTGGAAGAAAGAAATTTCCATGCTTATCACAAAATAATTTAATCTTCCAGTTCCCTAAGAATGCACAAGTTTTGTCTCTATTTTTAGATGCTATAAATGAGATAAGCAAATTGAAAAGATCCACAATGGGAAGAGCTTATCAATTCGGAAACAAATATTTGCATGATGAAATCACCCATTATCTTTTTTTGATCTCTTATGTGGGTCTGATATATTTGAGATACCTTTATGTATGACTATATTGCCTAAGTTGTACAGCTGGATTTAGGCTCAACGTGATACTGATATTTTTTTTGCTGGACATATAGATGTAAAACTGGATGACAGCTTTCATGTTGGACTTATAGATGCATTATATAGTTTACATTCTTGTGGCCTGAACTTTTGAGCATTCATACTATTTGACTGGTAAATATTTGATGCAATTTACTTTACATTTCATTCATTTCACTACTCAATAAATTCTCTGAATTGAAAATGGATCTTTCAGTTTTGATAAGTTTATATTTTTTCTTGTGCTTTGTTCCTGCACCAGAGTTTTAATCTGTCAAACTTAGGTTCAACATTTTTTTTAAATGTTATTACATGCTTATATGATTTAACCATTCGTTGTTCTCTTCAGTAAGTTTGTTATCTTATGTGACTTTGGTTTACCAACTATCCTGATCACGACATAATGTCAAACGAACTAGTATAAATATAAGAATTTGTAATAATCCCAAAAGGCTATCTCAATTATGGGCAAAAATTCACTTTTCTCGGAATTATTTGGATGATGTGATAAGTTGAGATAAAACGATATACATCATTTGCTGGTTGGTGCGAACACACCGTGGCCTCAGGGCGGCTGCTCCCTCTAAATGATTTTAATATATATAGTCTACCACTTATCCAGTTAGTCTACCGCTCGACCAGTAGAGTCTACTGCTCCTTGTTGAAGAGTTATCATCAGCAAAGTATACCGGATGAATCCAGTAGACTTGGCTAGTAACTTTACTTTAGTGGACTATCATTATCAAGAGATGAGTAGACATCAGTCCAGTAGACTATGTCACTTTGGGAAGTCAGCTGATGATAGTCAGTAGATGTAAGTCACCAGATGTTAATCAACAGACGTTAGTCCACAAGACAAAGATTATTTGAAATCCAACAGAGTTAATCTGACACATAGTACACTGCAAACAGTACTACTTTTTCAGTGCCACTTAACGCATCAGAAAACTAGCCATTGCTAACGGATTTGGAAAGAAGACAAAAAGGACTGTTAGACCCTTATTTGAATGATGATTCAACATATCTCTATCATTATTTAGAAAAGTTATCGTTGAACTTTTGGAGCTATAAATACATCAGAGACAAATTGAAGAAACTATCTTCTTTACTCTTAAACAGTCAACAATTCCGAAAATCTCTCTGCAATTATCATCAAACACTTTGTTGCAAGATTCAATATCATTAAAGAGCAGCCGCTTTCCATGTGATCTTGAAGATATAAGTCAAAGCCTACTGCTCAAAGAGAAACACTCAAATATTCCATTGTTATATCTATCTTTTCAGATACAGAGTGTTAAGAACTCATTATAATATTCAGACTTAGTTCTGGATCTTAGCTTTGTAAATCTTTGTGAACTAGGAGTTTAGGCTATCTGTGTGATATAGTCTTAGTGGGTTGTGATTTTTTTAGCGTAAACCAAAGTTTTCTAGTGAATCCTTCCTGCAAAGGAAGAAGTGAGATGTAGAAGCGTTGTGCTTCAACTTTCAGAAACAAGCCATGTGTCGTTTATTTTCTGCATTTTACTTAGTGCTTATACTTCGCTACCTGTTTTCATTTCTCAAGATTGGTAAACTCTTTTCGCACTACTTATTTTAGTAGTTTATCGTCTTGCATTTGATTGAGACTCTACTGTAGCACTTAACATGATTGAGACTCTACTGTAGCACTTAACAAGTCTGCCGTTAGTCAAGAAATTTCGATTTGAGCCTGTGTTTATTCAATCCCTATTCTAAACACATTCGATAACATATGAAACTCATATCCCAACATTAAATATTACTTTTAAAAATGAAATATTAAATTATTCATTGGTATTTAATATCTTTTTTCTCTCTCTTTACATGACATACCCAAACGGGAAACCTATAAAGGAAAAAAAGAGATATTTAAGCGACCATTTTAATTAATAAACTTTTTTTTTTCATGTCCTTGCTAATTTTTTTTTTTTTTCCAAAACAAGAGTCCTCTACAAATGAATACATCTTGTTTCTTCAATTCCTTGGCCTCAAATAGTCCAACTTGAATGATTTATTCAAAAAATAATTACTGTTCTATTTTTCTATGCATGAAAACTGCCTTATCAACAAAATTCATCTTCACCATGTCTAGCATGTAATATTCATCCTTTGCATCAAATATATGTCTGGATTTTTATTCACAAATTCTAAAACGAATTGAATCCCAATAAAGGAAAGATTTTAGATTTTGAAATGGGGGACATTTCTCCAGAAAAAAAATCAGGTTGTGGGCTGTTGAATGCGGTTTTTGGACGTAGGAGCATATGGCCAAGAAGATCAACATCAACAGGCTCTGTTCAATCATCAAATCCAAACAATATTACCCGAATTCCAAGCTCCCCGATATCCAAAAGGCATAAGGGTGGCTCGAAGGACCCATTCTTGGACTCATCCAACAATCATAAACAAGTCGACAGGATCATTGCCCGGCCTCTCCCAAACCATTCGAAATCTCCATCCGTTCATCAGCAACATCAGGCCTCACAAGCATATTATCAGGAAACTGCGGTTTCAAGAAATCAACAAGGCTATGTACAAATGAAGAAAATACCCCACGAGTCGCTTGGAATCTCAGGTGAGCTTGATAGCATGATCACAGATCATCAGAGATCGAAAGGCTCGAGCACATTAGTAAGGGCGTCTTCAAGTAATGTAATGTTGATGGGTGATTTAGGGAATTTAAGGCAACAAGTAGGCAACGGGGACACGAAAACCTCTAATGTGATTTACCCAGTCAATGGGAAATGCTTCACAAGTGTTAATGTGGTTAAGAAGAAGGAAGAATCTGAAAAACAAGGTTCTTCCCCTCTCTGCCGGGCTCTGTCGACTAGGATGGATCCTGAAGAATTGAAGATTATGGGCAATGAAGATTACAAGAATGGGAGGTTTGCAGAAGCTTTGGCTCTGTATGATGCAGCAATCTCCATTGATCCCAATAAGGCGTCGTATCGAAGCAACAAAAGTGCAGCGCTTACTGCATTGGGAAGACTTCTTGATGCAGCATTTGAATGCAGAGAAGCTATTAAAATCGATCCGTTTTATCAGCGAGCTCATAATAAACTGGCCACCCTTTATGTCAGGTAATAAATTTACTTCTAAATTTCCTCAAATTGTTCGTCGACAACACTGATGCAACCGAAAGATGACAGAAGGATCATTTGTGTTTTTTAGGTGCGACGAGCATATATATGATCATATGAGTCTTTATTTGAATAAAATGTATAGAACAACCGCAATTGTTTTGTCTCCTTTCCGTGGCATTACAATAGAAATGTGATAATTTCTTTTTTTTTTTTGAAACATTATTATTATATACCTTATCATTCATTATCCTTCCCTTTTTGTATCCGTTGACTATGACAACATGTTGACAGATTAGGAGAAACAGAGAAGGCTGCGCATCATTTCAAGCAATCAGGATCAGAGGCTGATCCTGATTATATGACCAAAGCTAAAAGAGTTCAATTTCATTTGAACAAGTGCTCCGAGGCTAAGAAATCAAGAGATTGGAACACCCTTTTAAAAGAAACCGAGTTTGCCATCGCTGCCGGGGCTGATTCTTCACCATTGGTATTCCATTGCATATTTTGAGCAATTTAATGAGTATTGAGGCTAATTTTCTGATTCTAATTTTTGGATGGTTTTATGATTGAAGATTTTTGGTTTGAAAGCTGAGGCCTTGTTGAAGATGAATAGGCATCAAGAAGCCATGGAAACAACGGGAAAAGGCCCGGACTTTGAGATTGGAGAATGTATAAAATTCTTCGGCCCAATTGGAAGCGCAAGCCTCCTACTACTTCGTGCTCAAGTTGACATGGCTGCTGGCAGGTTAGTCTATATTCAAATGGTGCATCAATGCACGGCGACAATTATAAAGCATAAAGGTTTGAAGCTTACTTCAAACACCCAAAAAAGTAAGAAATACAAATAGACAGATTAAAAATAATGTTGCTCCACCCTGATTTGACATGGTGATCTTCCTACTATCCCTTTTTAGATCAATTGTATCTAACAGACATATTCCATGTTTATCATAACCATATTTGCGATACTATAGGTTCGACGACGCTGTGGCAGCAGTGGAACGGGCATCGACTCTGGACACAAACAACAAAGAAGCAAACATGATATTGAAGGGGGCGAGGACAGTCGCGATTGCCAGATCAAACGGGAACGAGTTGTTTAAGGCGGGGCTATATTCGGAAGCATGTGTGGCATATGGAGAAGGGCTCAGCCATGACCCTTACAATGCAGTTTTATTGTGCAATAGAGCAGCCTGCAGATCTAAACTTGGCCAATTCGAAGAAGCTATAGAAGATTGCAGTTCTGCACTTGATGTTCGTGCAGGTTACACCAAGGCTAGGTTAAGAAGAGCCGACTTGCATGCCAAGGTGAATCATAGCTCAAATTATTTATGGTTGGATATGTCTAAATTTCAAAAAATATTGATTGATATACGAAATGAATGTTTGGAGCGATGTTTCTGAACCTGTGATGATAGATAAAAAACTGGGCAGCATGCCTGCAAGATTGCGAGGTATTAATAGAAGAAAATCCAGGCAACGAAGAAGCGGAGAAGATATTGAAGGAAGCAAAGACACAACTCGGAAAGCCTAGAGATTAAAAATGGCAGAAGAAGGCCAGGCATCAGGCACAACAAATACTTTTTCCCTATACATATAATGGAGGCTTCAATTTATTAGGATGCATGAAACCAACGTTGTACATCAAGAACTTACAATGTGATTGTGACATTGAGCTTTGCTGGCTACTCTATAAACACTTTCATTTTTCTGCATTTTTAGGTTCGATCGACCAAAGAACTGGAGGGAACAAACGAGTCGGGGGCATTACATGAATGAGTTATCACTTTAAGTAGTCAATATATGTCATGCATTGTTTGCAATCTCGGGTGTCTTTCCATTTTCATAGACAGTTGACACCTTGAAACGGAGATGCATATTAACTGTTACAGTGATATTTGGTCCTATTTTAAGCAAATTTATTCGGAACTAACATTATCTAAAGTGGTTTTAGAGATGTCAAACGGAGCGGACGGCACGAAGCACAAGGCCCGTAACATGGTTCATGCAGGGTCAAAGGGTGCTAGCCCGTGAGCCGACATGCCACTGTAGCGCGACTTTTTTTTAGATTGTGCCGATCGATCGCTACATGCCTTAGCGTTGCATGCCAAAAAAGGTGATTGATCGATTGATCGGCACGACTGCCGATCGATCGGTCATGCACCAAAGGGCAAAAAGATAGTCGTTGCAAACGACTATTTTTATTTTTTGTGGTTGGTATATATAGGTGTGTTGATGAAATATTTTATCATCTCAATTTATCTCTCAATATCTAAGCTCTATACTCTTGAAGTTCTATACTCTCATTTCGTAGTCAATAAATTTTAATTTTGCAAGTATACTGTGTCAATCTATATTTTATTATTATTATTATTATTATTATTATTATTATTATTATTATTATTATTGATGTGATCCGTTATTTTACGTGTTTGGTAGAAATAAATGTGTACGAAAAATAAAAGGAATACACCAAGATTTTTTACGTGGAAAACCCTCGAATTGAGAGAAAAACCACGGGACCCAGTCCAGTATAAAGTTCCACTATAAATATTACTGATTTACAAGATGATCTGGACACAAGAAAAAGTTATTCAATGACTTATACGACTAATGTTGTAGAAATTATAAAAAAGACCGAACAGACTCAAGCTTGCTCTCTTCGGAGTCTTTTTGCCCAGAAAAATCCAACCCCCTCTATGAAGTTATCTGAGGGTATTTATAGGACTGCCCTTAGTAACTAACTCGCGGAAAATCAGCCATATGATGTCCTTTGATCGTGGCTTGATGGGAGCCAAGCGTGTCCGAGAAATCCGCCCCATTAAAGCACGTTCCATCTCAGCCGGTTAATCAGTTTTAATTATGACCGGGTCTTCCGCTACTCTTTGACCAAAATCCCGAAGAGGGCAAAGGATGCTCGAGAATATGCTGATCAGTATCCTGGGTTCGACAAGCATCTCTTCGGTATAGTTTCTGCTCGGCAATTTTAGGGTTTGTGTCTTCATAAATGGATTTTACCCGAGAAATCAATATGTCATATGACATCACCTCACCCCCCCCCCCCCCCCCAAAGTAAAGCAAGATGAGAGTAGTGAAATCTTGGTTTATCGTCTTCGGGTAAAATCCTGATATGCTCGGGATATTTTAACCGCCTAATTTTCCCGCCTGAAAATTTCAAAAATCTCGCGACGTTTCGTTTCCCAAAGCACATCTATAACCGTTCACGGGTTTTTATTTGAACGGTGCTGATTTAACGACTGTTCCAGTGGCACCCCACTATAAATACTCGTTCATTTTGCGGATTTAACTTACTTTACTGCAGTTTGCTTCCGAGCTAGCATTTTAGACGTCCGACCAATCTTTTCCTCCATACTTATTTTCTTTCCATTCATCGAGTATGTCTTCTTCTGACGATATTTCGAAGACTATAGACATGTTCGAGGAAGAGGGTATCCTGGGTCCCTCTCCTCGACACTCTTCTTCCTCTGATAGTGAGGAGACTTCCAGCTCGTCGACAACCCCTGACGCTCGTGGAGAGGAGCTTCAGGCTGCGACAGAGCAGGATCTGATAAAAGCCCGCGTTCCTTGGTTTGAGATATTTGAATCAGGGATTAAATCGCAACGGCACATATCCAGTATCCAAACTAAATGGGGGATTTCAGAGGGGACATCTATTATTGTTCCCCCTCCCGGATCTCGCCCCCACTTGCCTCCCGTGGGTTATTTTCCCTTCTACTTAGACCAACTTCGAGGGGGACTTCGCTTTCCTATCCCTTCTTTCTTTGTAGATGTTGCTTCCTACTTTGCCATTTCTCTAAGCCAGTTGTTCCCCAACAGTTATCGATTGTTGGCGGGTTTCTACATAGTCCTATCCTTTCTTGGCTTTTCCCCGACTCCCGAACTCTTTCATTGCTTCTTTCAATTAAACCGAAAAGAGATCGGGCTTTTTTTATTTTTCTTCCCGAACAGGGATGGGTTTTCTTAAAAATTACCCCTCTTCCATAAAAAATTGGAAAAGATTTTTCTTTTTTGCTCGCCCACTCCAACCTTGGGACTGTCCCATGGAGTGGAAAGAAAACTTACCGAAGGGCAAGTCAATCAAGGGGCTACTTGAGGGAGAAACATATCTATCGGTTCGTCGTAAGCTTGGCGATCAGTGTTTTAACCTTGGGGAGCTGATTGACGACGGACTGCTGTACTTGTTCCAGCTTAGTCCTAAGGGTGTTTCCCTAAAAATGCCCCTCGGTGAGTATTTACCGAGCATCTTGCTTTGTTTGCGTATTTTGTATTAACATGCTTGAATAATTGCTATGATGTTTCTCTCTTGCAGAAAACAAGATGCTGAAAGCCAAGATTGCTGCTAGCCTGAAGAAAATTGCCGCACCAGAGAAGGCTACCAAACCGACCACTGAAACAAATCCTCCCCCTTCTGTTACACATGCTCCCCCCGAAGAGGTGATTGAAATACCGGAGACGGAGGCCTTGATTCCTCGATCACTGAAGAGGGCGGCCCCCGAGGGCCAAGGTTCTTCCTCTAAACTTCCTCCTGCCAAGAAAACTCCCCCCCGAATCTCCCTTACCCACCGAGCTAATCCATCTCTTCAAACTCGGGCTACTTCTCAACCTGCTCCTGGTGGTTCTAGCTCTTCTCGCCCAACCTCCAGATATCACATACCTGATTGGATTTATCCCCCCAACGTCCCGATTCTGAGAAAACCGGACCCCAAAATTTCCCATTCTATTATTTGCAATTGGGCCAATTCTCCCGACCGCAAATACCTGGGAGGATTGGCCTTCAGCAATTTAATAAATGATTTTTCCACCTCCCTCACTCAGGTACCTTATATCCATTTCCATCTGATAAACTTTTTGGTCTTCGGTATATTAACTTCGTTTATTTGCTTGCAGACCAATCTGATGGCTGGCGAGATTATGACTCGCTTCCAATCCATGCGATCCTCAGATGGGGAGAATCAGAAACATCTTAAACAGCTAGAAGGTATTGGTGAGGAGATGAAGAAATCCATAAAGCTACTGGAAGAGCGATACTCTGCTGCTGTTGTTACTCGAGATAAGGCAGTGGCAGCTCTCGAGGAAGCGCATGGTAAATTAGCCGACTTTGAGGAGGCTAACACCACTTTATCCGGGCAATTCAGGTCCGTGACTGAAGAGAATAAATCCCTCTTAGAACAACTTTCACAAGAGAGATCACTGCGAGCTGAAGAGAACAAATCCCTTTCTGAACAGCTTGATCAGGAGAAACTATCTCGGGCTACTCAGATCGAGGAATCCTGGCTCATCAAAAAGGAAGAGTTTATGAAGTCTGAGGAGTATGGTGATATTCTGGGCGAACGCGCTGCTAAGTTCCTTAACTATGGCTTTGAAGCGTCTGTTCGTCAATTTAAAGCCGCTGGCTATCCTCCTGAAGGAACTTCAACAGATTTTATAAATGTTGATGAGGCCCTGAATACCGTTCCAGATGAATTCCTCCAGTTGTAAATTTAGGAATGTACTCGTTTTGTTTTAAAGTTGTAATCTTTGGACTATGATATTATGAGTT
Source organism: Haberlea rhodopensis (assembly GCA_907163345.1). Classification (NCBI taxonomy): domain Eukaryota; kingdom Viridiplantae; phylum Streptophyta; class Magnoliopsida; order Lamiales; family Gesneriaceae; genus Haberlea; species Haberlea rhodopensis. The sequence goes on along the minus strand of CAJQUN010000003.1, from coordinate 2,837,172 downwards.
TCCCTGTCTTCTTACACTCTTGTGCAAACTAGTCTCTCCAACAAGCAAACTTTTTAGAACACATCTCAAAGTAATGAATATAACAGAACTCGGGGAAAAGACATCTCGAGCCAACGATTAAACCGAACATAAGCTCGCAAACCCGAGCACAATAACATGGTAATTTCAAGTTAAACGTTGACCAAACATCCCGATCCAACGATTAAACCGAACATAAGCTCGCAAACCCGGGCACAATAACATGGTAATTTCAAGTTAAACGTTGACCAAACATCCCGATCCAACGATTAAACCGAACATAAGCTCGCTACCCCGAGCACAATCACTTAGTCCCATTTTAGGTTCAAATACAGACCAAACTTCCCGATCCTGTATTTAACCTGCCAACAATGGACTATAACAACATAAGCTCGCTACCCCGAGCACAATCACTTGGTGTTTTCAAGTTTAAACGTTGACCAAACATCCCGATCCAACGAGTAAACGATGGTGTTTTCAAGTTTAAACGTTGACCAAACATCCCGATCCAACGAGTAAACGATGGTATTTTCAAGTTTAAACGTTGACCAAACATCCCGATCCAACGAGTAAACGATGGTATTTTCAAGTTTAAACGTTGACCAAACATCCCGATAACGATTAACCCGAACATTGCTCGCTACCCCGAGCACAATCACTTGGTGTTTTCAAGTTTAAACGTTGACCAAACATCCCGATCCAACGAGTAAACGATGGTGTTTTCAAGTTTAAACGTTGACCAAACATCCCGATCCAACGAGTAAACGATGGTATTTTCAAGTTTAAACGTTGACCAAACATCCCGATCCAACGAGTAAACGATGGTATTTTCAAGTTTAAACGTTGACCAAACATCCCGATCCAACGAGTAAACGATGGTATTTTCAAGTTTAAACGTTGACCAAACATCCCGATCCAACGATTAACCCGAACATTGCTCGCTACCCCGAGCACAATCACTTAGTCCCATTTTAGGTTCAAATACAGACCAAACTTCCCGATCCTGTATTTAACCTGCCAACAATGGACTATAACAACATAAGCTCGCTACCCCGAGCACAATCACTTAGTCCCATTTTAGGTTCAAATACAGACCAAACTTCCCGATCCTGTATTTAACCTGCCAACAATGGACTATAACAACATAAGCTCGCTACCCCGAGCACAATCACTTGGTGTTTTCAAGTTTAAACGTTGACCAAACATCCCGATCCAACGAGTAAACGATGGTGTTTTCAAGTTTAAACGTTGACCAAACATCCCGATCCAACGAGTAAACGATGGTATTTTCAAGTTTAAACGTTGACCAAACATCCCGATCCAACGATTAACCCGAACATTGATCGATAACAGGAATTTATTTATTTCAGAAATACATATGGGAATAGTAACGATAACTGAAAGATTACACAAAGTACTTTCTTAAATTATGAATGTTCCAAGGTCTCACCAGTTCCCGACCTTCGCGATCTTCCAGCCTGTAGGCTCCTCTTCCAATCACCCCTTTTATCTTATAAGGACCCTCCCATTTGGGGGCTAACTTCTTTACCTCCCCCGCGGGATTGACTCTTCGCAGCACCAGATCTCCCACTTGAAAAGCCCTCGGGCGAACCCTCCGATTGTAAGCATTGGTCACCCTTACTTTATACAATTCTACTTTAGCCAAGGCTTTCTCTCGCAATTCCATAATCCCGTCTAACTCTAACTTCCTTTTTTCTTCATTCTGGTCGGGATCATAGCTCTGTACTCGAAGAGATTCAACTCCAATTTCTACTGGAATGAGGGCCTCAGATCCATATACTAAGCTATATGGAGTCTCTCCTGTAGATACCCGAGGAGTCGTTCTATAGGCCCATAAGACCCCGGGTAATTCATTTACCCACTCCCCTCGAGCCCCTTCTAATCTTGTTTTGATCCCGTGCAATAAAATCCGATTAATCACTTCCGCCTGCCCATTTGCTTGAGGATAAGCGACTGAAGTGAAGACTTGTTTAATTTTCATATCTTTGCACCATTCTTGTATTCTTCCTCCCTGGAATTGTCTTCCGTTATCGGAAATTATTCTTCGAGGTATTCCGAAGCGGCATACTATATTTCTCCATAAAAATCTGATGACTTCCTCCTCAGTTATTTTAGCCAATGGTTCGGCTTCCACCCACTTAGTGAAGTACTCGACGGCTACCAGGAGAAATTTTCTCTGCCCTGTAGCAGGAGGAAATGGCCCAACAATATCCATTCCCCATTGGTCAAAGGGGCAGGAAATGATGCTACTATTAAGAATTTCCGCAGGTACATGGGATAAATTTGCGTGCCTTTGGCAATTAATGCATTTCTTCACAACTTCTTCAGCATCTTCCCTCATCGTCGGCCAATAATACCCAGCTCGAATAGATTTCTGATATAACATGTTAGTTCCTACATGATTCCCGCAACATCCTTCATGAATCTCTTTTAATAAATGCTCCCCTTCTTCCTTCGAGGCACATTGTAAGAAAGGAATTGAGAATCCTTTCTTGAACAACTTGCCTTCTATCAACACAAATCGGTTCCCCATTCTTTTAACCTTAGCAGCTTCCTTTGGGTCAGAAGGCATAACCTTTGTCTTCAAGAATTTAATAAGATGCTCTCGCCAATCGGATATAATATATGGCTCCATACTCAGGATGCTATTGACAGATATATGAGAAATTAAGAGCTCTTGCACGAGCACATTCCTGTTCTTCCATTCGTGTATTGAACTAGCCAACTTTGCTAATTCATCGGCACGGGTATTCTCCTCCCTTGGTATCTGCATCAATTCCACTTCTTGAAATTGAGCTATCATCGCCCGCACCTTTTCTACATACTTTCGAAGTTTTTCTTCTTTCACCTTATATATCCCCTTCACTTGATGAACGACTAGCATCGAGTCCATAAAAGCTTTTATCTTCATGGCTCCAGCGTCCAATGCTATTTGGAGACCTGAAATGATAGCTTCAAATTCAGCTTCATTGTTTGAGGATAAAAATCCAAATTGGACGGCAACCCTGACTTCCTCCCCTTCAGGACTAATGAGTATGACACCTGCTCCACTTCCCAATCGAGTAGATGATCCATCCACAAACAAACTCCACTCTTTTTCTTCCGAGGTATGGGTGACTTCTACCAGAAAATCTGACAGAGCTTGTGCTTTAATTGTAGTTCGGGGTTGATAAGTGACCTCAAACTCACTCAGCTCTGTGGCCCATTTTACCATCCTCCCTGATATTTCGGATTTGGATAAAAGCCTACCCAAATGAGTGTTTGTTACTACCATGATAGGGTGAGACAGGAAGTATGGCCGAAGTCTTCTCGTTGTGGTGACCAGAGCTAAGGCCAACTTTTCAATTTCAGGGTATCGCTGCTCGGCTCCTTGCAGGGCTCGGCTGACATAATATACAGGCTGCTATTGTCCTGATTTTTCTCTGATTAGCACGGAACTAATGACTTCTTCTGCCACCGATAAATACACGAGAAGTGTTTCTTTGGGCTCAGGCTTATTTATTAATGGTAACTGAGCCAAATAATCCTTCAAATCCTCGAAGGCCTTTTGGCACTGGTCATTCCACTCGAACTTGACTCCCTGCCTTAATGCTTTGAAGAAAGGCAAGCTTCTATCGGCTGATCGGGATATAAATCGGCTCAATGCCGCTATTCTTCCTGCCAATCTCTGCACTTCATTCAATGTCCTCGGAGGATTCATTTCTCGTATGGCTTGGATTTTCTCCGGGTTAGCTTCAACACCTCTTTCCGTAACCATGTATCCTAGAAATTTGCCCCTACGAATACCGAAAGTACATTTTGCGGGATTCAATTTCATGCCAAATTTTCGTAAAGTGTTGAAAACTTCTTCCATATCTTTGACCAAGTCCTTGGCTTTTCGGCTTTTGATCAGGACATCATCCACATACACTTCCACATTCCGACCAATTTGTTCTTTAAACATTTTATCCATCAACCTTTGATAGGTGGCCCCAGCATTTTTCAATCCAAAAGGCATTACTACATAACAAAAAGTTCCCCCTGCTGTTACAAAACTTACTTTTGATTGATCTTCCTGTGCCAAAGGGATCTGATGATATCCCTGATAGGCATCCATGAGACATAACAGCTCGTGTCCAGCAGTAGAATCTACAAGCTGATCGATCCTGGGCAAGGGATAACAATCCTTGGGACATGCCTTATTCACATCCCTAAAATCCACACACATTCTCCATTTATCACCAGCTTTAGGTACCAACACTACATTCGAAAGCCATGTAGGGAAGCCGATCTCACGAATGTGGCCTGCTTTTAACAACTCTTCTACCTGCTTGGCAATGACAACGTCTTTTTCTGGTCCAAAATGCCTTCTCTTTTGCCTTATTACTCGAACATTAGGGTCTACATTGAGGCGGTGTTCGGCAATCTCAGGCTTAACTCCCTTTAAATCAGATGTGCTCCATGCAAATACATCCACATACTGATTCAAACAATTAATCACTTTTTCTCGTAATTCTGGATCAAGCTGGGATCCTACCCTAGTAACTCGAGTAGGGTGACCCAGCTCGATGTTGAGGAACTCCTCTTCGGGTGTTATTCGTTCTTCCTCGCCCCGTTTCCTCTTTTCATTTCCCCTTCGTTCTCTTCCTTCGTTATTCTGCTCTTTTTCTTGCTTTAACTCTTGCACATAACATTTCCGAGACGAGCTTTGATCACCCCTTACTTGCCCCACCTCCTCGCCTACTGGAAATTTCATGATTAAATAATAGGTGGAGGCAACGGCTTCAAAAGCAGCTAGGGCTGGTCTTCCCAATATTATATTGTAAGAAGATGGTGCATCCACAATGAGGAAATTTATCATCTTTGTTTTGATCCTTGATGCTTCACCAATTGTAACTGGTAGAGACACTTGCCCTATCGGGTTTATGACTTCCCCTGCAAACCCGTGCAAGGACGTATTCACTTTCGATATAGGTAAGCTTCCTAAGTTCATTTGGCTTAACGTACCAAGAAAAAGTACATCCGCCGAGCTTCCTGTGTCCACGAAAATCCTCTGCACATTATAATTAGCCACTGTGGCAGAGATAACCAATGCATCATCGTGAGGAAAATGAACTCCTTGCAGATCTGCAGGCCCAAAAGATATAGACGGACCCTCATGTACTTGACTGGGGTCAACAGATAGCACTTGAAGCCTCCGGGCGTGATTCCTTCTTGCTCTGTTCGAATCTCCTCCCGACGTTCCTCCAGCTATCATGTGTATAGTTCCCCGATTCGGAATATTGTTCAAGGTTTCCTCTTCTCCCTCTACTCTTTCTCCTCGAGCTGACCAAGGGACTGGCTGCGGTGCTCCTCTTCCAGGATTTATATTAATTCTAGGAGTGAAATTATTGTCTTTGAACTCCTCGTTAAATCCTCGCCCTCCATCAGACTCGTTAGATCTTCCACCTCAAAACCCCCCTCCTCGATATCCTCTTCCTCGGAAGGACCCTCCTCGGATCATTGTTCCTCGGAAAGGTCCCCCCCTATGAGGTCCACCCCGCCCTCTCTTCGGCATACTCTGATTCATTGCTACTTCCCGATGGGGTCTCATCGGTAGAAATTGGTCAAAACTTCTTTTGACTGGCTCCACCGGTTTATTCTTTCTGTTTACCTCTTCCCCAGTTTTGCCATCTCTTCTTTGCTTCATCCTTTGGGCTTCTTCCAGGTTAATGTATTTAGAAGCTCTTCCCAACAATTCATCATAATCAGAAGGTGGCTTTTTTGCCAAAGATCGAAATAAGTCTCCTTCTTTTAATCCTTGAGTGAACGCGCTGATTAGTATTTCCGAGGTGACATGCGGAATGTCAAGACATGCATGACTAAATCTTTTCAGAAAATCTCGAAGAGGTTCCTTCTCCGCTTGCTTAATCCCGAATAGACTAAGAGCTGTTCTTTTGCAACTCCGGTTGCTTGCCAACTGGTGCAAAAATAGAGAACTAAACTTCGGGAAAGAGTCTATGATTCTTGCTGGCAACTGATTAAACCATGCTTGCGCTGCTCCCGATAATGTGGTCAGGAAAACCCGACATTTCACTCCATCCGTAAGTTGATGAAGAAGCGAAGCGTTTTCAAATCGAGACAAATATTCTTCGGGATCTGTACCACCATCGTAATTTCCCACATTTAAAGCCCTGAAATTTGGGGGCAAAGGATCATCAACCACATGGGAGGCAAATGGAGTACTCCTCTGCGGAGGATACAGACGTCCTTCCATCCTATTACGCATCTGCTGCAGCTCACTTTTCAGCTCTTCCATTTGGCGATTTAAAGCTTTATCAGCTTCTTCATTCAAATGATTAGAAACAGGTCTAACTTCCTTAGGCTCTTTTTCAGGTTCTCTTTCAGGCTCTCTTTCAGGTTCCTGCCGAGAAGCCAATTCTTCCCCCTCTTCGTCTTGTACATTTTCTTGTTTCTGGGGGGGGGGGGGCATAAATTGCTTCATAATCTCTCCCACAGTTTTGGTTATCATTTCCGTCAAATGCTCCATGGGAATTCCCCCAACAGGAAATGACTGAGGAACATGTTGAGATGATCCTGCATCTTCTGGCCCTTCTCCGGGTTCAGTGAACATGTATGGGTGAGAATTGGACCTGTTTCCCCTAGAAGCTTGCCCCCTGCCTTTACCTCTGGCCATCTTGCCCTTTGATTTATTTTTTTTGTTTAGAAAATTCGTCCTACTTCAACGCCTTAGATCAAATTTCCCACAGACGGCGCCAATGATGTGATCCGTTATTTTACGTGTTTGGTAGAAATAAATGTGTACGAAAAATAAAAGGAATACACCAAGATTTTTTACGTGGAAAACCCTCGAATTGAGAGAAAAACCACGGGACCCAGTCCAGTATAAAGTTCCACTATAAATATTACTGATTTACAAGATGATCTGGACACAAGAAAAAGTTATTCAATGACTTACACGACTAATGTTGTAGAAATTATAAAAAAGACCGAACAGACTCAAGCTTGCTCTCTTCGGAGTCTTTTTGCCCAGAAAAATCCAACCCCCTCTATGAAGTTATCTGAGGGTATTTATAGGACTGCCCTTAGTAACTAACTCGCGGAAAATCAGCCATATGATGTCCTTTGATCGTGGCTTGATGGGAGCCAAGCGTGTCCGAGAAATCCGCCCCATTAAAGCACGTTCCATCTCAGCCGGTTAATCAGTTTTAATTATGACCGGGTCTTCCGCTACTCTTTGACCAAAATCCCGAAGAGGGCAAAGGATGCTCGAGAATATGCTGATCAGTATCCTGGGTTCGACAAGCATCTCTTCGGTATAGTTTCTGCTCGGCAATTTTAGGGTTTGTGTCTTCATAAATGGATTTTACCCGAGAAATCAATATGTCATATGACATCAATTATATATATATGTGATCTTAAATTCACTGTGTTCGGATAGAGTATGTGTGATAGAAAATTAATAAGAGACACCACAATTATTTTATGTGCAAAACCCTCAAGAATTAAGGAAAAACCATCGGACCTTGTACAATATAAATTCTTCACTACAAAAATTTATCTATTACATGACTTGGACACGAAATGCGAATAACAAAGCTTTAAACAAGAAAACTGGATAATATGGAGAAGACCGAACAAATTTTATGTGCTCTCTTCGAAGTCTTTTCTTTTCTCAAAAGTCCAACCCTCTACAATGAGACCTTAGGCATGTATTTTTATTGTTAATCCCGGTAAGTGGTATGCGAGAAATATGGAACATGATTTCCCTCGATCACGACGTCATGGATTCCAGAAGTGTCCGAGAAATCCGGGCGCCATCAACACAAGTTCGTCCGCACCCGTTAATTTGTCAGTTATGTCTGGGTCTTCCGCTATAACTTTGACCAAAAATGCGAGCAGTGTTTAATAATGTTTTGGTACCTTATGCTCGGATTTCTGTTCTCGGGATATCTCTGTTTGGTACTTGCGAATGATTTTTTTCCGAGAAAACGGATTTACATATGACATCAATATATATATATATATATAATAATAATAATAATAATAATAATAATAATAATTATTATTATTATTATTATTATTATTATATATATTGATGTGGTGGGGAAATTAGACCACATCGGGTAAAATCATTACCGAACAAGAAAGTGTCCGAACAGGAAAATACCCGAAGAGGATATTACCTTGCTGGGTCCACGTAGTCAAATAGTGGCATAAGACCCGGTCATAACGGTTAATCAACCCGGATTTTCAGGACATGCTTTTAACATATATGATTTGGGAGTAGTTATGGCATGATCATGGGAGCAATTGTGGAGCACGATTGATGGAGAAGTGAGGGCCGATGATAAAGGCTAGAATAAGGGAAGGTGGCTGAATTATAGGCTAGGAATTCCTTATTTAAAGAGGGTTAATGGTGCATTTAGAGGGGGACCTCACGTTCCAGGGTCGGGGGGAGAATGCACTTTTCTTTCATTTTAATTGCTCAATTCTTGTATGAAAATAGAATGTAAATCATCAATATTGATAGTGGAATTTTATACTGGACTAGGTCCCGTGATTTTTCCTTCATTCTTGAGGGTTTTCCACGTAAAAAATCATGGTGTCTCCTATTTTATTTTCTATTGCACCTACTTTACCGAATATAAAAAATAACGGATCACATCATATATATATATATATATATATATATAATAATAATAATAATAATAATAATAGTTAAAAAGAAAACGTAAAAAAAATAAAAAAATAAATTTGTAGTAAAAATGGGATGGGCAATGCTAAGCACGACCCATCCCTATTGAGGGCCCCGGCTAATAATACTAATAGTTAAAAAGAAAATGTAAAAAAAATAAAAAAAATAAAATTGAAGTAAAAATGGATGGGCCATGCCAAGCACGACCCATCCCTGTTGAGGGTTGTGCTGGCTCGGCATGTAACAGTGCTGGACAGCACGAATTTGCGGCTCAGCACGGCTCTAGTGATTTGAAGTATAAAAATCGTATATATGTTTAGATGTGGGCGTGAGTCGGGTTTTATTGGGTTCGGATAGTTGTAGTCGGGTATCCGATATATCAAATATGAAATTATATGATCAGTACTAGTGTTTGCTCAAAAAATTACACGGTGACAAAATATATTATCATTTCAAATAAGTTTTTGGTATTCATGGTTTAAAATATTCAACACTATTTGTCCTGAATTTATGCAAAAAACACATTATTTTGACGAGCAAAAATAAAATAAAAAATCACATTCACTAGTATCTTATTAGTTCTTGAAGTGATTAGAAAGTACTTATGATGGCAAAAGGTTTTTTTTAAAAATAATTTATTGTTTTTTTTTAAAAAAAATACGGTAATTTGAAATTTTTTACCAAAAAAAAAAATTTGTCGTACTAATCCGTGTGCATTCGGGGTCAAAATTTTTTTTTTCAAAATAACTTATTATTTACAAAATTAAAAATATAAGTATACGGTCTAATAATTACAAACAAAATACTATAATAACAATAATTACTATATTCCGTAGATATTATAAAAAAAATTGATTGGAAAACATGATCCTAATTTAATTCAAATAAGTTCCATTTTTTTCAAATTTTTATTGTATTAAATTAGGATAATGTTATGGAATAAATTTTAAGTGTATTATTATATCTACATAACCCAATAGATATTAATCTTTTTGTAAGCATAATACAGTAATTATATTAAACAAAAATAATCCAACTAAAAGGTTTTCAACAAATTTAGCTTTTGTTATTTAAAATTCGAGTAATCACATATCTATTAAAACTATTACAATCAACAATCATTACCGTCGGCATTTGGCTGCAAGAATATATTATCGGAATAATGAAAATATTTGTATGAATCTGATTTGTACTCATTTATGAATCAACTCAATGTTAATTTTTTTAAAATGGTTGACATGTTAGATTATGTATTTTTTATTTAAAAAATATTATATTTTTAAAATCACATTGAGTTACAGCTGCTTTCTTTAAAATCTTTGTTCTGACAAATTATATAATGTTATTAAGGACAGAAATCAAGAAAATAGGGGCCTAAAAGCCACCTTTATTTCAACAACATGACTATTATGCCCTTGTCGGGATTACAGGCCGGGCCTTCACATTATTACACAAAATAACATAAAAGTGCTAGACGATTACGGGCTGATGACAATCAACACCTCATGAAACAGATATGACAGGCAAATCGGCACTGTAGATCTGAGGCCTGTTGCCGTCATTGTACGAACAATAATCCCTGATAGCGGTGAGATTATACGGCTTTGTATCAAGCGCCAACCATTGCTCCACCGTGAACTGCATCTGTGCGCAGCCTTGGTGAATCCCAGTGGTCGTCACCTCCACATAGTTGACGTACCATCCATGGCCGGACCCGGATCCATCCGAGGTCAGGTTCATCGCACAGACCGGTCCAGATAAACAGGGCACTCTCCCACTGAAGATGTCCAGATTTCCTCTCTCGAAATAGTTGTATCCCGGGCCCATAAGCCCGCCCCATGTCTCCAGGTTATTGATCTGAATTCCGTAGCCGGCGGCATCGTACAGGGTTAAGCTTATGATCGAGTCGGTACCACCTTTAATGATTGATCCGGTCCGCACGTACGCTGTCAACACACATTCTAGGTCGGCCTGCGCATGCCATAAGCATTAAAAGTTGAATGCAGAAATATGGAACGAATTGAAGAAGATTGAGAGAAGAACCGAGATAAACTTACGGATCTGATGATGGTGAAGATGGAGAGGAAGATGAGCAGATGGAAGCATAGGTGGTTGACTTCCATGGTTGCCTACTTTGGATCTTGGGCAAAGAGGTGGAGCTTATTGGTTGGAGGAAAACCAAAAGAATAGAATGATTAGTCTAAAATGTTTCCTATATAGATTAAATTTTATACCTTTGCCTACGGACGTGTTGCGTATTATCCATACTTTTTTGGCTATTCAATAAGATAATACTTCGTAAATTTGTGATTGATCTATTTCATGAAGCACCGATAATTATTCACGTATTATTGCTCATCCTCATTTTGAATTATTCCATTATTATAATTTTGTATTAGAGAAACATTATAAATCTTATATACATATTAATATTTGTTTTGGTAAAAAAAATTTTGAAACAAGTAAAAGTAATATTCAAGACATATGTGAAAGTTGATTTAACTGGCTGTATTTAAAAAATGATCACGAGAATTATATAATTGGTCATAACATTTTATTTTGGGATTTTTTGTAATAGCCCGTTTGAATCGGATAGTTGGTTATTAGATTTTATTTGATAAGTATTCTAAATTTATTCAGTGACAGCGGAACACGATTCAATGAAAATATCTATTATTGTCTTCTAATGTGGTGGCCGAGTTGATCGAATAGTAAGCCGAAAGGCCTTTGGTCCCCACATTTTCTTGGTCGAGCCTGTCACAACGGGCTTGCTTAATGCAGTTTACTAGCTGGCTTAGTTTGCAGGCTATTGCGGCAACCAGAGAGTTACTCAGTGTGCACCCAAAATGATAGTGGCTATGGGTTCCCGTCGTAAAAAAAAATCTATTATTGTACAAATAAAAATCAATTCCAAAAATCAGGGTGAACATGTAATTATACTTAGGTTTCTTTAACTATAAGTACAAGCGTTCATGCCATTATTCAATTATGGATACACAAGTTTAATAGTTCAGCAAACTCCAATTCTCACATCTCACCATAACATTAATGATTACAATCAAATACAGTTCAAATTTCTGTAAGGTCTCAACTACAATCGAAATTGAGTTTTGGGGATATGTTAACTTGGCCCAAATACGTATAGGATTCGAGGGATCGAATTGGAGCCAAGAACTTTCAAGAAGTTAGTGTAGACAAATAGGGGCTTTTGTGTTCAGAAATAATTTGTGTATAATTTTACGTAAATAATCTTGAGTGAAGCATGCCAAGTTATGATATTATAGTTTTGTTAAAAGGTAGACAATTATTGTTAGTCCCCTATCCACTAGGCATTAAGTTTTTTTGGGAAAGAAAAAATATGTTAAAGAGAGTAAAATGAGTACTCAACTTTTACATTAAAGATAAAAAAGAATTAACTTTAAGTTACACTGATTTGAGGTATAAAATCGGTTATCTAAACCACTCACAAAGAGAATATATCTAACTTTAATCCACAACCAGATATGCACTATAAGATCCTAGCATTCGCGATCCCACCAAGGTGCAGACCTTATGTGAGAACTCACAGAGATAAAGCAAGTGAGTATGATCCTCTTCATTTTGGTAGCATAGCACACAATGGATTTGATCCAACTCAATTTCTCTCCTAACCAGATTAATCTGCGTAGCCAACTTATTTAACAGATGTTTCCACCTAACAATCGAAGCTTTTGCAGGTGCCACAAGGCATTAAGTACCAAACTAAAATTTAATTATACTATTATGAAGGAGGTTCTTGTGATAATTATTATGTGGCATCTTTGATTTGTTTTCTTATTAGTTTTAACTATTTTTTTTTCAAGATTAATTATGTCTAAAGATTTATATATATCTTGATTGAAATTAAGATATGAAATCAATTACCATTTTTAATTTCCGTACTATAGCTTTTACTCTTGTCGTTGATGCATCTTTTTTTTCTTTGTAATTAATGTTATATAAGTTTTAGCTTTAATTAAACTATAAATTATTTGAAGTTTTTCCTTGTCAAAGGAAAAACCATGCAAGTATATTATTGGGAAAATTTCAGGCCGGTATCCTTTCGTGAACAATAATTCATCATATTCTAGCAAGAAAACATTAGTTCATCTAGGTCCAGTCTTGGTTGGAATGACAACAAAGTGGTCCACGCGGTCCAACCAACCTTTAATAAAATTACATTATTAACCTTAAGAAAATGTTTAAAGAGCAAATATGCCTCTATTTGCTATTCATCATCTTCTTTATACTAATAATCACCAAACAATAGCATTTTATGAACATGAGATCATTTAGTTTCTGTCATCTCGGGATGAACCCAAGAGCATACTTTTGCAAAGGACTCACAATTCATATAATGTTCTTTTAATTATAAATCAAAACCCGATTTGAAGATTATGTTAAAAATAAATAACAGACCCATCATGCTTCCGTATTACAATAAAATTTTAACAAATTGAAATATACCATTTTGAGCATAACGGCACCGGATGAGGTGGGTCGCAAAGCCACCAGTCGGAAAATTACTGCCCCCAAACTGTTTTACGAATGTCTCCTCACCATCCAACTGATAAGTGTGATTTTTACATTTATTTTACGGTGAATTTTAGGTGTTTTTATATGGATTCATGGACAATTTTAAGCTTTCTGGTATATTTTCATTGATTTTAGTAATCTAAGTCCAAGTGAATAAAAGTGGAGAAAATGAGCAAATAATGATGAAAAGGTACCAAACCGAGCGAACACATTGAAGGAAAGACCACAATCTCGAGTTTGAAGAAGATTAAAGCTCGCGATCAATTCTTGGATATCATCACCGATCGATCGCGCATGAGAAAAATTGAGAATCAAAATTTTAGCTTTGGCGATTGACTGGCATTTTCTCGCGATTGATCGTGCACGTCCAGAAAATTTGGCGATCGATCGCCATTTCTCGGCAATCGATTGCGGATATTTAGATTTTGAAAAATAGAAGGCAGAATGTTTTGGCGATCGATCGGCAATTCACCGCGATATATCGCCAGACGTAAAAAAATCGAGATTTTGTTTCCTTGTTTTGGGTATTTTGTGTCCAAAAATTGGTAAATTCTTCCCCCACTATAAAAGGATGGACTTGGATGACTTTAAGGGACTTTAGCTCAGTTGTATACCTTAAAACACGGCCTCCACCTCCATTCAACCTCAACCATTGAAGAGCAAGCCGAAATCGAAGAGACGGGACGACGCAACGAAGCAAGGAGTCGACGCCTAGCATCTTTAGTATTTCTAAACTCTTGATTGTTGTTTATTTTTGGCTTTGGAATGTTGGATTTGTTGTTAAACAAGTTTTTGCATTCATATTTGATGATGGTAGTTGGCTAATTTAATTATCAAGACTAGGGGATCCCTTGTATGAACCCATGATTCAAGTATGAGTTTTTGATTGATTTTCCTACAATTCTTTGAGCATGAATATGTTTTTAATGATTTTCAAGGATTAGCTACCTTTTGATATTAGTAATTATAATTGATGTTGTTCATACGATATTATAATATGACAAGATAATTCATACTGTGGGAACCACGTAAAATCTAGCACACGTGTGATAGCTATGGATTTACCAAGATCGAAAGCTAGAAGTTTTATGTAGAGGCTTGAGTCGAACTTTAATAAGTTTTGGTAGCTTTTCTTTATGGTGTCTACATTCCAATGAAAATACTACATGTTAAAATGTAGTGGCTTGAGTCAAACTTTAATAAGATGTACTACTCGCCCGAGTTAATCGATAACTCATTGAACGTATGATAAAATGAGATGTCTTGAGTAGTATACATAGTTCAATATTTATGATAAATCATCATGTTGGGATGATGTAATTGGAGGTTGAGTACATGCTTGGGCATGTGGTTGTGTGCTTATAATTGATTGTGAGTTATGAACTGTGTATAGCGAATAATTCACTGGATCTCGGGGCAAAGGCAAGTATTAGCTCTTGCTATTGGATTATAATATGTGGGACGTACGAACATAATTAGATATATTATTGTCATGTTTATGAATAATATATTATTGTTGCAATCAATTGATATGCAATAAGAATTGAGGTAAAATCGTTGTTGAGCGAGCAATGAGTAAGATGTTGCCGCTGTTGAATGAGCAATGGTTATGATGCCGCCGCTGTTGAGCGAGCGATAGGTTAGAGTGTCGCCGCTGTTGAGCGAGCGATGTGATACAAAGTGATGGAATGGTGAAATCATTAAATAAAATATATTTGATTTCCGTAAATCACTATTGAATGATTTAACTATAACTGATTATGGAATTGACGGTTTGAGCATGTGAATATTTAATCAGTGTAATGATTAACTGAATTTGGGAGTTTGATGATTTAGGTTATTGCGAGAACAAGAATAGCATGAGAGATCCCATATGAAAATTGTACACACAGGGAGTACTTCTGAATTTACAGATTTATATTCTGTAATTTATGAATTGTGAAATTGATGATATTGAGATTGTGTGATTGATATGCTCACCCGTGTAGGGGCTATTTCTGTTAAAACATGTACAACATTAGCTTTGGAGGTGAGTTCGAGATGTTGATTGGGAATGCACATGGGACTGAGGTACCAATATCGGTATTGGGTGATGTGTTAATACAATAGATACACATTTATTTATTCAACGCTCGTTTGTGAGCATTCTCATATGTATATATAGTTTGTATAATGGTTGTGAGATTTCTCTTTTCATTTATGATTTGCATGCAATTAATTATGGAGTATTGCACGATGAATTGAGAATATGACATTGGTGCATTGTACAATATATACTTGTGTTAGTTAGATTGTATTGTGAATTGAATGAGAAGAGGGTTAATGTCAAAAATTTATAGTTGTCATGACATTGCTAGTGAAGCATGTATAAGAATTCCCTAATGACATGAAAGTATGCACTAATATTTATGATAATGTACTAATAGCGGGTTAAGGTAGCGATGCCTTACATTAGTGGTATGAGAGCAGTGGTTTGCTCTTTTGGGCTGTTGAAGGCCTAGGGATGTGTTGATATAAATGAGTAGCGCATAATTTATGCATGATTGTAGTACTTTGAATTGATTGTTCTTAATGCTTTTGATCTACTGGCCATAGATTGAATGATGATTTATTTGTAATCTATCACTTGAGAGAGGGGGTTGTGAATAGAAAAGAAGGGATTCATATCGTGGAAGTTTATAGTGTTCGAGAGGCCTATAACTCCATAGAAGTCGTTAAAAGAATTACTGTGCAATTTCAATTGGTTGATATTTGATCTTAGATAGAGATATCCAGATTGATGTTAGATGATTACTTCTGCTTAACACTCGAGAGAGGGAGTAGAAAATAAATAAGAATTCTCGGCCAGTAAACTAGGAAAATCCATAATATTGAGATCAATGAATGATAAGTGTAGTGGATGAACAAGTGAAATCGAACTCCTAGATTCATCTCTAATTGATTTTTCCAACTCAAGATTTGATCATTGATAGTTTAATTGATTTTTATTATTTGCATAAAACAAATCAACCTTCGATTCTCTAGATAAAACGAAGATATTTTAATTCAGTACTTAGATTTAACTTTATAATCAATCTCTGTGGGTTCGACATCTTTTATACTAAAACTTGACAACCGTACACTTGCGGTAAGAAATTAAACCAACAGAGGGATATTATCGAGCCGCTGATGTACAGGATATTTGCCGTTGCTTTATCGGACGATGACTCAGGGTATTTGACACTGTCATATCGTAGCGCAGGACGCTGATATGTCGAAGCTAGGGATATCAGCGAGCCGCCGATAACTTAAAGCGAGGGATATCACACGGTTGTGGTGTTGGACACGAACCCGTGGTCGGAGCTATTATGGATCTCAGGTTAACTGAAGTGTGTGGGTATACTACAGAATAGAATTTGCATGGATCTGAATATTAACTCGGTATAGATTCCGTGCATTTATGGTAAAGTTTTGAGAAGATTCTAGAACTGGTAAAACTTTCTAAGATACTTGCAATGAGATTTGTAAGCTTATCGATATAGAGACATTGACTCGGTAATGAATTTAGACAGTTGAATAATGATTGTCTTATGTTAAGGATTTACCTGATTCATTATCTTAGGACGATTTTCTACGTCTACTAAAATATCTGCATTCTGAATCGTATCGGGTGTCAATCCAAAGCCACGAGCTGCTTATAATCTATCTTGTTTGCTCGACATATGATTATGTCATACGAGTCTTCTAATTCTTGATATTTTCTTGAACTCGATGAGTCGAATATTTTAACAATTCCCAGTCGACTTGTGATTACTCCTATTAGTAATACATGGTATTTTGAGGTGAAAATAAAACGTGTTGAATATTCGAAACAGAGATCTCAGATTTTGTATGTGAAATAAGTTTGATCAATCCATTCAGCCAGAATGTGGATTGCACAGGATGGTAATCTTTCTATCATGTTATTTTAGCGGGATACTTCTATTGATCTTTCTCATCGATAGTGAAGAATATGAAAATCTAGCATCTCTTATGCGATTATCTCCATCTGACTTTGGACTTGATGGATCTGTGTAGGGACACGGTATTGTAAGTATCCATATCGTTGCACTGTCTTTTGAATCTCTTTAAGATCTTGAAATATCTTAGAAGTATCTGGCTCGATTTCTCGAAAGGTTGGTTCACCCATCCTATTCGTCTGGTCCGGATCCGGTTAAGCGGTTGGGATCTGGAATCATGTGGTTATGCTCATGATAATCTCTCTCCCGAGCCTCGGTTAACTCGAATTGTAGCTTGAGGTTTATCCAGTAAAGGTTCTAGTTACCTTCTCCTGTTCTTGATGCTGGTATATGCTAGCAGGGCTAGCACCAATCTCTAGTAGAATATCCAATTTCTGGTTGAAGTGTTTAACTTCGGCCAGATATACTTGATTTAGTTCTTTCGATTTCTGGAAGTACCACCTGTATGAGTTGTACATCAGACATACGTTCGGATCCATAATTTTTTCTTGAATCGTCTCCTCCGTATATGTTACAAATTAATATTCAAGATATTACTATAATATTTCAGAATAAACCTAGTCTCTGATACCATTTTTGGCCCAAAATGGCAAATAACGGGGACTCGTAAAAAGAAGAAGTTAAATGCATCTTTTTTATAAATATAAAGATATAACAGATAATTAAATATTATATAGGAGCTTCGTTGTAAACAAAACAAAAGCTTAGGGAGTAGAATGGAACTTATTAAACCATTGAGGGGTAAAAGAGTCAAAATAAAACACTAAATTGATTTGAACTTTTGAAATTTGACCTACTTGAATAAAAGTTTTTCAAATTTGGATTTTTCTATATTATTGTTTTTTTCCCAGACTTAAGTGAATTATGTTTCTCAAAAGAGGAATTCCTTGCAATTTCCCATATACACGTATCACACATATTTTAGTGGCAACGGGTGCTCGTAAGTTTTCGTTGGGCTAAAATGAGTTAATGGGTTATGGTTTGGGTTCTATTACTTTACAGTATCAAGCATATTTTGGTTGCATTTGGGTTGAAGCTTAAAATTCATAGATTTGAAATGATATATATTATCATTTTAAATCCTTCAAAAAATACGAATAAAAATATATTGAAAAATAAGGAGAAATTTAAAACACCTCGTTCAAATTCGTATCCAAACATAAACAATTGATTTGATTGTGGAATTTCAAAAGCACTCATTTCAAATCATGCAATACAAATTCAAAGAGTGTTTCATTTTAAATTATAGAGTGATTTGAAATATGGGTTGTTAATTGGACTTTTAAGATAATTTCAGTAAAAAAAATAAGGACATGTGGGCTTGTCTTATTAGCCCAATAAGACCTAAAGTATGGTATAATAGCTAGTATACCATTTATGGGTTGATATCATAATAGTCGTATATTGCTTGATAGCATGTATCTCCTATTTAAGAATGACTTAAATAGTTTCTAATCTCCTCCACCTCAAATATATGTATCAAATAATAATATAAAATAATAATAATCATCATCGTACTTAATCTATGGTGGATCCTCGTAGTTATATAGGACTTGCAATGAATCAGTTTAAGCGTTCATATCGTCGTAGTGATGTTTATAATGAGAATTAATACCCGTTTAGGTTAAATGTTACACATTTATGATGTTAAAATTACAACTAAATGTTTCATAAAATCATGTTTATTAATTTATATATGAAGATCACATGTTATATGCATGTTTTTTCAAACGAAAAATTACAATTTCATTTCCAACTATAAATTGAAAGCAGGGCTTGGATTTTGTTATCTTCAAATGGTACACTTGATCTTAAGGCATGCCATGATTCAGATTGGGGGACTGCTCCATGACTAGAAGATCGATAACCGATTATTGCATAAAGCTTGGGAATCTATGATATATTGGAAAACGAAAAAACAAGCACTGTGTCTAGATCATCAGCAGAAACAGAGTATAGGGCAATTGCAACTACAACATCTGAAGTCACTTGGATTGTTGGAGTTCTGAAGGACTTAGGGGTCAATTTGTCTCAACCAGTTACCATGTTTTGTGACAATAAAACAACAATTCATATAGCTGCAAATTCAATTTATCACGAGTGTACCAAGCATATTAAAATAGATTGTCACTTGATTAGAGGGAAAATACAAGAAAAGTTGACAAAGACATCGCATATTCAAACGAACGTGCAACTTGCAGATATTTTCACGCAGGCTCTTGGAAGAAATCAGCATACTAATTTGTTCTCCAAGCTTGGAGTGTTAAATGTGTTCCAAGCTCGATGGGCGTATTAAATTTTAATATTACGTTTTTTTCATCATGTCATGCTTTGGTAGTTATAGCCATAGGAGTTAGCTTTAGTATAAACAAGTCTTCTTCCCTTTCATTTTGCACATATTTTTACAGAGATGAGATATTTACTCACCAAATTTTCAGCTCTTTACATGGTATCAGAACTATGTTTTTTAATGTGATTGACTATTCCGCAAGTATACTCATTACCGCCCGCGTTATCAATCCACGTGTTAGACTTAGATAATGTCACACGTGAGGGAGTGTGTTAAAAATTGTCGCATATTGAAAATTTACAAATTATGTTAGCTCTTTATAAGATGAGTTACTCCACTTACCATCAAATGATTTTAAGTTAGAACCTTATAAAAAATTAACATATTTTCTAAATTCTCAATTTGAGACGACTCCAATTGAATATATTTAGGGTGGCCGATGAATTTGGATTCTAGAAGATAATATATAATATTTTAAACTACACGTTTAAAAATAAATATCCAAGAAATATAGAAACCAGCGTGGACATGTTGGTCAACACCGTGCACGCAAATCCACGAATTCAACCGGTTATCGGCACCAATAATGCATAAGGCAGGCCATGCTTGAAGCCTAAGTTTTTAGCCTCGGATTGGGATAACATTGTTTATTTTGTGTTGAGCAGTACTTTTTTAATAGATAGGAAATACTAAAAAATTTAGAAACATTATTCATAAATATTGTATGTAATTCAATAAAATTTTTATTTTTTTCAAATATAAAAATAATAAAATAAATTGCAGATGGAATATTTAAAAAGTTGAATTTTTTAAAATTTAATACCAAAGAAAGAATTCGCTCTGCTTTAAATTAGGAGGGAAATTAACGAAAAAATTTCAATAAGCCATCAGTTTTCATTGTGCAAGATCTAGTCAAGCATTATTTTTTATGGGTAATTTTGTTATTCTTTAATTATATAAATTATACATTATTATATTCAGTGGTGGAGCAAGATTTTTTGTGGAGGCAAAAAATATTAACATAAAAATTGAAGGGCAAAACAAATTTCAAAGGTCAAACAAAATGTCATTTTTGAATGGCAAATGTAGTTTTTTGAAGGTAAAATATACTTTTTTTTTAAATTTTAAATTTATGTTAATAATTTTTTTCTTTGTTTTGCAAGGGAGGGCTCTTGCGGTCCCTTGCTTTAAGGTGCTCCGCCCCCTGATTATAGCATGATGTGGTTTAACCTCTCGTGATGAAGATATGAAATGAAGTGGTCAAATTTGAAACAAATGCATTTCATTATTGTGTGGTAAATTTGAGCCAAGCCAAAAGAAAGAAAGCTCAGAAAAAGTTTCCTGGTAAAGAATAGATTGTACATAGACACTGCAGTACTAATTAATGAGCTCCATGCATATATGGTAGGGGCCATTACTTCAACTATCAAGATTATGCTACCATTCAACCCTTCCTTTTGGCCTCATCAGTGAGCTGCTGATCAATGCTCCTTTTCTCTCAACATTATTCCGACAAAATTATTAACTAAAATACAAAATTGCATGCTGCTTTATACATCAACTTGGCTTAACGACATGCATATGTTCGGCAAGAAAGCTGCCAATCGGAAGACTAAAATGAGTAAACTTATAAGTTTTAGTGACTGACTCAGTTTGTAAAATGAAGCATGCTACTTTATATTTGTCAAGCCCCGAGATCGGAGCACGTGATACCGACGTTGGATCCAAATATGAAAATTCGAATACAACGAACATCATTTACAGATCTATGATAAAACTATTCTATTTATTCCATAACCAATAAAATGTCATTGAATTGAAATACGAAATACAAATTGTCTTGGATTTAGTGAAATATGCGGAAGCGTAAATAAAACTAATAAGCTTCTTGAAGTCTCTTCATGGATCATCATCCCCAAATTGTTCTTGTTCTTCTCCCTCGATCTCTTCTTCGTCGTTGTCTAGGATGGGAGGTAAGGGGGTGATTGTTTGATAAAAACACCCAGCAAGTAGTGTCCGATTGACATGGTAAAAATATACACATATTCGTAGCAAAAATCATTTAAACATTTCTTTACCTGTAAGGCATCTCTACCTTAAGTGTGGATTAAGTGCATTTAAGAGAGCTAAACATGCATTCATCAGAGTATAAGGGTTAATGTTGACAAAATAAAATTTCCAAAAAGGAATTAATTACATTCCCATCAAAATGAATGTAAGTCTATAGATTTACTCTACCCTGTGTAGAAACTATACAAAAGAATTCTTGTCTTGCTATACCAGTAGCACTCCTCACACAACTCACTGCATCAACCCTAGCATTAGCCCTCCATGCCAAAATGCACCTACAGGAACAATCCCCAAACCATGAACATATAATAATCCATATTCACAATAATATGATTATAATGAGTAAATGCATAAACCGTAAATATAAAGCACTTCCTGTATTCTAATGCATTTAAAACGCTCCCTTTGGTTGTCCCTGTACCACAACTCATAATCATAATCAATGGATTATATTACGGTTCCACAAATGTCATGACATACAACAATTCCATCAATACCAATAACCAATCCCTAGTCTCGTTATAACAGTGTATTTTAATGCACCTCACTTGTCATGACCGCGGCACTAATACCCCTCGCTTCGACATATCAGCGGCATCGAATAACCTCGCTTTAATGTGACAGCGGCATGTACCACCGCTTCAACATATTAGCGGCAAATATTCTTTCCTCGCTACGATATGACAGCGGCAAGTATTCTATCATCGCTTCGAATGACAGCGGCAAATCATTTAAAATCATCACTCAAATATAACAATGACTCATGGGATGTGCACCAAGCATTCAACATATATATATACAACCACAATGCATAATCCAATATGTATGCAATCACAATACATAATCCAATATGCATCTAAAATACATGTTACTGTTTGGTGCACGTACGTCTCTCTAGGTACCTTCCGAAATATGGTACGTGTGTTGGATTTTATCCCCTTCGTTGTTTTGCCACCTGGGAAGGCTCTACATAATTGCACAACTCAATATTAGAAGCCAAATCATAATCCATTACCAAAAATTCAACAAAATATCCAAAAATCCCATTTTTCATATCTCGCGATCGATCGCCCAAGGGTGCCGATCGATCGCGAGATGTTACTGCCTGCACATGCAAAACTCGATAATCTGCGATCGATCGCCAAAGTCGAGGCAATTGATCGCGAGGCTCACCGATCGATCGCCCCAACTTGGCGATCGATCGCCAAAAGCTTCTGCCCGAAAAATATATAGTTCGCGATCGATTGGTAAAATGCACCGATTGATCACGGATGCCTGTGAACGCGATTTTCGCCATTTTCACACATTTCACCCCTTCCAACTCATACCACTCCTACAACCTCAAATCCCAACCATCCAACACAACCAAATACTTCATAATCAACACAAATACATCAATAAATCAACAAAAATTTTGTATCCAACCAAATAATCAACATTCTTCAAAATAAACCCATTTTCCCCAAAATCAACATTTCAAAACCCATCCAAACATACCCAAATCTTAACAAGAAAGTTTCCTTACCACTTGAGCTCAAATCCTAGCAAGATATCCAAGCTTACAAGCTTTCCTAAGCTCCTCTTCTTTCTTGATTTGGGATGAAAAATGAAGAGTGTTGGGGGGGAAAGGATTTTATCGATAAATGGGGGAGAGAATGAGTGATAGAGTGGTGTGGTGGGAAATAAGAGGAGTGAGGGGAAAGTTGGATATTAAGGGAGTGGGGGTTTAATTTAACAAATGGTGTCCAATTAAATAACATGATGTAGTAAAATATCCCAACATGATATTTTAAAGCATTTACTCAATAAAATGCATCATAACAACAATTAACATGCTTTTTCTACATCACTAGAACAAAGCCCAATAAATCATGCCAAATCACCATTTCCCCACTATGCATCACATGCACTCTGAAATGTGTTACCAGTCCATGTCCACCGCATAACTATACATTTACCAACCATAATAATAATCATAACACCATAATTATTATTAGAAGCCATAAAGCACATGTTTAATTTCAGGGATATCACGTTATCAAATCACATAGATCTTGGCATATAAACACATTTCTTACACATAAACACATATCTTGCACGTATCCACATAATGACTTATTGGATTCAAGAGGTGGCTCCCGTGTGCATAACACTTTGCTCCGCCGATTCAAGAGGTGGCTCCCGTGTAGGTGGTACTTTGCCCCGTAAGTTCAAGATGTGGCCCATGATGTGACTAGAAATAGACACATCTATGCACTTAATTATCTACAATTTGGTATGTTTTGATGGATAAATTGATACATATGATACCCAACCGTATATTTGTGTAAATGTAGGTGGAATCAAAGAAATCAAGTTAACAGATAAATAAAGATCAGGAAATGCATTGGAGTTGACAAGGGATCAAATTAGACCAAGAAAATGCATAAAAATGGACAAAGGACCGCGATTGATCGCCACACAAGCCCGATCGATCGCTGACGAGCATAGAGGAAACAACAAAAATTAAGTCTCGGCGATCGATCGCCAGCAGAGTCCGGGAAATACAAGGAAACTTGATTTTTAACACATTTTGAAGATTCTAACCCATCCTACAAGCTTCACTAGCCTTATAACTTGAAAATCAGCCTCCATAATTGGGAATTCAGACTTTTTAGACTTAGAGTATATATTTTCTCTCAACTTTTGAAGAACCACTTGGAGGATTCAAGCACGAATACGAAATTGACGAGCCGGAATCGTGTTATCTTTTAGTAACTTCTTCTTTAGCATTTGTTTAATGCTTTCTAGATTAGTTTTAATTGTTTTTAATTTAGTTATGAGTAGCTAAACTTTACCTCTTGGTTGAGGGAGACAAAACCTTGGAGTTTATTTCATTAATGAGATTATTGTTTTGAATTGGTGATTTTATTGAGTATCATAAGTGATCGCTATTTATTTAAATAGAAAATTTTAGTGTAGCGATTTTATACCGCAAGTGCACGGTGTCAAATTTTAGTATAGATAGGATAAAATACGAATTTTCGAACCCACAGGGACTAACAAACAATTACCAAATAAGACTTATTTAAACTATATTTAACCTATGATAATTAATTAATAAACTAACTAATAATTAAATTAAACTACTCTAATCCAACCAAAACAATCAACGATCACGAGAAAAGTCCATCACCACAATAATTACTGAAACCACTTATATTTCAATTACCAATTAATCACATAATCTAATCATATTACATTCTTCTCATATCACATTGCTCGCTCAATAGCGAAGGCACCATTATCCATCGCCCGATCAATAGTTGTGGCATCATAATCCATAACAAACGCACGCTCAATAGCGGCCTCACAATAGTTCATCATGCACCATAATATCATCTCATGGTCCTATAACAAATCATCTCGTACAATAATATCTAGAATTCTAACATGAATTCTCAATCCATTAATCTTATCACATAACCAATTTCCATAATTTTATGAATCAAAATTCGTAGTTAATAATAAGCATACCTTCTCGTACGTCACTACGTACATTAAAGTCGACAGTGTGATTTAATCATCATTGATCTCTGGAGGTTTACGAAGTATCTATATTGAATGTCAATTCAATGTTACTCAAGCAATACTTCCAACAACCTCATCAATTACCTACTAAATTAGTCATGCATCATATCGTGACCAATCACGATTACTAAACTTTGTATACTACTCAAGGCATCCCATTTTATTCTATGTTCGTCGCGTTATCAATTAACCCGATCGTGTAGTATATCTTACTAAAGTTCAACTCATGTCACTTCATTTTAATGTGTAATATTTTCACTGGAATGTAGAAATCATCATGAAAATCTAACATAAATATTTCATTTCCAAAATCCCAACATTTTAACAAATTTTAAAAAAAAATAAAACACGAGCCGCGATCGATCGCCAGTCATCTCGTGATCGATTACAAGAACTCACTGCCAGACTTCGTTCTTCCGCGATCGATTGCCGAGACCCCGCGATCGATCGCCAGACCCATGCGATTGATGGGTCGCTTCGGGTGATCTATCGCGCAACTGTTCACCGCCTTCCCAAAATTCAGTGTTACGTCGCGATCGATCGCGACCTGCGATTTTCCAAAAAAGTTTTGCTTCAATGGCGTATTTCGAACCCAAGCTCAAATCTAACACCCCCAACACCCACAATACTTCAATGACTCCAATAAAATAAAACACATAAAAACAAAACATCAATATAACATATTCTTCCAAAAATCTCCAACTTTAAACCCAACTCAAAACATACCCAAACTTCACAAAATTCCTATCAAAACCAAGACAATAGAGAGGGGAAGAATATTACCCAACTATTTGGTCAAGATCCCCATCGATTTCTTCTTCAAGAGAAAAGTGAGGAAGGGAAATGGGAAATGGGAGAATGAGGGAGAGTGAGAGAGGCGATGTGAGAGAGACAGAATAATTGAACACCGAGTCCACTTAGTATATATAGTACCAAGGCTCGAGAAACCCGATTCTCAAATACTCGTACCAAAACTCTAATATAACAAAAGTGTTCAATAAAAATTATCTCCCAATCACTCAATTACATCTCAAACCTCAAATCAAAGTTCCCCAACTCCAAATCTCATTACCAACACAATTCTAAGGTTCAACAAGTCAATGAGAATAAAATCTCAAACCTTGACTCCAACAATTCCAACAACGGGTAATAATCCCCTAAAATTCAATTCGGTAATTCTCATCATCACCACAATTAATTATTCAATTCAACAATTATGATTTAAAAGGGGCGCTTCCGTTATATGTATTGTCCACATCTCCTGTTATCAGACATCATATCTCGTTTCTCATTCCCTACAAAATCGAGTTTCTCAACACTGTATGCATATATATAGCAAGTGCACAACTTCAATAAAATTCATTTATCCTTCCAGCAACAATATCAAATCATTATTAATACATAATACTCCCAGCATGACATCATTTTTTGCTCAACTAACAACACTGAACTCTATCAGTATAGTATATCATTCATCGTTAATTTAAAGAAACATCATTACTACCACACGTTCAACCAATGAATACTATTTAAATAGTTACCTACTTATTGTAATCCTCAAACAAAACCACTTCAGTGGGTATGTTCATTGCCATCACCGGTCATCGCTTAATATTACATTTCTCGTATTCTATACGATCTTGTAACCACGATGGTTAGCAATAACACAATTCTCCATTACTTCATATCATAAAATACGCATTGAAGTATATAATTATCGCACCACACAAATGGTAAACTACAATCATGAAAAATAGTGTGATATTTAGTTGTCTCAACACATCTATTGGCCCTTAAACAACTCAAAGAGTTAACCACTGCTCTGATACCACTAATGTAAGGACCCAGCTCCTAATCACGTCATTAGTGCATTTATCATTGTTCATTAGTGCATACATTTATATCATTGAGGGATTCTCATACATGTTCTTTATTATAACATGTCTTCCATAAATGTTTTGAACAGAATCCCTCTCAATTCTCGACAATACTCCATCCATATAAATATACTCTAACTATTGCACTAATGACATATTCTCAATTCACCATGCAATATTTACTCTCATTTAATTTGCATGCAATACTCTAATGAAAATATAATTACCTACTAAATTCGTCAATCAATACTTCCAACAACGTCATCAATTACCTACTAAATTCGCCATGCATCATATCGTGACCAATCACGATTACTGGACTCTGTATACTACTCAAGGTATCCCATTTTATTCTATGTTCATTGAGTTATCAATTAACCCAATCGAGTAGTACATCTACAAAGTTCAACTCATGCCACTTCATTTTAATGTGTAATATTCTCATTGGAATGTAGAAATTATCATGAAAATCTACCATAAATATCACATTTCCAAAATCCCAACATTTTAACAATTTGTTCATCCTCGAGAACAAATTGTAATATTTTAATGTAATATTTTCATTGTAATGTATAAATCATCATGAAAATCTACCATAAATATTGCATTTCCAAAATCCCAAAATTTTAACAATTTGTTCATCCGCTAGAACTCATTGCCAGACTTCGTTCGTCCGCGATCGATCGTCGAGACCCCACGATCGATCGATCGCTTTGTTCATCGCCTTCCCAAAATTCAGTGTTACGTCGCGATCGATCGGCGCTACAGCCGCAATCGATCGCGACCTGCGATTTTCCAAATAAATTTTGCTTCAATGGTGTATTTCGAACCCAAACTCAAATCTAACACCCCCAACACCCACAATACTTCAAGGACTCCAATAAAAACATAAAAATACTAAAAACATCAATATAACAAATTCTTCCGAAAATCTCCAACTTTTAACCCAACTCAAAACATACCCAAACTTCACAAAATTCCTATCAAAACCAAGACAATAGAGAGGGGAAGAAGATTACCCAACTATTTGGTCAAGATTCCCGCTCCAAAATCGAGCCCCATCGATCTTCAAGAGAAAAGGGGGAAGGGAAAGGGGAAATCTGAGAAGGAGCGAGAGGGAGAGAGGCGATGTGAGAGAGACAGAATAATTGAACACCGAGTCCACTTGGTATATATAGTACCAAGGCTCCAGAAACCCGAGTCTGACATACTCGTACCAAAATTATTCATCAATCACTCAATTACATCTCAAACCTCAAACCAAAGTTCCACAACTTCAAATCTCACTACCAACACAATTCTAAGGTTCAACAAATCAATGAGAATAAAATCTCAAACCTTGACTCCAACAATTCCAACAGCGGGTAATAATCCCCTAAAATCTCAATTCGGTAAAATTCTCATCATTACCACCATTAATTCTTCAATTCAACAATTATGATTTAAACATAAAAATTAGTCTCATTCGATTTACTTCAAAACTTAGTCTGAATACAAAATGTCACTCATTCATAATTACATCTTAATTATCATATTTTCTCGATTTAATTAAGGTAATTAAGTTCAATGCATCACATCCGGTCGTCTTCTTCACGGTGGTGGTGAGGTGGCGGCGATGAGAAAGCTTCTTAGGGCTAGGTTTTTCGATTTTTTTGTCATAATTTTTCTTTATGTTTTGCTTTAATTTTTTTTTTAAATTTTTAGATTGTAATTTTTGATTCCCAACTGAAACTCAATTTATTCAGTTGTCTATTTTAACCGGGATTTACGATCTGGTATTTTTATATCAACCAGAAATCTTTTCCCAGTGGGATCATGACAAATGGTTTGCTCTGATACCACTAAAATATCACGCCCCGAGATCAGAGCGCGTGACACCAGCGTTGGATCCAAAAATGAAAATTCAAATACACAAGCCTCGTATACAAAACTATGATAAAACCAGTCTATAACTTCTTGAAGTCTCTTCATGGATCACCATCCCCAAAATTGAACTTGTTCTTTTTCCTCTATCTCTTCTTTGTCCTTGTCTGGGAGCGGAGGTAAGGGGGGTGAGTGTTTGGAAAAAACACCAAGCAAGCGGGGGCATGGTTGAACATGGTAAAAACTTGCATACAATCGTAGCAAAAATCCTTTAAACAATTATTTATCAAATCACATAGATCTTGGCATATAAACACATTTCTTACACATAAACGCATATCTTCCATATATCCACATGACGACTTATTGGATTCAAGAGGTGACTCCCGTGTACGTGACACTATTCTACGTAGGTTCAAGAGGTGGCCCCCATACACATAGCACTTTGCTCATTGAATTCAAGAGGTGCCTCCTACATATATAACACTTTACTTTGCAAAGTCCCTTAGTTCATAATCATGTCACCTACTTGTTAGATCTAAAACACATTCTTCATATTTGATGTCGAATCAAAGTTTAAATCATATAAAGAGTTTCGAATTGTATTGTAGCAAAAACTCACTTACCATGTTGAATAATCGAAGGTTGCTGAGATTAGATGTGGGTTGAGAAATGATGAAAATCCATTCATGCAATTTTTGAAAAGGGTGTATAATTCTCGAAAATAGCTAGGTATAGGGTTAGATTTTCTTTTTTATGGCATGATATATAATGGGTTTTAATGTGGTGGGGTGGTGGGGTTTAGATCCACCTTTTTGGCACAAAATGACAAGATTCAAAGTATGTCACAAAGTAATATTTTAATTGGACGATATTATTGGGTATTGATATTATATTAATTGGATGCTATTATTGGATAATAAGGCATGGTCGTCAATGTCACAACTGAGTGAGGAAAAAGTAGGGTCATCACAATATTTCCACGAAATGGGCATTTTGAAAATTGGTGTAAAAATTGGATAATCAAAAGATGGCAACGTTGTGTTTGTGTGTGTTGTACACTAATTATGTTTCCATGCTACATGGGATGAAGCGTACGCATAGGTTTTTTTTTTTTTTTTTTTTGAGTATAAGGGGAGAGGTTTCTCGAACCATCGTCAAATATGATGGGAGTTCGGTGACAACCAGCAGTCTAAAATACTCAACCATTGGATTACATAACACGTATGAGTCCCACATGAAATTTAAATAAGGTCTATGTAGTTAACTAGTGGATAGTCCAGAGAAAGGAATAGGATAGCTTTAATTATTATATATTAAAAACACAAAGGAAGTTAGTACCGACAAGTTACTATGTATAAAGTAGTAGAAAATTGATTTACTTTACAACTCACCATTAAGCTTAGTTCCAATAATAAAGTAGATCTAGCCATTATTTAACATGCATATATTGATGTTGATGCCACCAACGTGGAAGACCATTATTCCGATCTGGAGCCTTGTAAGGAAGGCCCCCCAATGCTTCAATCAACTGTTTCAGTTGGAAATGGATTCTAACACTTTTTTTTTTCTTTTTCGAATGAATGTAGGGATTCATCGGTGAAGACATATTGGTAGAAGATTAAGTTCACTGCTATCACTACAACTCTCCCATTTGAATTAAAAAAGAACTTATTCTGCTGAATTAACATCACATTCTTGAGAGAAAATAGAGATCAAAGAGCAGTTGCATCCATACTCATATTCATATATCGTTCTTCAGAGAAGAGAGTTACAATATTTGTGGTTGTGATGCTTGTGATTTGTAGTATAATTATTACAAGCAAAAAGTCGTTGTATCTTGGTAGAAGATGTTGTGATTAATTATTAATTATTTGGTTTAATGAATAAAAGCCCAATAATTTGGTATAATTTTGTTTATGAGCATAAAATTAAGGTATTTTAATTACGAATAGTCAGTTAGGCTAAAAATATCACACATTAAGAAATTGAGACACTTATGGTTTGTTTATAATGAGATACAAATCAATAGAGTGTAGTTAAGTAGAAAAGATAGGAGCCCCTCGCGCGCCGTCCGTCTGTCGGCTGGGCTCGGCTCGGCTTGGCTCACCGCGCCGCGTCGCGTCGCGCGTGTCGCTAAGGCAGCCCTATCTTTTTACTACTCGAATTTCTGAAATGACTTTTCATATTTTGCTGAGTTAAGTTTGAGACTTTTCACTTACCTGCAGAATTGATTCCCTATTTAAGTGTGAGACTTAAATCCGAATTAATCTGATGTTAAGTATTGAGACTTTTCATCAACCACACTAAACATTACATTTAATTATCTGTGACCTTTGGAGAGGTCTGCTGCTCAGCTATATAAGCTGCACCAGCTCTATGCTTTCTTCATTCCAAAAATCTACATACACACATATAACATTCTGCTTTGAGAGTACTACACACTGCTAGTGTTCGAGGTAGTCTGCTCGGAGTTTTGCTTCAATCCGAACAGACGTGATGGGTGTTGTACCTTGGAACTCACTTGTCCAGGAGGCCAGAAGCTAAGGCGGCAAATTTGAATTTACGGGCACACGGCTTGATGTGGCCTCGTCCAAAACATTTTCCAAATTCTTGTTGATTAAGTCTTCAGTTTATAACTACTGTTGTAGGTCTAATGCTTTTGTAGTTTGATTGTTTGATGTTTGTTTACAATATAATTTCTCTTCTTATTACAATTGTTTAAACTGATTCAATATTTCGATTTAAATAAACAGTACCAATGAAGATTCCAAATACCGTAAGCACCGTGAGCGGGGCAACATCTTTTTAAGGATAAAGTTTGAAACACTTGCCTCGACTAGTAGAATATATATCCGAGGCAATGAGTATGAAATGATCGATCTCTAATAAATATATATTGATTTAACCATGTCAATAGAAGTGAAAAATGCTACTTCTCGGGACTATGAATCATGATCCTTTCGAACGATTAGTATGATGCTGACATTAAGGGCAGTCAATATCAAAACCATTCGAACACCGGAGAAGATAAAATGGGATAGCACTTGGAAGTTGGAACATAATTTGAAGAGGCTAATCAAGATGTGACAAGGGAAAACCCTAATCGGGCAGTGGCTTTTAACAAAGATATTATCTCCAAATTCTACTATGCCGGAGTATATATTGGTGGACTTGCCGACCTCAAGGATAAGGGGATAAACCTAGCGCAAATTGCATGTGCATGGCTGCTTGATGAGGCTGATGCTAAAAGGATTTCAATGTTTATCGTATCCTTCTATAGTATGACTTTGATAAGATCATTGTTAATGATTCAGTAGCTTTAATATATTCTAATTTGGATTTTCTTTTTTAAATGCATTGAGATTTTACATATAACAGTACTACTTGCATACTATATTTTTCCATCACGATGTTCCGGATTGATTCTGAGCGTAGTTGTTTTATTTCTGCGATTATTGATTAGACTAATTGCATTAATCAATATATATCTTATTATTTTTAAAAAAATTGACTTTACAATACTTTATTAATTTTTAAAATATCGGTTATTTTGATTAAGTATCTAAAATTTTAGTGGGAAAATTATTATTTGGTCCTGTATGTTTGCGTCTTTACAATTGCGGTCCTCTGTGTTGTCAAATTTCAATTCTAGATCCAGTATCTTTTAATTTTTGGCAATTTATTTTTTTTTTTACAATGAGAACGCTGATATGACACTACACACACGATATATCGGAAAAGAGACTAAATTATAAAACAAAGATAGCATGCTAAGACTGAAAACATACATTTTCCTCAAATGTATGTTTATCTATATTTGGAAAGGATTTGAAATTACCAAGTATAAACTTATTAAATTATGGATCAAGAAAGTAGGGACAAAATATCAATTACTTTGTTTTTGTTAATGAATGAAACACTATTTGGAATGTTATAAAACAAAAATGTGATGAATATTTAATTTGCAACGAACTATATTTTTTAGGAAAAGTCGAAGATTTTTTTCTCGTCTGATATATACTTTTAGCTATTGCACGATCACTAATTTTATATTCCTAAAAACTATTAAATAATTTTGTAGCCATGGATTCCAATTTAATGTCTACGCAAAAGCATCTAACATCCCTTTTGAGATGACTCACCATTCCAAAATCTTTCTAAAGGTGCTTCTTTTAGTAACTTTCAGAATAAACAAAAATATATATTAACACACACAGGGGCGGAGCCAAAAATTATACAAAGGAAGGGCAAAAAAATTTCTCAAAAATTTAGGGCAAAGAATTTTTAAGGGGTCAAAAAACAAGTTAAGGGAGAAAAAAGCATTTTTTTGGAGATAAAAAGTAATTTTTAATGTTAAAAATACGAAAAAAAATTGGGCAAGGGGGGCACTTACCCCCTTGCCTATGAGTGGCTCCGCCACTATATATATATATACACACACGCTCAATTATCATTTTTTGCTTTGGCCTTTTCACTTTTCTTTTAATTTTTTAATCACACGAATATTCAAACTTTCATTGTTGTAAAGAATAATCTTTTTATTTAGCATATATATATATATATGCTAAATTATCATATTTTGCTAACTGACATTGTCAGAATATCAGATAGGTTCTCCTTCATATTTCTACTACTTCTCACACAAAGTGAAAATTGTATTTCAATGTGTTTTGTCATGGACTGAAAGGCTGGATTCTTTGCGATATGCAAGGCACTCTGAACGTCACAAAACAGAGGAATTTTCTCTTGTTTGCACCCGAGCTCCTCCAATAACCTTTTATTCCTACCACTTCTCGCACAAAGTGAAAATTATGAATTCTCTTGGGTGCTCAGAATTTCGTCACATACAACATTGCGGGTCTAACGGTGGTTCTATAAAACTTCACCTTCAATTTTAGTGGGATATTACGATAGCATAGAACTCTTGTGGTGCTTCTCAATTTCAACCCACCATCCTAAATCATGTGGTTAACGTCACTGGCAATATCTCCATCCTTTGGATAACTGAACCTAGGTATCAAAACTTGATGCACATTAATACCTCTTGACCACCAAGTACTACAACACCAGAATCCCGAAAGGAATGACATGGGAACACGAGTTAAAACCTTATGACCAAAAAGTAAGGAGAAAAAAAAAACCAAAGTTTAGAACATTATCAGATTTTTATTTTTGTTTGGTGCAGTGAAATTTGATGGGCCTCAATAATTGGTCCCACTAAGCATGATAAACTCATAATGAAATGAATCCAAAAAAATAGAATGGTCCAAAAATACCTGAAAATACTTTTTATTTATATCTAGGCATGCAGGTAGTTGTCAATTCCTACTATGCCCTAATCATTCATACCACCACAGCCTCTTCTCATATTATTAAACCGATTTAATATTAAACAAAGTTTTATCTGTTGAAAACAAATACCGAAATTCTTGTATATACCGAATATGAGCCTCAATCCATACACCAATATACATAAATTCTTAATTGACAAACAAATTATGCATGTTGATGTACAGACCAAAGCTCGCATCCGATCTATACAAGAATTTCTCAAAACAATAATAGTGTCCATCGGCGAGTGGGCTATGCCCCGTCTTTAAACTGTGGGCCGACTCCAAAAAGTTCTATCATAACCATTTGGATCTTATGAGTCAACTTTTTGAAATGGGGAGTCTAACTATATAGAGTCATAGAGAGAGAGAGAGAAGCTTTTTGAAAAAGAAAAAAAAACATTTATATTGTAAAATTATGATAATTAAAATTAATTCCAAAAAGATACATTCTGTAATGTTTCACCACACAAAAAGAATTGTCAAGTTCTATAATTGTTTTCTCAAACTTGCTTTCGATGAACGCTATGAAACGAGAATATAATAGAAATAATGTGATCAATAGTTACGTATTTTTAAGAAATGTTTTTTTTAAAGAAATGAATAATATTTATGTATTTTTGAACTAATTAATTTGTATGTACATATAACTTGAATATATATTGCACTAAAATTAAAGTAATTTTTAATGTTGTTAATGGAATTTAATTTTTTTGGATACAATGTTCTCGTAACAACATTCATTAATTTATATTGTATCATTTATTGTTTAATTAAGAGAAACGATATTTTATTTACTAAGGATTCAACAAATACATAATAACAATGAATTAAAACATAATATAGTTGTGTTGTATCAACTATGTATATTTAACCAAATTGAATTTGATTAATCGACTCTAAATAAAATCATGATAGTCATTTTTTTTTTTTTACAACTCAGTTTTTAGGCCTACACCTGATTATATCTGGAGATAACAAACCCGATCCCTCGGTGTTGCTACCAGGTAAACCGTGGGATATACCAAAACTGACCAGAGTTCGAAACCTTAACTGCTGACGTCCACAAAGGTTCTAGCCTAGAAGAAAACAAAGTGCCCTCCCCAAGATTTTAACACATGCTGGTGTAGAAAGTATGCATTTGGTCCCCTCAATTTGCCAACTTTGCTGTGCCCTGGTGACGTGATTAATCATTTCTTTTTTTAGTTTAACAAGGTATCAAAGTTTCCGCCTGACTAATCATGGGTGACGACATCGACCCCTCAGGACCGTCATCAGGTAAATCGAGGGATGTGCACGGATGTCAGGTTTCTGATGGAGCGGACCAACAGGACCCGAACCCATGACAAACCCCCACAATATTTCAGTAGATAATTTGTCCCACACGAGATTCGAACCTGCGACATCGGAGAAATCTCCCCATATCACCTCAGATCTTACCAACTCGTCTATGCCCTTGGGGGCATGATTAATCATTTCTTGATCAACTAAGATGAGGGTGTCTTGGAGAAAGATGTGAAAATAGGACCAATCAGGTTTTTGGTATGGAAAATTAAAAAAAAAAAAAAAGAATTAGTTGTTATGGGTTTATATATAGAAGTCTCTTTGTTGGTTTTTTAGGTAATTTTACAAACATAATATTTGGGTTTTATCATCATTTAGTTAAACCAACAACAACAACAACAACAAATAAGCCTTTAATCCCAATAAATTGGGGTAGGCTACATAAACAATAAAGACGATCAAGTCGGGTCGGACACATGCGTCAGTCTTCTCCAAACGCTTCTATCAGTCAACATATCTTCTGTAATCCCCTTGCACTCAAAGTCTTTGCGTATAACTTCTAGACATGTCTTCTTTGGTCGTCCCCTCGCTCTCGTGAACTAGCCGAAATCCATGGACTCCACGGGTGCACTGCTGGGCCTACATCGAACATGATCAAACCAACGTAAGCGACTTTCTTGCATCTTCTCTTCTATACAAGCTACGCCTACTTCAGCTAGAATATCTTCGTATTTTATCTCTTCTGGTCTTACCGCACATCCAACGAAGCATACACATCTCTGTCATACTCATCTTTTGGATGTGATTCCTCTTGGGTGCCCACAATTCCGTCACATATAACATTGCAGGTCTAACGGGTATCTATAAAACTTCCCCTTCAATTTCAGCGGGTATTACGATAGCATAGAACTCCTGTGGTGTTTCTCAATTTCAACCCGCCATTCTGAATCACGTGGTTAACGTCACTGTCAGTCTCTCTATCCTTTCGGATAACTGAACCTAGGTATCAAAACTTGATGCACATCAATACCTCTTGACCACCGAGTGCTACAACACTGGAATCCCGAAAGGAACGATCACTAAATTTGCACTCCATTTATTCCATTTTAGACATACTTAATCTAAAACCCTTTGATTCGAAAGTCTCTCTCCATAGACAACATCGTCAGCAAAAAGTATGTTCCAAGGTAATTCAGTATGTATGTCTTTTGTTATCTCATCCAACACTATGGAGAACAGGAAATGACTCAACGCAGACCCTTGATGCAATCCAATAGTGATCGAGAACTCACCAGTCACCACACTGCACGTTCTCACATCGGATCCTACTTCGTCGTACATGTACTTGATTATATTTACATACTTAATGTGAACTTTTTTCTTCATCATAGCCCACCATAATATCTCTCTTGGTACTTATCGTAGGCCTTATCCAAGTCTATAAAGATCATATGCAGATCTTTACTCCTCTCACGATAGCGCTCGACAAGTTGATGAAGCAAATTGATAGCTTCAGTAGTTGACCGTCCTGGCATAAACCCAAAAAGGTTCTCCAATATCTTAACCTCCCTCCATAAATGACATTCAATTATCATCTCCCAAAACTTCATTGTGTGACACATGGGTTTTATACCACGATAATTGGCGTAATTCTAAATGTCACACTTGTTTTTATAGATAGGGATGAGAGTACTCTTTCTCCATTCATTTGGAATTTTGTTACTCCTCCAAATCTTGTTAAATAGATCGGTTAGCCACTTTATCCCCGTCGGTCCTAAACATCTTCACACTTCAATAGAGATTCCATCAGGACCAACTGCTCTTCGTGCTTTCATTTTGTTCAATGCTTCTTTAACCTCAGATTCTCTAATTATGCGAGTAAACTCACGGTTTACATCATGTTGATTGATGTTAAGATCACCTAAATCTTGGCTAAAGCCACCTTTGGACAAGCTGTTAAAATAATTCTTCCATCTCTTTTTTATGTATTCATCTCTAACCAAGACTTTATGGTTCTCATCTTTTATGCATTCCACTGCACATAATTCTCTTGTCTTCCTCTGCCTCGATCGGGCAATCCTGTAGATATCTTTTTCTGCCTCCTTGGTATC
This sequence comes from Haberlea rhodopensis, assembly GCA_907163345.1. Lineage (NCBI taxonomy): Eukaryota > Viridiplantae > Streptophyta > Magnoliopsida > Lamiales > Gesneriaceae > Haberlea > Haberlea rhodopensis. The sequence goes on along the minus strand of CAJQUN010000003.1, from coordinate 2,799,506 downwards.
CAATCTATCGTACACTTCTTTGTATACTTTAGCCCTAGCATCTCGAAGGTTTTCTCATTGTTGTTCTTCTTCAGCTCTCTATAAGCTTCCCTCTTGATTCGAATAGTCTTCTTTACGTCTTCATTCCACCATGATGCGTCCTTACCTGGTGGAGCATATCATCTTGACTCACCAATGAGCTCTTTAGCTACCATCTTAATGCCACGAGCCATTTTGTTCCGGGTGGTATAAGGATCATCTCTTGGCGTCTAATTAACTTCCTCGACTACCTTCGTTACAAAGGCTCCAAAGTTATATTCTTTTAACCGTCACCACTTAATTCTAGGTTCTAACTTATACTTAATTCTAGTAACTCTATTCTTAATGCTAACATCTAGAACTAAAAGTCGGTATTGGATAATTACACTCTCTCCTGCAATTATCTTACAATCCATCAATTAGTTAAACCACTAGTATTAAAATATTTGAGTGCATTCAAAAGCTTAATAGTTTCACAAATTGTTTTTTGAAGGGGTTAATAACAAATCTCATGAGCCATAAACATCGATTGAAAAATTATGAGTCCGACACGGAATGCAATCCAAATTTTAGCAAATAATTTTTAATTAAACTAGACTAAAATGCACCTTAAATATAATTTCTCTTGTTAATTTACTCAACATTCTTCAAATATTTTCTTATACAGTGTCAAAAACAAGCCCCGTACGAAGTGATATGTTAACATAAGGGGAAGCACCACAATGAGCCAGGCTTGTTGAGTCTATGTAGACAAACAAATCAGTTTTCTATTGAATCCGGAATGGAGTTAGGAAGTTGTATTTTATTATCTTAGATAAAAATCTTCAAATTATAATTAAGTTGCACTAAAAAATTTAAGCAGTTTTCATTAATTTTGCAAAAAATATTTAGATTACTTTTTTTTTATTTTACAACTTAAGCATTCACTATTTTGTTACTGAAGTATCTATAAAAATATCAAGATGAATAAGATTCCCACAAATCTGTGGTCTCCGTTGCATTTGCAATAATAAATCTCCTATTTTATTTTATTTTATTTTATTTTGAATTTTAATTTTTTTTGTTCAATTTTTAGTGGTCAATTATCGTCTATCAAGGATTCAAGCCATCAAATTAAATTTTCTTTCGAAAAAGTTCTAATTCTTTGTCAAAATGGCATGACTAGCATCATCATAATTTTTATCTTCCAAATATATCAAATCATCTAAATGCGAGGTACATTTGAGCTCGACTAAGATCAACATGACCAGAACAGAAGATTTGAACTTGAGCTGAAGCTCAATCAAGAAAATGATATATCGTAATTTTGGGTGGGCACGGGCAATGAGAGCTCAATTTTTTCGATCTTCAATCAAGTTCGAATTCAAGTTTTGCCTGGTTTTTGGATTATGCATTTTAGTTTTTAATGAAATTAGTTGTGAAAATTTTAAGGAAATGTTGGTAATTTAAGCAATAGTATAAAATAAAAATAACTTAAACTTGATTATAGTACACAAATAATTCAATTCAACTCATTATGTTTTCCAAATTTAATTTAAATTTGATTTCAATAATATGAGTAAATTCGAGAATAATCTGAAACTTTTTCAATTATTAAATTCGGCCTCCAATTCGCCGGTGACAAACCACGTGTGAAAAATATTGAGAAAAGGAGTATATTAAAGAAAAAAAGTAAATCGCACGTGTGGTGTCGGTCTATGGTCCTAGACTCCTAGCTATACTTTGGGTTTTCGTGGTTATTAGTTAAGCCAGGGGCGGAGGTGGAGGTGGAGGTAGTAGGTAGGTGGGTGGGGCTATAGCCCCACCCACATTTTTTTTTTAAAAAAAATTATATTTGCTAGGGGAAAAAATTAGTGTAAATTTTGAAAAATTTATGTTTTAGCCCCACCCTTTGAATCGATATAGTCCGTTAATACTACGTCTAGCTCGACCAGCCCCAGGTACAAATTTATTCTGGCTCCGCCCCTGAGTTAAGCGCTTTAGGTTACGTTTATGTTTTTTAAAAAAAATTGACTTAATTTTTCATAAGAAAATGTCTAATATCCCTTTGAAAATGGTAATAAATTGAAACTTTAACTTGTTTTAATTGCTTACTTCGGTGCAATCAGCTCTTCACATAATATATATGTAAATTATTTCATATAATAACGCTGCATGAGATAGTAACAAAAAATCTTAATTGAGCATGCATCAATTTACTTCGAAAATTTCTTGTATTATAGTGTAACGAATTGAACATGTTCACGGACTTTTTGAGCCGACTCGATAAATATTTGATTCGAACCTTTCGGGTATTTTTTTGAGCCGATCACGACCCTTAATATTTTATTAGTATAATATAATCATATATAAATACATATATTTCGAACATTTCGGGTATTTATTTTCGAGCACTATTTCGAATAGCTCGCGAACATGCTCGAACTTTAATTCGAGCCGAACTCGAGACAAATTTTTAAAACTATTCGAACTTTGAATCGAACTCGAGCTCGAATATAACTATTTCGAGCTGAATTCGAACCTTAAATTTTCTGCAGATTCCCCTCGATTCGGTTGGTTTACACACTAGTCTAGACCTCAAGTATCATCCAACATAAAGAAAATGAGTTTATCATGATTTGATTAATCTTGGTTGACATTAGTGGCGGAACTACAAATGGGCAAGGGGGACAAGCGCCCCCTTTGCCCCAGAAAAATAATGATAAAATAAAATTTAACATTACAAACTTTACCTTAAAATATTGTATTTTTTCACTTAAAAATTATATTTGTCCCCTTTAATTATATTTTGATCCCTAAAATTTTTTAAGCCTAAATTTTTTTTCCCTCCCTTCCCAAAATCATATGTCCGCCACTGATTGATATGTCTGATTTAATTCTTTTTCTTTACATTGATGAATATCGATACGTGGATGGGTAATATTTTGAATGTAGATTTCGTAGATTTAATCTTATTTTTTTAGAACCTTTTTCTTGACGAATATATTCAACGGCATATAATCCTCATACCTAATTAATTTGAAGAATGATTCCTAATAATATTTGAATAATTATATCAGTTACTATTCGTTCAACAAATTGATTTTTGAAAGAATCATGCACCATGTAGTAAAATATGAACCATATGCTAGGTCGATTCTTTGACTGGACAAGAGCCAGTGTTCATGAATATATATATATATATATATATATATATATATATATATATATATATATATATATATATATAACGGGAAATAACTTGTCTTTCGGAATTTGAACCTTCGAATTCTCCTCCCATGACCTACCCCATTTTGGGGGGAAAAAAGCAAAGCGAAAGATAATAACACGATAAGAATTTAACGTAGAAAACTCTCAAATAAAGAGGAAAACCATCAAAACCAAAAAAGAAAACGCACAACTTTCACATTTTATTATCTTGTGTATGTATTGAACAAAAAGTATTTAGAGATTCTCTCTCTTCAAAAAATATATGGCAAAGGGAGATGTACCTAGAGATCTTAGCATGTTTTTTTTTTATTTTTTAAATTTAAAGGAAGATCTTGAATGTTGAAAAAGTTTAAAATCTGGGGTTAGTTGATATTCTCGATACACAATATCAACTTTTTCAGAGAGAATTGCATGAAGTTTGGACCAGTTCAAGAACATAAATAATTGGTGGCAAAGTTTAAACATAAAAAAATAATTAAATGTAACGATTCACCGAAAAATTGATAAAATGGGTAATTATATCACGTTATAAACAGTTATTAAATTAAATATTCTATCTTTACTTTAATGTTATTTCGGTGAACATGCTAATGTTCTTTAGGAATCTTGAAAGAAATTGATTATTTGAAGCATAATCAAGAATGAAATCAGGGGCGTGACGTTTGAAAATCTTCTTTTACTACACGCCTCTATACACATATAAGTTATACAAATAATAGAGACAACATATATATGTACAAGGCCTTCATTATTTTGTACTAGTATCATAATTGTTACTTGTAACTCAAAAATATTGTGTGTTAATTTATTTATTTATTATATAAAAAAAATTGTTTAGGTCTATAAATGCCAAAAATGTTAATATAGCGTGTGTATTAATATATGTAATTCCTAATAAAGTTCGTCGTTGATTGCTTTTAGAGATAGGACAATTTATCCACTATAAGATATTTTACTCACATGTGGTTTGTAAATAGATATTTTACTTCATTTGGTATCGCTAAAAGATATTTTACCCCCACGTGGTTTGCAAAACATAGCGCACTACCCCTCACACGTCATACACGGAGGGGGTTGTTTTGTACGTATTCATAAACCACCTTGGATAAAATGTCTATTTTCCAAATAACACGAGGAAAACTGCAATTTTCAAACCATATGAATGTGAATTACTTCTTTGGAGAACCATATGAGATTTTGTCGCCAAAAAACCTTGTTTTACTTGAGATATAACGAAATTTGAAAATTTATATGCAAAACAACTAATAAAAAACGATGGATCGGAGGAGAAGTTGAATTAATCGTTGTTAAGATTATGAAATGAAATTAATCATATATATATATATATATATATATATTCATGTCAGAAGTAGTGGTATATATTTTTATATATTAAACAAATTTGGCAAAAGAGTCGAACGATTTCTTAAAAATTGTTTTTAGATTCTGAGCAAAATAATTTTATATTTACGTTTCTATTTTGAGAAAATCATAAATTACAAGAATTATAATTAAAATTAATATTTTAATTGTGCTAACATAAAATTTTAAATAATAAATGAAACTGATATGGTGCGTCAACATTATTCAGTTGGGAGTATCAAATTGATCTGTAGATACAATAAAATAATTGGCAAAACAATATAATAAAAGTTCGTTCCCTATGAATAATATAATAACGTCTGAAACCGATGATTTAGGCGTGGAAATAGGAAGCACTTAGGGATTAACAAATGGTTCATATAATTAAAGGTTTGCTTCCTCTCACTTCCTTTTTTCCTTATTAAAATATCAGATTCCTGTCACTTTTATGAATATAATAAACTTCTAACCAAACTCAAATTCACGCTATCTTATAAATAACTAATATAACTTGTAAATTATCAATGTAGTACAACTTTCAACACACTTATCACTTGTGACATTATATAAATCAAATACGTGGATTGATGGAGAGAATGACGGTGAACAAACAAACGAAATAACCTATCACATGAAAAGTCCAGTATTATACCATATTATAAATACATGAAGTTCCAACTCAAAATCAATTGATAATGAGTGAAATAACTCATATATCCTAAAGCTAACATAGCTTGTAATTCTCAATACGAAACAACTCGAATGAAGTGAGTCAAACTCTTTTTAGCTTCAACCAAACACTTTTTCTCGCTGGTGGAGCTTAGTAGCGAAATCTCGAGAACCAGTGAAATTCATAAAACAATGCATGAATATGTAAGAGTGAAGTATGAATATAAACAAATGTAGTCTCACAAATAAAGGGAGGCATGTGATGAATACCGAATTCGATGACTCAAACATTAAAGTAAGAATCTTATACTTTGTTTGGTAATGAATAATGAATAATAATCAAGGCTTTGTTTTATTATCGTAGTCATGATATTCTAAATCTCGTACTTCGATCTTTCGGTTCACACTGGAATAATTGGTTATTTATTTCAATTTTGTATAGCAAAAACATAATTTGTATTTGATAGAGGTGCGAATGAATCGACTTCGCTTTTCAAGTCACATGTCCCAATATACTTTGGAACCCAAGTCAAGAATTAACAACTTTGTTCGTCGACAGTCTAGGACTGTAAGAGGGTAATATTAAAACTTTTCAGTTTGGAAATATTATAACGTAAACTTTAAGAAAATGAAACTTATATCTTAAAAAAAAAAGAAATTTTCGAAAGGAGTGAAGAATGATAAAAAACCCAGCATAAAATAAGATTTGTTCACATAATTAGGACGACCAACATGCCGCACGGATGGCCTGGATGCACGACGGTAGACATATGACCGTGCGCGCGAGAGAAAGGACAGAAAAACGTCAAAAATGGGGAGAACATGGCCCGCATCACATTGATATAAGTATGTTTATATCCTAATCGAAAATCACGACTGAATTGGTTTCAAATATATATACAATATATATATCTGAGATCTACTCTAAACGTAAACGTAATACCATCGGTAGCAAGAACTCGACTCAGTTAATGGACACTTGTGGGTTGAGTTGTTGTCTGACTTATGGTAGTGTTGTATAAAATTTCTCTCAAAGTGTATCTCAAGAAAAAATAACAATGGTTTCAAAACAAGTTTTATGTCGATGTGAGATTTGTAATCTCCGTCCTTAAGATAATATTGTCTCGCTATGGTGCTAACGGTTTGCTATGGCAATATGTCTCCCAAGATACAAAGACTATGACTTGTGATAGGGGTACTCCAAATCACAAGTCCTCAAACCACAAAGGTTCAAAGCACTCAATTTGATGAACAACAAATGCCCTCAAATTTCACTAAATATATGAATGAATTTTGAAAATTCTGTGTTTAGAACAAGTGGGGATATATTATATATACTAGCGGCCAACGCACACGCGTTGCGTGTGTAACGTAATAAATAAATATTTTGTATTGGATATGTGTAATACTTTGCGCATCATCACAATTTTTAAAAATTGATGAAGAGATTCCTTTTTTTTAAAACTGGAGCAGTTTTGGAACATGGAGGGAGAGATGTGATGTTTTTTTTGTTTTACCTTTTTGCCTTTTAATAATAAAAAGCCAAGTAATTTGTTTGGACATATAAGTAATTTGACATTGGTTTATTTAGGACGGACCAAAGTAGTTATTATAAGGGGTTTACACTTTATAATATAGTATAGATAATGAACCAAAAATCAAGTCCAAAAGACACCATTTGGAGTCAATATTTTGCCAAAAATCGCACCCCAAACGTGAATGGACATACCATTTCACAAAACAGATACAGTGCTCGATCGATCGAGCAAATTATCGATCGATCGAACTACTATTCACAATACCAAAAAATTTTCTGGTCCACTCGATCGATCGAGCAAATAAATTTAATTCAACATTTGCTTTGTACGTTTTCCAACAGGTAGAACCAATTGTCACTACTGGTCTTTTTTTGTTATATAGGTTTAGACCCATGTGCTTGAACCTAAAAATAATAATTGTATTTGTATTTGTATTTGTAGTGTGTCTCATTAACCGGCAGTGTGCATCGAAAACCTTTTGTAACTACGTGTGTATTGGGCAGGTGGCTGTTTCACAAGCACCCACAACTTGCCTTCACATAATAACTGACGCGTGTTTTGTTCTTTGGTCTGTAATAATAATAAAATAAAGAAAATTGTCCCTTCAAAATTTAATTTTAACCACGTCTAGAATATTTGAATTTGTTTCCAATATACAGATTAATAAAAAGAAATACTTGGAAAGCGATTAGTAAATTGCTATCTACAAGTCTAAAAATAGGTTGTCGTGGTATTGCCGACAATAATATGTACATGCAATGTAAGTATTGGATATGTTATGAGGTGCTCGGTAAAGTCTCATAGCCCTTTTGAGATCGACTCAGTTTTAAATCAGGACAATGGTCCAAAATTATTTATTAAAATTTCCCGTCCCCCATATTAGCTCTTATTAATATTGGCATTGGGCAGGCTCACCTAGCTTAAACCTGTAAGATATAGATCAACTTATTTAAATCCAATATTGGTCATATGCTTGAAGGTGCACCAGAAGCTATTAACGGCAATTGACAACATTGTAAAAGCAATTGACAATAGTTACATGGTAACTGATTAACTGGCTAAGACAAGAGTTTAACATGATGTGCAGATGATCAAACTTACACCTCTATAAGTGTAAATCATAAGAGTTGGTAAGTACCCATTGATGTATTCTAGGAGTTTTTTTTAGAAGAAAATGAGTGAATTCACCATGATAATCCATTGTAAATCATAAGAGTTGGTTAGGGGTGTGAATTCATGTATTTGTAAGTGTAAGAACCTGGTTTTTTCAACCAAGTCAATAACTAGAGTTTTGGTCAACTCAACTACAAGGTAATTTGGTCTGCTCAATTACTAGGAATTTAGTCAAACACAACTACTTGATATCAAGATAATATTATAAATTAAAGGATAATATTGAATTGTATTAAGAGATAATATTAAATTGTATAAAAGATAATATTTAGTTTATATGATTTAATCTTGTAGAGTTTTAAAACAATAAAAAGTGCATAGATAATATTGAATTATAATATCAAGAGAACTTAGTATACTAAGACTCTTGATACAAGTTAATAAATAGGCAAATAGTCAATCAATTACCTCACAATTTTCGAAACACACACTAGCACACACTAAAAGGTGTGAAATTTTCAGCAAGGAAAGGAGATGAATTTCATCACGTTTTTGCCACTCAAATTCTTTGAAACACGCAAGAATCGTTTCTGATATCTGTAAGTGGGTTTTTGCTATAATATCATTCTTTCGTTTTGAAAAATTATAAGTATGATTTTAAATTGCAATCGAATATGTGATGTATTTTAAAATTACGATGTTGTGACAAATTTTGATCATCGAGAAATAAGGGCTATACGGAGCAAAGTGCTATGTATGATGGGAGCCACCTATTGAGTCCAAAGGGCAAAGTGCTACGTGTACAGGGACCACCTCTTGAGCCTGCGGGGCAAAGTGCCACGTACATGAGAGCCATCTCTTGAGCCGGCGGAGCAAAGTGCTACATATACGAGAGCCACCACTTGAATCTATACAAGTTCCTCTAGATTGTCGGTGTTATGGATCTATGTTTAAGTGATATGAGTTATGATTCTGATATGATGTTCTGTTCTGGCTCTGATTAGAGCAATTCTGTTAAGTTTATGTTTTTTGTATTCATATCAGTTTATGTCCGATTATGATATATGTTTTGGAAAATTATGAAAAAGTATTATATTGTCACATCGATTGGCCCCCACTTGCTGAGTGTTTTCCAAAACACTCACCCCTTACTCTTCATTCCCAGATAAAGACGAGGAAGATATTGAAGACGAAACACAAATTTTGGGATTGGTGATCCGCTGTGTTTCTATGAACTAAAGACTTTAAAATTTTGTTTAAAGGTGATTCCGTTATTTTATTATGTTTTAAGACTTTTAGGAATTGGTTATGCAATTTAATTTCGATTGTAAAGACAATTATTTATTTTATGGAATATAGACTGGTTTTTTCGTTGAATTCGGTATTACGAGGCTTATTGATTTCAAGTTGTTTTTGGGAATCAATGTCGGTGTTATTGACCCCGGTCTCGGGGCGTGACAATAAGTCTTGTACACTCAAAGAAAATCAAATTGAAACTCCTCCAGTGGACGTAGATCGTTAGTGATCGAACAACATAAATATTGTGTCGTTTTCTTTGTGTTTTCGTTTATGATTTCGTGAATGCTTATAGCCATGTGACTTCTTGTGTGTCTCTCATTTTATGCCATTAATCTGTCTGTGTGAGTGTATATCTTCATGCCAAGTTAATTTGTTCATGCCGTCATGACGTCGAAGTTCAAGATCGTAAAGTTTCTGTTGGTTCAAAATTTTTCTGTCGTCTCAATGATCGAATGGTTGTGCATGTTGATTTCTTGATCGGGGAATTAAGGGAATAATTCATAACAAAACCATTTTCCAAACACATATATTTAATATATAGTTCTAAGCCATCGTTAAGACAGACAAGTGTATAATAATTACGTTGATATGGTTCTTTTTTTGAATTTTTTTTAAAATATTTAAATATTTGTATTTTTTGTCAATTTACAAACACAAAAAGATTCCGAAATCAGGGTTCAATTTTTTTGTAAAATCGACCTGGAATAATTAATAAGAATCTCAAATACATAAAAGGAAACAAAGATGCTAAATGGAGCAATGACCTTTAAGACTTTCGATCGACCGAATAGAGTAGTGAAAGTAAATGACATCATAATTTTAGAAGTTTGTAGGTGATCTAATCCATCTCTTGCTCGTTCAGTCAGTTGTTCTTATTGAAAATAATGCACCATAACTTTAGAAGTTTGTGTATTGTTTTTTTTATTTTTTTTATTTTTGAGAGACTTTATTGTTTACTTTTATATTGGTTATTTGGTTTGATATGATTCTTTGAAGATAACATGTTATGTTTGTGAAATGATATTTTTGTTGTTGTGAACAACAAGTTGAAACTATGAAAAATATAGTATATATTTTGATGTTATATGATTAACCAGTCTCTTCGGGTAAACTCTCATACAACTATCGAGCAAGAAATACCCCGAGCAACTATCCCTGAACACGAGTTACCCGAGAATTGTCTATACATGCTCGACTTATTGGTTAAACTATAGCGAAAGACATGTACATAACTGACAATCAACGGGTGCAGATGAACGTGCGTTGATTGCGCCCGATTTTCTCGGACATTTTTGAGCCAATAATGCAACGATCATAGTAGATCGTGTCCCGGATTTTATGCGCATTAACTCCCAGATTCAGCACTATAAATACAAGCATGTGGTGTCATTGCAAGAACTTGGACTTTCTGGGCAAGAAAAGACTCCGAAGAGAGTATAATATATTGTCTGTTCGGTGTTTTTGTTATTGTGTCTTAGTCAAATCATTTTCCAAATATTGTGTTAGGGTCTTATAACAAATCAAAATTTATAGAGAAATTTATTGTGACATCCCCGAAATGGTTAATTGCTATTTGGCTTTAATTGTGATTACATGATTAATTATGTGGTAATTGATTATGTTTTGGGATTTATTTACCTTATGGAAATGCATGGTCATGTGGATAGGGTGACCCGGGTTTGCATTTTAGGGTGCATGTGGTGCATGTTGGGTAAATATTATTGGAAGCATGATTTATTTGCTTGGTGAGCAATTTATTAGAAATCATGTGTTAATTGATATTATGGTGCATTTTGAGTAAATGCTTTGAAAAATATCATGTTGGGGTGTTTTATACACCATGGGATTCTTTGGCATGCATTTTAAATTAAAAACTCACTTTTATCATCCAACCCACTCTTCCATCCAACACTTTTAACTTTACCAAAATCAACACCCAAACCCTTACTTCCCCTTCCCATTTTCGAGCACCAACTTTGAGGTGAAGAGAAGTCCTTGCAAAATCTTTTATTGTGGAGATTATTGGGTGATTTGAGATCCCCAAGAGGTATGGGTACCTCATGTTTTAATTTTGTAAGGTTTTATTTGAGTTTGGTTTGGTTTTGAAGGGTTTAAAATGGGTTTGTGTTGGGTGTTATGGTTTTGGTAATATTTTGGTTGGATGTGGTATATTTGAGTTTGTTATGTTGTTTAGTGTTGATTTTGAGTAGTTGGGTATGGTTGTTGTTGAGTTATGTGGGTTTGTTTGGGTTTGGGAAGGAGAAGGGTGAATAGTGCCCGATTCCCGCTTGCCCAGGGCTCGGCGATCGATCGGCGATTTCTCGCGATCGATCGCGAGCAGCAGTGCTGAGGCAGAGAGCTTCAGCGATCGATCGCGAGATGCGCGCGATCGATCGGCGAGGCCGCGATCGATCGGCGCTAGCTCCGCGATCGATCGCGGATTGATGAAAAATGTTGGGCGAGGCAGTGTGTTCTCGCGATCGATCGGGGCTTGATGGCGATCGATCGCGAGACACCAAAATTAATGTTTTTGGGTGTTTTTGTGGGATTTTTGGTATTGGACTATTATTGGGTTCTAATATTGGTATTTGTGAATATGTAGAACCAACCCAGGTGGCAACGCAGCCAAGGAATTGAGGTCCAACCACATTCCACATTTTGGAAAGGTACGTAGTGGACGTACGGGCACCCAACGGTAACATGTATTTTATATACTCTTTGTTTATGCATTGTGGATGCGAGTATATATGTGGTATTGCATTGTGGATGCATATACATGTTGATTTATGCCATATGAGGTATTGCATTGTGGATGCATATACATGGTAATTTATGCATATTGATGTTAGATGCATATTATGATTATTGGATGCACATCACATGAGTCGTGGTCATCCTTTGATGATTTTAATGCTTGCCGCTTTTTGTATTGGTTCCGCTAAATGTGAAGCGAGGGGTGGGAGCGCCGCATGTCACATTTGAGCGTGGTTATCATATGGGGCGAGGAAAGGGTATTTGCCGCTCTCTGTGAAGCGAGGGGTGGGAGCGCCGCATGTCCATTGTAGCGAGGTTATCATATGCCGCCCATATGAATATAAGCGAGGGGCATTAAAATACACTGTGATGGACAGACTAGGGAATGGTGACCAATATGTGGTACAGTTGAGATGGTATATGATGTCATGACATGTTTTGGCCATTAAAAATAATCTATTGATTATACTCATGAGTTATGGTACAGGGACGACCAAACGGGAAGCGTTTGAAATGCACGGGAAACAGGAAGTGTTTCATATTGATTATGCATTTACGCTTTATCTTCATATTGTGTTGAATATGAATGATTATTATTGCTCATGTTTGGGGGTTGTCCTTGTAGGTACCTTTTTGGCATGATAGATGGGCTTGAACGGGTTGAGACAGTGAGCTTCACGAGCATCTTTGGTAGATGAAAGGACAGGATTCTTTTGTATAGTGCCTACTCTAGGAGTAGCGTAAAACTATAGTGGACACATTCATTTGTTGGAATGTAATTAATCCTTTTGGTAGTCCTTTATTTTGGCATGTAAATGCTTAAGCTCATAGACTCAACTTGTTTACTCTACTCTGATCATTTATTTAGCTCTATTATGCCTTTATTCCGCACTTAAGGATTAGGGTCCTTACATTAGTGGTATCAGAGCAGTGGTTAGAGAACCCGGGAACGAGTGAAGGGTAGCCTTAGCATGGTTGGCTAGGTGCTTACATTTGAAGCATGTTTATGCATGTGGTGCATATTTTGTATATCCTGTTATACTAACATGCTTATATCACTCCTGTTATCTAACGACATGATATATATATTGCTTTGGATTGTTGTTAACATTTGTGTTACAGCATGGCTGCTAATGAGGAAGTCGGAGATGTTGGGAGTGTAAATGCGAGTATTGGACAGGCTAATCCTCTACCTCCACCGGCTGTAGGAATGGAACCAGTGGTCCAGTTATTGCTACCGGGTGAGATTAGCTTGACTCAGTTTCTGTCTTATCATCCGCCCCGGTTTGAGGGGACAGAGTCCGGAGAAGAAGCTGAAGAGTGGCTGGAGAGACTTGAACAGATCTTTGTATCGGCTCCGTGTGCTATTACTGCTTGGCTGAGGCTGGCGGAGTTCCAGTTGGCTAAGAAACCATTGATGTGGTGGAGGAGCACAGTGATGGAGATGAGAGCACTGGGTGCTGTGATTGACTGGACGCTCTTCAGGACCAGGTTCTTGAACCGATACTTCTCCGCGGCAGCAAGACAAACAAAAGAGGATGAATTTACAAGTCTGAGGCAGGGGAACATGACAGTGGCAGACTATGCCACACAGTACTCATCACTACTTAGGTATGTCCCCCATATTGCCTCTGATGGACGTGCCAAGATGAGAAATTTCATGAAAGGACTGCGACCGGAGCTCTATGACCGGGTTATCATCAATAACCCAACTTCTTTTGATGATGCTCTCACAAGAGCGGAGCTTGCTGAGCTAGGAGTGGGAGCTTATGCCATGCCACCACCGGTACCGCAACAGAGGCAGACTAGTGACAGTTTGAGGCCTCGGGGTGAGCCATTTAAACCCCGTGGCGCCTCTTCATCTTCGCGGTATGGTGGAAAGAGATACTTTGGACAGAAGCAGGATAACAAGAAAGGAAATTGGTCGGCCAATCGAGGATCTTCACAAGGGGAGAGGCCGGGAGAGCCTAGGTGCAACAATTGTGGAGGACCACATTCTTCAAACAAGTGTCCTGCATGTTATGTCTGTGGCAAGATGGGCCACATTGCTCGGTATTGTCCCACCAGGGGAGGCCAGCCAGAGTATCAGGGCAACAGGCCAAGGTTTGAGGACAGGACAGTGCAGCAGAGGCAGCAATTTGGGCCTCGTCCATCGGGAGGTCAGACAGTGGGACCACCCCAGGGACAAGTATATGCACTGACCAGGGAGCAGGCTCAGGCAGCCCCGGAGGAGGTGATTGCCGGTACGTGCCATTTATTTACGTACCCTGCTTTTGTTTTGATAGATACAGGTGCCTCCCATTCCTTTGTGTCTGTGGGATTTGTGGAAAGACACCATATGCGCACGTCTTCTTTGCCCACGCCTCTATTTGTCTCGACACCCACTGGAAGAAACGTCGTTGCTGATCAGTTTTTGGCAGATGGCCTCATTTATTTTGAGGGCAACGAGTTGAGATCAGACTTGATTGTACTGGGTATGTCAGACTTTGACTGCATCTTGGGTATTGATGTTCTGAACAGATATCAGGCAGTGGTAGATTGCCGGCAGAGAACAGTGAAGTTCAGACCTGAGTTGGGCAGTCAGTGGACTTTCTTTGGCAACGGTTCTCGTGCGAAGATTCCGTTGATTTCAGCGATCAAGATGTCTCAGCTGTTGGAACGTGGACACACGGGCTATCTTATTTATGCCGTGGACACGTCTGGAAAGAGTAAAGAACTGAGAGTTGAGGATGTACCAGTTGTGGCAGAATTTGCTGATGTATTTCCAGAAGAGATCACAGGATTTCCACCGGCCAGGGAAGTTGAATTTGGGATCGAGTTGCTGCCAGGGACATCCGCTATCTCTCGTGCACCTTATAGGATGGCACCGGCAGAGTTGAGGGAGTTGAAAGAACAGTTGCAGGATCTCTTGGACAAGGGGTATATACGCCCGAGCGTGTCGCCATGGGGCGCACCAGTCCTCTTTGTGAAGAAGAATGACGGTTCGATGCGGTTGTGCATCGATTACCGGCAGCTGAACAAGGCTACAGTGAAGAACAAGTATCCTCTCCCAAGGATAGACGACTTGTTTGATCAGTTGCAAGGTACCAGGGTGTATAGCAAGATTGATTTGAGATCCGGGTATCATCAGATTCGGGTCAGAGAGGAAGATGTGCAAAAGACAGCGTTCCGGACTCGATACGGGCATTATGAGTTCTTAGTGATGCCGTTCGGTGTGACGAACGCCCCGGCCGTTTTTATGAGTCTGATGAACAGAGTGTTTCAGTCGTATCTTGATCAGTTCGTCATCGTGTTCATTGACGACATTCTTATCTACTCCCGGAGCGAGGAAGATCATGTGAAACACTTGAGGACAGTGCTTCAGATTCTTAGAGAACATCAGTTGTATGCTAAGCTCAGTAAGTGCGAGTTTTGGCTGAGCAGTGTAGTGTTTCTGGGGCATGTCATTTCGAGCAGTGGGATGTCAGTGGACCCGAAAAAGATTGAGGCTGTGATGGAGTGGGCTGCCCCCACTTCTGTGCCTGAGATCCGGAGTTTTCTTGGTTTGGCCGGGTATTATCGGCGCTTTGTTGAGGGCTTTTCGAAGATTGCCAAGCCGCTGACTCAGTTGACTCAGAAGGGTGTGCCTTTCTTTTGGTCAGAAGCTTGTGAGGAGAGCTTCCAGGAGTTAAAGCACCGGTTGACGACGGCACCAGTGTTGGTGATCCCTACGGAGAACTCCAGATTTGTTCTGTATACTGATGCATCACTGCAGGGCCTTGGATGTGTTTTGATGCAAGATAAGCATGTGGTAGCTTATGCATCGAGGCAGTTGAAGCCGCATGAGACCAGATATCCAGTTCATGACTTGGAATTGGCGGCTATCATCTTTGCCCTGAAGATCTGGAGGCATTATTTGTATGGTACTTCGTTTACCATCTACACGGATCACAAGAGCCTCAAGTTTCTATTCACTCAGGCGGAGCTGAACATGAGACAGAGGAGATGGATGGACCTACTCAAGGACTATGATTGCGAGATTGAGTACCATCCGGGGAAGGCCAATTTGACAGCAGACGCTTTGAGCCGGAAAGTGAGGAGTTCTGCTGAGGACGTCATCCATTTGTCGGCTATGATGACCTCCTATTGTCATCTCGGCTATGATTTTGATATAGATGCATCACCAGTGTATGTCTCTACCTTATTAGCCGAGCCAGATATTTATGAGAACATCAGGAGAGCTCAGAGATCAGATGCTGAGGTTCAGAGATGGTTGTCTATAGTGCATCTTGGTCAGCCGACGAAGTTCAGAGTGGCCGACGACGGATCTTTGAGATTGGGTAACCGCTGGGTAGTTCCGAGTACGCCGGAGTTGCGTAAGGGAATCTTGGAGCGAGCTCACAGTAGTAGACTTAGCATCCACCCAGGCGGGAAGAAGATGTACAGAGATCTGCGTGGTCAGTTTTGGTGGAAGAGAATGAAGTCCGATGTCGTCGCTTTTGTGAAGAGGTGTTTGATCTGCCAGCAGGTTAAGGCAGAGAGACAGAGACCTGGCGGTGAGTTGAGAAGCTTGGAGATACCGAAGTGGAAGTGGGAGTACATTTCCATGGATTTCGTGACTCATTTGCCGAGGAGTGCTTCAGGCTTCGATGCTATTTGGGTGATTGTGGACAGATTGACCAAGGTAGCCCACTTTATCCCTTATAGCATGACATTTACATTCTTGAGGATGGCGCAGTTGTATATTAGAGATGTGGTGAGATTGCATGGGATCCCCGTTTCTATTGTGTCAGATCGAGATCCGCGATTCACATCTCATTTTTGGGAAGGCCTTCAGTCAGCTTTGGGAACTGAGGTCAGATTGAGTACTGCTTATCATCCTCAGACGGATGGCCAGACCGAGCGCACTATTCAGACGCTCGAGGACATGTTAAGAGCTTGTGTTTTGGAGTTCGATGCTTCTTGGCAGGATTCAGTGCCTTTGGTAGAGTTTTCTTATAACAATAGCTACCAGGCAAGTATTCAGATGGCTCCGTTTGAAGCTCTTTATGGCAGACGATGTAGATCGCCCTTGTGTTGGGACGATTTGGACAGTAGATCAGTCGGAGGGCCTGAGTTGATCCGGGAAATGGAAGAGAAGATAAAGACTATAAGGCAGAAAATGAAAGCGGCCCAAGACAGACAGGCAGCTTATGCGAATAAACGGCGGAGACCGTTAGAGTTTCAGTTGGGAGATAAAGTCTTTTTGAAGATCTCGCCTTTCAGAGGCGTTGTGCGGTTTGGGATGCGCGGGAAACTGTCTCCGAGGTTTGTGGGACCGTACGAGATTTTGCAGCGCATTGGCACATTGGCTTACCGACTGGCTTTGCCGCCTTCTTTATCTGGGATACATGATGTGTTTCATGTATCGATGCTGCGAAAGTACGAGCCGGATCCGTCTCACGTGTTACAGCCTTCCGAAGTTCAGTTAGAGTCAGATATATCTTATGTGGAACGGCCTGTTAGAATTCTGGACAGAGCAGACCGTAGACTTCGGAACAAAGTGATACCGATGATCAAAGTTCAGTGGGATCGCAGGGGTGTCGAGGAGGCTACGTGGGAGACGGAGCAGCATATGGTGCAGCACTACCCGGAACTATTCTCTGGTATGAGTTTATGTTTAGTTTCTGTTGGGGTAAGTGCATGTGATTTCGAGGACGAAATCTTATAAGTAGGGGAGTATTGTGACATCCCCGAAATGGTTAATTGCTATTTGGCTTTAATTGTGATTACATGATTAATTATGTGGTAATTGATTATGTTTTGGGATTTATTTACCTTATGGAAATGCATGGTCATGTGGATAGGGTGACCCGGGTTTGCATTTTAGGGTGCATGTGGTGCATGTTGGGTAAATATTATTGGAAGCATGATTTATTTGCTTGGTGAGCAATTTATTAGAAATCATGTGTTAATTGATATTATGGTGCATTTTGAGTAAATGCTTTGAAAAATATCATGTTGGGGTGTTTTATACACCATGGGATTCTTTGGCATGCATTTTAAATTAAAAACTCACTTTTATCATCCAACCCACTCTTCCATCCAACACTTTTAACTTTACCAAAATCAACACCCAAACCCTTACTTCCCCTTCCCATTTTCGAGCACCAACTTTGAGGTGAAGAGAAGTCCTTGCAAAATCTTTTATTGTGGAGATTATTGGGTGATTTGAGATCCCCAAGAGGTATGGGTACCTCATGTTTTAATTTTGTAAGGTTTTATTTGAGTTTGGTTTGGTTTTGAAGGGTTTAAAATGGGTTTGTGTTGGGTGTTATGGTTTTGGTAATATTTTGGTTGGATGTGGTATATTTGAGTTTGTTATGTTGTTTAGTGTTGATTTTGAGTAGTTGGGTATGGTTGTTGTTGAGTTATGTGGGTTTGTTTGGGTTTGGGAAGGAGAAGGGTGAATAGTGCCCGATTCCCGCTTGCCCAGGGCTCGGCGATCGATCGGCGATTTCTCGCGATCGATCGCGAGCAGCAGTGCTGAGGCAGAGAGCTTCAGCGATCGATCGCGAGATGCGCGCGATCGATCGGCGAGGCCGCGATCGATCGGCGCTAGCTCCGCGATCGATCGCGGATTGATGAAAAATGTTGGGCGAGGCAGTGTGTTCTCGCGATCGATCGGGGCTTGATGGCGATCGATCGCGAGACACCAAAATTAATGTTTTTGGGTGTTTTTGTGGGATTTTTGGTATTGGACTATTATTGGGTTCTAATATTGGTATTTGTGAATATGTAGAACCAACCCAGGTGGCAACGCAGCCAAGGAATTGAGGTCCAACCACATTCCACATTTTGGAAAGGTACGTAGTGGACGTACGGGCACCCAACGGTAACATGTATTTTATATACTCTTTGTTTATGCATTGTGGATGCGAGTATATATGTGGTATTGCATTGTGGATGCATATACATGTTGATTTATGCCATATGAGGTATTGCATTGTGGATGCATATACATGGTAATTTATGCATATTGATGTTAGATGCATATTATGATTATTGGATGCACATCCCATGAGTCGTGGTCATCCTTTGATGATTTTAATGCTTGCCGCTTTTTGTATTGGTTCCGCTAAATGTGAAGCGAGGGGTGGGAGCGCCGCATGTCACATTTGAGCGTGGTTATCATATGGGGCGAGGAAAGGGTATTTGCCGCTCTCTGTGAAGCGAGGGGTGGGAGCGCGGCATGTCCATTGTAGCGAGGTTATCCTATGCCGCCCATATGAATATAAGCGAGGGGCATTAAAATACACTGTGATGGACAGACTAGGGAATGGTGACCAATATGTGGTACAGTTGAGATGGTATATGATGTCATGACATGTTTTGGCCATTAAAAATAATCTATTGATTATACTCATGAGTTATGGTACAGGGACGACCAAACGGGAAGCGTTTGAAATGCACGGGAAACAGGAAGTGTTTCATATTGATTATGCATTTACGCTTTATCTTCATATTGTGTTGAATATGAATGATTATTATTGCTCATGTTTGGGGGTTGTCCTTGTAGGTACCTTTTTGGCATGATAGATGGGCTTGAACGGGTTGAGACAGTGAGCTTCACGAGCATCTTTGGTAGATGAAAGGACATGATTCTTTTGTATAGTGCCTACTCTAGGAGTAGCGTAAAACTATAGTGGACACATTCATTTGTTGGAATGTAATTAATCCTTTTGGTAGTCCTTTATTTTGGCATGTAAATGCTTAAGCTCATAGACTCAACTTGTTTACTCTACTCTGATCATTTATTTAGCTCTATTATGCCTTTATTCCGCACTTAAGGATTAGGGTCCTTACATTTATACTCTACAAAGTCCCGTGGTTTTTCTCTTCATTTTGCAAGGTGTTCCACGTAAAAAATTGTGGTGTCTCTCATATATTTTTTATTGCACTTATTCTACCGAACCTAAGAAATTTTGATATCACATCATTTACGCCTTCTGTGAGAACCATTGAGTTAAGGCGTTGAAGCAGGAAAGTATTTTACAGAGGAAAAAGAATGGCAAGAAGCAAAGGTTGATGACAGAGTTGGAGGGGGTATGCCCCAAATCCTCCTTCACATTCGTCTCCATCACGTGCAGATGGAGATGATGGTGTTGAGTCATCATTTAACTGTCCTCCTCAGACTGATTTTGTCTGATGTGTCGATTTTATTACAAATTATTTTACTGTAACTATCTGACGGTCCACAGATTTTGTCTGGGCACTTTTTTTTGGTGTTCGATTTTTCCTCGTTTTTCTTTTGTTTAATTCGATTTTTATATTCTTAATTTCAATTCATAAGCATATTTTCCATCAATCATAAAAATTAATATATATTATCATTTCATTACTAACATAGTAGTTATTTTTTGAGCAACATACGTAAGTAGTTGTTAACAGTGTAATAAATTTTTTTTTCGGTGGATGGGCGAAATATTTCTGCACACAAAGGGTTTCAAACTCGAGTCTATTTTCAAAGACTGAGATGAGCTTACCACCCCGACAAAAGCTGAAAGCTCTATTAACAATGTGATTTAGTAGCATTTTGACAATATTATGCTCATACGATCTGGTATGCCGACATAAACTTTGCTTCTATACATATATTAGATACAGACGCGATATCGAATAATTAGAATATTTCATCCCAAAGATACATTATATGTAAGAATTTTAGAATATTATCTTATCATGTTTTAATTAATCAGTCGTCATAAATAATCTAATGTCACTAATGTAACTTATATTGTGCATATATTATTTTGTCCAAGTTGATCAATAAATTTCGACCGAATGGAAGAAGAATACAAGCCTAAACCTCTAATTATAATCTTCATTAATATATGGAAGGGCGGACAGAGGGTGGTGGGCAGTGTTTTCAAAACCGGACCGAACATAAAACCGTTGCCTTACTGGTTACAGGTTCGATCGGTTCAACCGGTTAAGCCACTGGTTCAACCGGTGTGACGTCAGCATGATGTAATATCTATATCTAATTTTTGTAAAATATTTATAATATGTATTTGCAAAAGTTTCAAACGTTCATAATAATAAAAGAAATATCATTGTAGTAATATAGCATGGAGACCAATATTTTACACACTCTTTCAATAATTTCATCTATTTAAGTTTATAACTATTTTTTTGTAAATATAAACTTTATATAAAAAAGAATTTACAAATACACTAATTAGTCATGTATACACCAAATCTGTATTATATTATTCAATAATGGACTACTATATTATTACAAATACTTTAGTATTGATTATCAAAATTAAGAGATTTTTATTTTTTGATACAATATATTACTTTTTGCATCTATATATAAGACTGATACAAATATCAAAAACATATAATGGGTAAATGTTAAAACTAATAGTTTTATGGAGTTGATGCAATACAAAATTAAATCTAATATATATAAATAAACTACATGGAACCTCTAATCATGGCTGTAACATTTATTTGGGTATTTAGGAAGGAATGGTAAAACTTAAAAGGGATGATAACAAAATAAAAATTGGAAAACTATAAATAAAAAAAAGGAGTTTTGAGCGGTTCAACCCGGTCGACCGGTTCACCGGTCGATCGATTTTTTACCGGTTCGCACCGTTTTTTACACTGTCGGTTTTATTGGGTTAACCGGCCCGGACCAAGCACCGGTCACCGGTTGGACCGGCTGGTCCAGGCCGGTTTTAAAAACATTGGTGGTGGGGGTAGTCGCATCCCGAAATTTTTAGTGTTTTTTATAAAAATAAATGTTTAAATTTATGTTTTGACCTCAATTTTAAAAATAAATAAATAAATTTGCCTCCATCAAATTATAACCGTGGTAATATATTTAAAAAGAGTAGAAATTTAATAAATTCTTTGAAGAATATATCCCTTACCACTAGACTAAAAGTTTAGTTGGTAGCAGATGCGCAATTTTATTCCTTATAATGATAGCGCAAAGCCTCATACTAAGCGATGTGGACATGAGAGGTTGCGTCTTATAGGTGTCAATGACCTAGACTATTAAGCCAATAAACGACAGATGACTGCACCTTCGTCGACGAGCGCCTACTTCGTCGACGAGCGCCTAGAAGGACTTGCTAGGCAAGCACATCCCAAACAATCCCCCCAGAAAGTACTTCATGGGCGACTCGAACCTATGACCTCGCTCTGATACCAATTGAAAGATCAAACGATTACTACTATGCTAAAAGCTATAACTGGTAGCATATGCGTAACTTTATTTCCTTATATTAGCAGCGAAGCCTCGTACTAAGCAACAGCAGGACATGAGATGATGCACCCTATAGGTGTCAATGAGTCATACTGTTAAGCAAATAGACGACAAATTGCACCTTCATCCACGAGTATAAAAAGGATTTGTTGGCAAATAGAGCCCAACAGTTTTAGAGTTCTTGAAACCATGTTATCCTACAAATAAGAAAAATAAAATAAAAATTAAACCTATTAGAAACATCCATGTGGCCATTGTCCACGTCAATCTTACGTGTTAGGTCCCTGCTTTCATACATCTGTCGATTGTGAGGGCATCAAATTCGCCGTCGTGGAGGGAGTTGGCACGGCGGCGGAGATACTAAATATTCTATTTCCGTGGATATAATTAATTTTGTAATCTAAATGTCATTATTACATAAAGTTGATATTTTTATTAACCTGAACATAAACGAATCCATATATATTTGTATAATAATATAAATTAGTTCTTAAAAAAATATTTATATGGTATATTCTTTAAGATAAGGCTAGAGAAACTTAAGCTTGATCTCTTAGCAATTTTTATTTATTTTTGCCTAAAATGTATAATCCATCTTTTATTCTTCGTATTTGCCGATGTTATTGCCTCGAAAAATATAGGACAAACTCAAGGTTGAACGGACATAGTGTGGTGGGAAAGCTGCCCCTAAAAAAAACCTTTTTTTTGTTAATATCTTTTAAAAAAATGTACTATCAATACCTCCCAAATTTATCCCGTCTAAAATTATAATTTGACCCCATAAATTTTTTATATACTCCAATTTTTATCTTATATCTTTCACCTAAACAATAATTCTTAATTCGCCATAAAAAAATATTTTTTTAATAAATGGACTAAAATTCAAAAATTAAGGATAAAATGCACATTTCAATTGTATATCTAACATAAAGAATAAGATTATCTTGATAAAATAAATAATCAGATACAAAAGATTCTTATAAACTTTCAATCTCGTTTGCTTTTTAACTTGTGAGATTATTCTTGGAAATTGTATCTTTCATTAATATGGGATTTTAGAAAAAAAATCAAGATTTTAATTATTTCAAAGAGAAAATTACGTTTTTAACCATATCCCCATGCAACGAGTGTACATGGATTTCTTATAAGAAGGATAATTAAGACGAACACCGCCCCCCAACCCCACACATTTCTTGGGTGTTGAATTTAGGGCCCCACTAAGGGGAATTGTTTTTGTCCATTACTATGTGGGTGCAACTATAAAATTACCCAACTCTCTCCAAGTTTTCTCACAAAACACAAGCTTCTTTCTCTCGCTCTCCCAATTAAGCCAAATCTTGTCTTTTGCTTGCGCCTCATTCGAGTTCCTTGGTTTACCACTTAATCTTTTGTCTTGAATTTCTCCAAATTTGCTATCCATTCTTGCCACATTTATCCAAAAACAGGGACCTCTGTTTCTCAAGAATAGTACCAGTAACAACAATTATTTCCATCTTAGCAAAGGAGCAAAAATGACCAAGCAGAATGTGGTGGTTTCCGATGCCAATTCAGGGATCAACATGGCCATCACGGTGGCGGTTTCTGGCTCCACACTTTACACCACAGCCGCGCAAAAGCCGCCGGTGGTGCCGCGCAGTGCTTACATCACTATTTCTAAGAAGAAACTTCTGCAGAATCTTGAAATCAATAGCGGTGCTAGAATCCACTCTTGGGTTGATTCCATGAGAGCTTCATCTCCCACAAGTATGAACACTTCTTCGGATGACTACAACTCTTGGATTGTAAGCCTCGTTCTTTTTATATCGTTTTTTTAACAATTAATTTAGCGGACGGATATTGAACTTAAATCTGTAACTGTAAACAGGCAACGAAAATTTGCATGACCTTAGCATTTAATTAATTAATATTAATAATTAATAAACTTAGAAATGTTTAGAAGGTCACCGCTAAGTTTTGGGATATGCATGGCGAGGAAGTAACCATGACATGTGAACATCTTGTTTTATGTGTTGTCATGCATACACGTGTGAGTATTCTGATTTATTTTGAATATATTAATATTTTGGCTGTTCAAAAATAATAATAAAGAATAATTTTGGATGAAAAAAACTGCAGGTGAAGCATCCGTCGGCACTTGACATGTTCGACCAAATAACGAAAGCTTCGAAGGGAAAGCAAATAGTGATGTTTTTGGACTATGATGGTACCCTTTCTCCCATTGTTACCGACCCTGAGCGAGCCTTCATGTCTGAGGCGGTCTGTATTCAAAATTATTATTTTGCACATATATCTGATTCCATTCAATTAATATTTCTTAGCCACTTTTGGTTGCAGATGAGAACAACAGTGAGGAAACTTGCCAGGTATTTCCCCACAGCCATAGTGAGTGGGAGGTGCAGAGACAAAGTACGATTATTTTATTTTGAAGGAAATGTTTAAAGTCGATTATGTGTAACATTTTACTAATTGAGGCTTTGTATAGGTATATAATTTTGTGCGTTTGGGGGAGCTGTATTATGCTGGAAGCCATGGCATGGACATAAAAGGCCCATCAAAAGGTTCCAAACATAAGAAAGTGAGCCTTTTTAAGCTTTTCTTGTTTTATCCACCAAGAACCAGATCAATACATGATGATATAAACACATTTGAAAACTGAATTTAATATAAATATTTTTCAGGGAACGCAAGCTGTTCTATTCCAGCCAGCCAGTGAGTTCCTTCCCATGATAGATGAGGTGAAGTAATTATATAAAGAGCTTCAATATCTTTTAGTGCTACTTTTAATTTATATTCATGTTTCATCGTTCAGGTTTATCAACAACTGTTGGAGATAATAAAATCCACCCCAGGTGCTATGGTGGAGAACAACAAGTTCTGTGTCTCTGTACATTTTCGATGCGTTGACGAGAAGGTATAGATACATATATGAATATAAGTATATCTTCCACAAATAAACCAACCAGTGGTCATGAAATTTGGATTGAATCTCAGAAATGGACAGAACTAGCTAAAGAAGTCGGGTCGATTCTTGAAGGGTACCCAGGTCTTCGATTGACTCAAGGAAGAAAGGTGTTGGAAATCCGTCCTACAATTAAATGGGACAAAGGGAAGGCTCTTGAATTTCTTTTAGAATCACTTGGTGAGTTTCCCAATATATGAACATAATAAAGAAACAAGTCAGTAGAGAGTTAAACATAACATAGGATGTTTATTCCACAGGTTATGCCAATTGTAGTGATGTGTTTCCTGTTTATATCGGAGACGATAGAACAGATGAAGATGCTTTTAAGGTATCCAAATTGACTTTAATTGTTATTGCACTGTGGCTTTTTTTTTCATTTGACTTTGGTAGTTGATGCTCTCTGTTTTGTTGTATCTTAAATGAAGGTGCTGAGACAAAGAGGACAAGGATTCGGGATTCTTGTTTCCAAAGCACCGAAAGACACTAATGCATCATATTCTTTGCAAGAACCATCCGAGGTATGATTCCACGAGATGTTGAGATCCCATATTCCAGTTTTATTATTTTCTTATATTTTATTTTTTTATCATGAAATATTCTTTTACTTGAATTGAAATGTAAAAAAAATTCCAATTTTGGTTATGTATATTTGCATTTTGGTGATTCGGATCCTTCTTCGTTTCGACAAATTTCATCTTTAGTTTGTTTGGTTATTTTTTTCCAATGTGGCACTGATATGATGTCTACGTGCACGTGTGCAGTACTATGTCAACACTCCCGATCAAAAATTACAAAAAATGAGAGATACTGGAATTGCAAATGTATGAAATTGCTTTTCCCAAAATATTCTCCCTTTTTCAATCCATCGGAAATGATTTACAAAGGCAGTAACGAACAATTACATGAACCCAACAAAATCTTTAGATCAAATTGATTATCATAATTAATGCCACTTGGCCCAGCTTTGAAAAATAGAAAAATCCATTTTACACTTGTATGTAAAGTTACATAAAAGGGGAATCGACAACAAACCCATCAACACCGGTTATTGTAAACAACCTCTTCGAATTAACTTCACTTCCTCCGTCAGCTCATTCCTTTCCTTCTAGCATTTGAAAGCTGGCCAGTCTTTCTTCTTTTATTCAATTAATGGTTAGAGAGAGATCATGAGAGTTCACGCAGCTAATAGGAAGGAATAGATAGAACAAGATAGGAGAAGTCCGGCTTTTGATACTATAACATGAACTCTTAGAAAGGTGTAGATTAGGTACGTGTTCTTTGAATGAAAGAGATGCCGTGTCTCCCGCTGTTCTGTGTGGTGAAAGCATGGAATAGGTCAAGTTGAAGACAGAAATATCAAATTAAATAAACAATAATGCAAATCATAAATAAGAAAAAACAAATTTGGCCGATATGTCCTAGATAATAACTTACTGTACATAACTGACTCATTGGTAGTTCTCTTGCCATAATAATTACATGTAGTTTATTTTTTTTTTTAAAATATTGTTAATATAAATGAAAAGGGTACTTTTAATTATAGCATAACATATATTTAATTATTAGTAAATATTAAGCTTTATTAATGTAATAATGTTTTAATTAATTTGGTTATTGTACGTCTATTAATACAGGTAATGGCATTTCTACGTCGGTTAGTAGAGTGGAAAAGACTCTCACTAAGACGAGAGTTTAGAATGAGAAGGCAGGTTGAAGCTATGAGCATGACTCTACCAAATTGACAAGCCTCTGTATTATTATTATTATTATTATTAATATTATTATTATTATTATTATTATTATTATTATTATTATTAAGGATGTATTTTCTTGGTAGGACCAAAAGAAAGTATTTAGTTTCAAATTTGTAACATCATGATTATATGAAATCAGGGAAAGCAGAACGAGAAAAAAATAATTGTATCTTGTTCTCGATTCCCTTGTATTTGCAACTTATTAATAACAATCTTCATGTCTTGGTAGGTTCTGAATAACTTAGAGGCACTGATATTATAAGTTGCAATGGTCAACTAATATGAAGCTAAATTTATAAAATGGTAAATTTCAAAATTGCTCCTATATAATAATGATATTTTCAATATTAGTATCACATTTTTAAGACTAAGCAAATATAGTCCCACATAAATTATTTTAATTCATGCTAGTCCCAAACTTTTATCACTAATCAAATCTAGTCCAACAGAAATTATATTTTATTAAAAGTGGTTCGAAAGCCTACTATTCAATTATATGACCATTTTTTATAAAATATTATTTCTGTTGGACTAGATTTGATTAGTTATAAAAGTTTGAGAGTAGTGTTGATTAAAAACAACTTTTATAGGACTATATTTGATTAGTATTAAAAATTTGAGATCAGTATTAAAAAAAATCGATATTATATGAAACTACTTTTGTAATTTCCTCATTTATGAGCAGTAAAAGTAAGATCGAGCAATTATTTGAATCAAGCCATTGTGTGCACGCATCGTCATTGACCGACTCACCCTCGTGCTATATGAAAGAAAGATGGTGAATGCCACCTGAACCCATCATGCCTAGGGTTTGACCAGATACGGAAATTCCAAAAGTCACAGTTTGGGTTCAGTCACGCGCGAAGAACATTTAAAAACACGCACATACACACCACTGACACAATTATTGTTCATGTGCCTCTCCAGTCTCCAGTAATTGCTTATATTTTTTAGTCTGTCATTAATTAATTCAATGGTAAATTTTAAAAAGGGTAAAAGACGTTTAACTACCTAACCTTCATCATATTTAACATTTTACTCCCTAATATTTCAAAATATGTATATGTATAACCCCCTAAACAATATTCTGGAACAATTTTTTCGAATAGTTTGGCTGCACAATCTCTCACATGCATCCCGCATGCCACGGCCGATGGTATGGATGTCTTTACATGAATTTTATGCAGGAATTTAACGAGTATACATATCAGAAAATACATGAAAGTGAATTTTATAAGTATACCCACGGTCGATGAATTTAACCGGTAAAATTTCTGCACAAATACAAAAAAAGACATGCATACCATCGACTGTGGCACATATGACGCACGTGAGGGAATCTGCGGCCAGAATATTCCAAAAAATTGTTCCTGAATATTATTCATGGGGTTAAGTGCACTACATACAATTGTCCAGGGCAGGGGTGAGTGCACATTTTGAAAGGTTGGGGGTAAATTGCTAAATGTGGTGAAGGTAAGGGGGTTGAACGCTTTTTACCCTTTAAAAAATGATCAATAGGATATAGATCTTTTCAATAGTAGTTCCAAACTTTTAGGAGTAATCAAATATAGTCCCACATAAATTATTTATAATAAAAAATAATGATACATAAATGTTTTTTACAAATTTAGTCAAACATAAATGAATTTTTAACACATCAGTTTTAGCATATAACTTTATTGTGGCAACTGCTATTCCCGTTTCGGCCGCATTTTTACAAACCATGATTGGGCATATAGAGGAAATTGAGACCTTGTCTTGTGAAAAATTTGTTTCTATTTTCCTGCAATGACAAAATGAAGAATATGATGCAATATATGCTATCATGTCCAGAACTTCGCATACATGTTTCATGGTGGCTAGAACAATGAAACTACAGAAATTAAATGAGACGGCTTACCGTAGAGGATAGAGCGTCTGGCATTTACCAAAACCCATCGCCACATTTTGCTGGTTGTGCTAATAGACGTAGTTATTGCTCCGCAGTAGATGGCTTAGAACACAACTTACAAAAGCTAACCCTCAATTCTTTGATCCATTTCTATAATTACTTCAGCTATTTATGACTACCATACGAATACCATATTTCTCAAGCTATTTTAGGTTATCGTCAGTGATAAATACAAAAGACGTTTTTGTTGGTTCTTCATTTAAGTCTCATACTTAAATCAGATTAACTCAGCAATTAAGTGGGAGATGAAAAGTTAGGTAGGTGAAAAATCAGTTTTCCCGAAATCCATGTAGTAAAAAGATAAGGCTGCATTTGCAGCAGCGACAGGCGCGACGCAGCGAAGCTGGCCGAGCGGACGGACGGACGGCGCGCTAGGGGCATTTCCACTTGACTACAATCTATTGATTTTTTTATCAATATAAACAAGCCATAAGTGTTTCAAAGTTCCAATGTGGGATTTCTATTGTCAATTGACCATTCAAAGTTCACTTACAAATTTTATTATCATTAACTTAAAATTGGTCTTCTCACTCGAGATTCACATGTGGGTTGCCATCATGGTTGGAAATCAATTTCATGGGCTTCAATCACATTTCCCTTGATGAAATCTCTACTCGATCTCTCGTTAGACCTTTCATTATTGAGTCCGCAATGTTTTCTTTAGACTTCACATAATCTAAAGAACAAACACCGGCTTTCATTGATTTTCTCACGGATTTATGTCTCTGACGTATGTGTCAAGATTTTCCATTATACACATTATTTTGCGCTCTCTCCACAGCTGACTGACTATCACAGTGCACGCTAATATGTGGCACATGTTTTGACCACATTGGAATGTCCTCCAAGAAACTCCGAAGTCAATCAGCTTCTTCTGCTATAATATCTAAAGCTATTAATTCATATTCCATAGTTGATCTTGCAATACATGTATGTTTGCATGATTTCCATGAAACAACTGCACCTCCAATTATAAATATATATCCACTTGTGGACTTTATATTCTTGGATTCAGATATCCAATTCGCATCTGAGTACCCTTCAATTACTAGTGGATATATCGTATAATAGTATGTAGTTAATAGTATATCTTAGATATCTGAGAACTCAAACTACCGCCTTCCAGTGCTTATAACTGGGATTACTCGTATATCTGCTCAATTTGTTGAATTAGTTAACTATATCAGGTCTAGTGCAGTCCATGAGGTACATGAGACTGCCTATGATCCTATAGCACTCAAGTTGTCACACACCTTATCCGCGATTCTTACAAAGATTTGACACCACATCCATAGGTGTCTCGCGATGGTATTATTTCCCTTGACAAACTTGTCAAGTATCTTCTCGACATAATGACTCTGGGAGAGATAATAACCATCTGTATCTTTGGAGATTTTCATTCCAAGAATCACATCTGCAAGACCTAGGTCTTTCATATCAAAATTTAGCGCCAACATTTTCTTCGTAATTGTGATGTTACTATAATTACCAACAATTATCATGTCATCCACGTATAAACATATTATCGCAGTTTGTATTGTCTCATTTCAGGTAGACACATTTATCGCATTGATTTGTTTTAAACCATTTAAAAGTATGACGCTATCAAACTTTTCATGCCATTGTTTAGGTGCTTGTTTTAATCACAATGATTTTACAAGTCTACACACATTTATTTCTTTACCTGGAACTACAAACCATTCAGGTTGGTCCATGTAAACCTCCTCTTATAGATCTCCACTTGGTAAAACTGTCTTTAAATCCATTTGATGGATCTATAGGTCATATAATGCAGTAAATGCAATTATTAACCTAATCGACGTTTTCCTGGATACAAGAGCGTATGTGTCAAAATTGTTGAGCCTTAAATGTATTGTTGAGTTTAATGCTTAATTTATCTCCGAATTATTTATGGGTTTTGATGATCAACAAAACTTACATTTGTTGTACTAATATGTCTACTTAGTGTACAGGGTTAGATTGATAAATTGGTTGGAAAGACCAATGGAAGAGAACCCAAGTTATACAATAACATATGCGAGTTCATAGGACAAGCGGTGATTTTTATCAAGGAATCTATTGAGCTTGGACGAGAAGGAATGCCATCTATGAACAACCAAACTAAGTGTTCAACATGTGTGAAATGATGTTGGAACAATATCTTATGATGGGATGAAGACCCACAAACCAATGGTCCGTTGGTGGGCAAGTTCGTATAGAAGCCACTTGGAGCGCAATGCAATGTTTTGATTATATCTCTTGGCTCGATGCTTTGAATAATGTGAATCTAAAAAGGTTGGAAAGCCAACACAATATCCTAGATTTCATATTCAAACATCTCAGTCCAATTCGAATTGCATCATTGAGCAAAATGGCATGGAAGTCATAGCAAGTGCAGATTGTAGCAAGGTTTGATCGGCTGTAGCATTTTGGGCATAACTTCTTCAGGCGATCCGGGCCATCACCTCAGGTGATCCAAGCCATGCATGCCAACGCCGCGCACCATCGACCCAGGCGATGGCACGCTGCGTGCCTGGCGATCTGGATCGCCCGAGGCGATGCCTGGAACGCCTGAGGCGATCTAGAATTGATCCTACGGCAAATTTTCAAAGGCGATCGCCCGAGGCGATGGGGACATTGCCTGAGGTGATCTGGGCCAGATTTGAACGTTAAAACGTGGAGATGGAGATCGCCCTAGGCGTTGGCCAATGCGATGCACGAGTGATTCAAGCCTTATGTGTAGCAACGGCTAATAAGAGCCTTGGGGGCCTCCTACACTATAAATATGGATGTTTTGGACCATTTTGAAGACAAGAAACAAGCCTACAAATTTCAAGAAAGCTTTGCTTATTCAAATTTCATCTATCATTGCAATCTCCATACATTTGTGTTGTATTGGATTTTGTAATTCATTTCTTTTGAGAGAGTCTTGTGTTCTTCGTGTTGTTACACTGTGAAGGTGTTGTTGATTTAATTGTAAGGTCCTCCAACACCGACGCAAGTTGGAAATTGTAAAGTCATCAACAAGTAAAGTTGGTGCATGTGTTGTGGCTATCCTTGGAGCCCTTAAGGCCAAGAAGACTCGTGAAGAGTGTTGGTAACTCGGGAAGAGTTTTGTGTGGCTATCATTGGATCCCTTAAGGCCAAGAAGACCCGTGGAGAATGTGGTGCTCGTGAAGAGCTTTGTGTACTCGGGAAGAGTTGTATTGTGGCTAACTTGAAGCTCTCAAGGCCAAGATCATTCGTTCTAGTGGAACCTCGGTTGGAAGTTATTTACCTGGGAAGGGGAGACGTAGGCGATTCATCGCCGAACTTCTATAACAAATTCTCTTATCTTTTATCGCTTTATTTATATTACGCATTTATTTACTTCTTCATTTTATTTATTTATCGATTGACTTGAAGTCTTCCGCAACGCAAACTCATTATTTTTGCAAACTCGTTTTAAAAAGCTAAAGTAGTCAAGGAACCTCATTCACCCCCCCCTCTTCGGTTCCAATAAAAATAATCAACACTACCAGTTTGCCTGTAGTCTTTGACTACAAGCCTAGCCTTGTACTTATCTACCGTACCATCAGGCTTCATCTTCCCTTGAAGATCCACTTGTGGCCTAGTGGTTTACAACCTACAGGAAGATTCACTAGTTCTTAAGTATGATTATGCAATATATATTCTATCTCACTATTCACCACTTCTTTCCAAATATCACAGTCTTGAGAGGACACTCATTCCTTGAAAGTAGCCGGATCCTTTTCCAACAGATATTAGGAAATCCGAGCCAAAATACTTCTCCTTTCTCGCCTTTTTGCTTCGCCTAGGCGATTGTGATGACCAGGGATTATAGATGTTAATCCCGGAGTGTTAATAACCCCTAAAGTTGTTTTACGTGGCGATTTGGAGTTTAATCGCGGTGTTGGGCCTTCTGGGCTCGTTTATTTGGGTAGTTGGGATCGTTGGATCCCGAGGTTAAGATTGTATTCTCATTACGATGTAAAACCTAAGAGTTGGGTTTTTGATGTGTCTCGGGATCTGAGGTGCTTTGTGTGGGCACCGGTAGGGGGTTTTGGAGTTAGAGAGAGAGTTTTTGAAAACAGATGATTTTTAATGAATCATGATGTATTTGTGGGGCTATTAGTATTTCGGGGTATTTTTGCTATAAATATCAGTTGAACCCGAGATTTTAATTATTGGAAGCCTTTTTCTCCTCCAGCTCGTCACTCTCTCTCCTCGCGTCTGCCCCTTTTCCCGTCGCCCCAACCCCCGCGCGTAAAAGCGCCGCGCCCGCCGCCGTCCGGCCACCATCCGGCGCGTCCGGACCGCCGCTAGCTTCGTCTCTCCGAGGCGCAGCTTTCCACACCGGTAATTCGAAGTTTCGTCGCGATTTGCGTTCGGATTTTGCAGAAAAGCGCAGATGCCCAAATTCTAGGGTTTATCAGATTTCGACCGTTTTCCTTCCGATTTTCGATTGGGTAACCCTCATTACCCCTTTTTCGTTCTTCTCTTGTAATTCCCTGCTATTTTTGGGTGGATTTGGTTCGAATTTCTCGCTGTGTGCGTGAGGTTGTGTTTTTATTTTTGGGGGTTTTGGCAGGGGGGTGATGATTCTTGTTATAGATCGATTATTTCATGTTTTAGGTGAATTATGGTGCTTGGTTGGGTTCGATTTGTGTTGTGGTTCGAAATTGTAGAGGGTGTTCTTGAACAATTTTCGATAATGTCTCATTCGATTTCCCCTCCCTGCAATTGCCCTGCCCCGGGTCTTTTAAATAGTTAATTGTCGTGTGTTGGCAATATTTTTGTATAAGGGTTATGGGTGTGCTTGAGCATGGGTTGCATGTTCGTAAATAATTGTGAATTATTTATCGTATTAGCACATCATTCCTCGGGGCATGGAACTCGAGCAAGGTTTGGCTCGGACTTCGGAGATTTAAGGTACGTGCGACGTACGAGCATTACTTTATAGGAGAGCATTGTGAAATGCATAATGTATTTTGATTGCATTGAATAATTGTGTGTATGGTGATATATATGTGTTGATATAGCTATGGAGCGACCTAATCTTGACATCGCTGCCACAAGCGTGCGTAATACTAGAGTAGTATAACCTTACATGATATATGGGGTACTGGTTTTATATGACAATTGTAGGGCATTGAGGTGCCTGAGAATGACTGTGAAATCATGTAATCATTGTAAGACATTTGAGATGTCTGAGTATAATGGAGAATTGGTAAAATAAATGCGAGGCATTTGAGCTATCTATGATTGATAGCGAAGTTGAGAAATCAGTATT
Organism: Haberlea rhodopensis; assembly: GCA_907163345.1. Classification (NCBI taxonomy): domain Eukaryota; kingdom Viridiplantae; phylum Streptophyta; class Magnoliopsida; order Lamiales; family Gesneriaceae; genus Haberlea; species Haberlea rhodopensis. The sequence goes on along the minus strand of CAJQUN010000003.1, from coordinate 2,765,343 downwards.
AGATATTGAGATATCTATATTTGTATGTATAATGAATTTGGAATCATTAATTATTGATATTTGAAAATCAGGCATGCGATGAGTTAATCAATGTGTTGATTTACTGATTTTTGAGATTTGATGAGTTTGATGATTGTGAGAACAGGGACAGTACACGGAATCCCGGATGAGGATGTTGCCATCCAGTGAGTATCGTTTAAAATTCATTAGTATTTACTTTTGTTGTAAATTATGAATTTCATTATTGTGATTATGAGGTTTTGTGTATTGGTATGCTCACCCCGTTGGGGCTGTCTCTGTTGGGGCAGGTGAAAATGTTCATCAATGGCTGTGGAGCTGAGCTCGAGCTGTTGATTGGATGTACTCCCAGGATCGTGGTACCAGGGCTTGATGGAGTACGGTATCGTATAGAGTACTTATATACACCCGAGGATTATATATACACATTCATGATGCTCGCATGTGAGCACGGTTATACTTGTATATGGGTTGTATATAAAGGCATGAGCCTTTCTCTCTTTCATTCTATATTGCATGCAATTAAGGGTAGAATTGATAATGATATGAGAGTCATTGGTGTATTATGTGGGTGTTGAAACCCACTTTTGTTGTCTTATGTATGGTGTCTTCCCTGGCTGGGAATTTATTTAGTGTTGCTGTATTCTGTTGAGCATTGTGTCTTCCCTGGCTGGGAATTATGTTATGTTTTGTGCTTTTATTTCGGGATAGCTCAATTTATGGGGAGACTCTGCCCAAATTTTTATAAAAGTCCACAATGTAAAAAGTGGTGTAAAGGGGATGGTAATGGGCGAACTCTATGTGTCTATTTGTTGTTAGGATGATGATCTTATAACATTGAGTATTAAACAAAATTTTGTAATTGCCATTCAATGGTAAAGCATCATCTGAGTTTCCCGATTGATTTTTATTGAAAGCATGTGCCACTCATAGTGGTTAATACACTAATCAAGGGTTAAGGGCTAGGGGGTCCTTACAGCGATCCCCCCCACATATATTTTAATATTGGTTTCAGACACGGTCCGAGTTTTGTGGGGAAAGATTTCTTCAAATGATGAAGCATCCATAGCCTTAATGATAATATTTACATGCATTTCTGTATTATCTGACTTGTATACTAGAAACCGATAGGCACTACTATCTTGCACATATCCGATAAATACATAATCCACTGTCTTAGGTTCTATCCTAGTCTCTTTAAGAGGATCCTTAAAATTTGTAACTAGGTGCACGACATTTCCACAATTCATAAGGCATTTTATCCAACTTTTGTGTGGTACTCTGTTTAGCACATAGTTGGAGGAAAGCAGATCTTCTCCCCCACAAGTACTGAGGTAAGTCAGAACTTATAAACATTGCATTCATCATTTTCTTAAGTGTTCTATTATTCCTTTCTGCAGTACCATTTTTCTCGGGAGAATAAGGTGCAGTGATTTGATGAATAATATAACCCTCAGCACATAGTTGTGCAAATGGTGGGTCATATTAGGTAGTAGGTTAAGAGAAATTAGCCTTTGTAAGGATTTATAATTCATATGTCCTAATTTACCATGCCACAAATGTAACGACTCACAAGAATAATCAAACTTTAAATATTGGCTTATTGGCAACAATCGCTATGTTATTTTTACTTGTGCTAGCCTCATCAGCTGCTTCAATATCAATCTCAACATCAACCTCTATACTAGACTTAGCCTTAGGAGCTAAAGTCATTACAATCTTCTTGAAGAGGTTATTGACCAAGTAGCATTTGCCTACGAGCATGCCACCCTTGGACAAAATGACTTTTGTCGGATTCAAACACGAGCCGAAAGCCTTTCTTGTTCAGCATAGCTCTCGAGATGAGATTTTTTTGAATCTCTGGCATATGGAGCACCTCGGTAAGAGTAAACTCTTTACTGGAAGTCATCTTTAGCACAACCGTCTCCTTGCCTTCAACTTTAGAGACTGCTGATTTTCCATGTAGCAGTGCTCATCATTTACCGGTTGATAGGTCTTGAACATCCATTGTGGGTGCATATGTGGCGAGTAGCCCCAGTGTCCACACATCATTCCTTGAAGTTGCCACAAAAAAGGTTCATCTTCGACACCACAGCCGTCAGATGCATGACATCCATGTCTGAGCTCAAGTTGTCCTCGGTAATATGGGCATGATAAGGTCTTTTGCCTTTGCCTTTGGTTGTTACTGCTTTTACCCTCATTGGTTTGGCGTTGGTTGTAGTCCTTGGCCTTATGGCCGGGCTTTCCGTACATGTAGCAGTCACATGTGAACCTCTTGTTATGAGCATCTCCTTTGGAATCATAAGTGCACTTGCACTTATTCCCGCGGGATCTGCCCCCAACTTCGACCATGTTTGCCTTAGAAATCATTCCGCTTGATTTCTTTTCGATTTTCTGGTTGTCTTGCTCGATGTACAGCCTCCCGATAAGATCCTTGAGACTTATCATCTTTCGCTTGTGCTTTAGGTAGCTCTTGAAGCCCTACAAAGATGACGGTACTTTTTCGATCATGAGAATGCCCGAGCAAGAATAGTCTGCCGATCATGAGAATGGCCGAACAATTGCTCGGCCCCGCATGGTCAAACAACAGCATAAGATCCCGTTATGACGGTTAATTAGCTCGAAGGGTCGAACGTGTGTTAATGGTGAATAATGGATGCATATTTCTCGAACACGTCGGGAGATGATCGTGCCAAAATCATGGGTAGATCATGCTCCAAAATCGAGGGACTATAACTGTCGGACTCAGCACTATAAATACAAGGCCAAACGATGGAAGAGGGAGGTTCAACTTTTCCCAAAAAATAATCTATAAATACACCAGGTTCTTCATATTGTTATTTAGCATATTTTGAAGGATTTATACAATTTTGCACATTTGAATCTTATCTCCCTTGTTATTTCGAGCATTGATTTGATCATCGAAATAGTCATTCCCAGGACTCCTCTCCGTCTATCTAATCCTTTGTTTTAAAGATTACTATGTTCGGAAAATCAATATGTGAGGGAACCAGAATTCAGTGGCAACATCAATAGACATTTGCAATTTATTTATTTTTGTTACATTATTAATTCATTTAAATGAAGCATTTATACATATCAATTCCAAATTTAAAAAAACTAAATTTACTTTTTGTTTATTCGATATGATTAATATACGATCATTGATCATATCAAGTACATTTGAAATATGATTTTGCAGTATATCGTACATAATATTTTTTTTTATTATTATAGATATTTTCATTTAAGTTTATAAAACTATCTGTATATATTCATAAGGTCGTCAACACAATATGAAGTGATATATGACCAATTCTAGGGTATCTTTGCATAGCTTTGATGCCGTGTCCAAGAGAAGTGAGTTTGATGTGGTCCCTAACAATATTATCGTCAGGTTATATCAAACTTTAATCATTAATATTTCAAAAGAAATATTTCAGATCAATAATTGACGTATATGACACTTTTCCTAAGAGATAACATAAAAACTTTCCTTCATATCATGCTGGAGAACGATTTAAATGGGGTATGTGGCAACGTTGAACTATTTTATGAAAATGTGCTCGAATGTGATAAATTTCATATATATGAAAATTTTACATGTTCACATATCAATAAGTTTGAACAGTGATATCTAAATATTTGAAAATAAAATAAATTTAACTGATTCATTGTAAATGTAAACCAAAGTATAATGAAATTTTTTTTTATCGTCACAATGAAATATTTTAATAAAAAAGTAGAACAAACTAATTTAATACATGCTTTCTACAAGTAGAGCTACAAGTAGAGCTGTTAAAACAGGTTTGACTCATCTGATTGGTTCAACCCAACCCGTCAAATAGGATGGTTGGGCCAAGAATTTTTCATCCCGACAAGGGCAGGCCTAAATGGGCCAACTTCTTTGGGTTGGCGGGTTGGGGTTGGCGTGAGTTAGGTTAATTAATTAATTTATAAGAAAATTTAAATATTATTTATTAGTAAAATAAATAATTTTAATTTATTAAAATATAATAAAATATATTTCTATTTTTTGGCGGGTTGGTCGGCTAACCCGCAACCTATCTCGGGTTGAATTGGGTTGGCAGTTTGGGTCGGACTAGCCTGTTTTAACAACTATATCCGCAAATTACTCGGTACATAATGATATCCTATTACGGGATAATACATGATATGGTCATTCTTGTTTGTACTATTTTTTATTTAGTTCATATTGTTTACATTGACGTGATTTAGTCCATTTAGTTTTCTGATTTGTCCCAAATCAGTTCTAAATGTTAAATAGACCGTTAAAACTAACGAAAATAGACTAAATCGGGTCACTTAAAACTTCAGGGACTGAATCGGGAATTGACGCAAACATTAGGGACTTATTCGAGAAATTTGATATTGAAATAATTTTTTTTTGATAAATTAAATTTTTCGCAAAATTTATAATGTTTTTGGCTACATTTATTTGAAATATCTTCGAATATATATTTTATATGTTTAGTTAACAAATTTCACTAGCTACTTTAATTTCATCCTTAAGTTGTTACTTACTGAATGCATTTTTAACTTCTAATGTTGATTTCTATTTAATTTACTGATAATAAATTCTAATTCATGGGCAATTATATCAATTATACAAAAAAAATATTAGTAGTACCTTGGATTATTTATCCAAGTAACTTAATTTATCAAAAAAATTATTTAATTTATTAAAGATTAAATAATTGTTCTATAAATTGATGACACATGTGACAAACATAATTAATTGAAATATAAAATATATCTTGTTTAATAAGTAAACTTGCCATCTAAATATATTTTATATGTCAATATGTTCTAGATTTTTCTTTTATTTTGTTTGAGTGAAAAAATAGTTTTATGTATAATTTAATATATTATATCATTATTTAAATAAAATAATTTTACAAAAAATTACCAAAATTATAAATAAAGTAACCATATTAATTACTATAATAATTAAAAATTTAAAGATTAAGTCAACCAATCTTTTTAAATTACACGAATCAGTCCCTAATAATTGTGTCAATTCCCGATTCAGTCCCTGAAGTTTTAAGTGACCCGAATCAGTCCATCTCCGTTAGTTTGACGGTGCATTTAACATTTAGGACTGATTTGAGACAAATTAGGAAATTAAATGGAATAAATCGGGAATAATTGCAAACAAGATATGTTATATCGTGCATTATCCCTCCTATTACAAACCTTAAAAATTATAGGGCACCGAGGCCCAATCTATATACGCGGTTGTTAGGCTCATCCCAATAATTGGTGTACGCCATCTCTCCTGGTTAGAACAGGTTTATGGTGCACACAGTGGTAGCTGAATAATTGAGTGTAAATGGTGGTAAAAGAAGGATCGAGCTTAAAGAGTGGTAGCTGAAAGGGGAAATTTTGATGGCTAGTGCTCTGGTTAAGTAAACAGTTGATTTATATGAAATATTCCTTTCTTATCATGCTCTGAAAAAGTCACAATACATGTGAGACATGTGAAAAATCCATCTAAGTGTCCTCTGGTATACTGAAATAACCAGCCGTGGTGGGCAATGTTTCGTAAAGTTATCTGTATCCATCATCACTTATATCACTTATATGAATCAGGTTTGGGTCTCATTTATAAACCAATTCAATATTATTAATATAAAATGATTGATATGTTAGTTTATATATTTTTTAAAAGATATGCTTTAAGATTGAGCTGATGTATAAGTGTGTCACAAAACAGAGTGCCTACAGATATTTCCTCATCATTAGAGATAACAATGGGTCGGATCTGGGACGCATTTGGCCAAACGTAAAACCCATCCCGCTACAAATAAAAGTTGTCTCAGACCATATCAAACCCGCCCTGCCCCGCTTGACCATTTTTTTTAAAAAAAAATGGTTAGCTAGAATGCAGTTGAAGCACAGAAATTGAGTTTTATTATTGAATTTCATATTTTTCTCTAGTAAATATTTATAATAACCCTTGTAAAACTATCTTTAAACTAGATCATTATTAATTTGCTCTCATTCACTTTAAAATATACTAACTTTTTTTAATATCAATACATTATTATTGATATAAAATTAAATAATATCATATTATGATCCAGCCAAGTGAAATGTATATTCAATATTAAATTTTAAAAAATTCAGGTCGGGTCCGGTCTGGGTTTGGCCAAAGGAACCCGCCGCCGCCCTTCAAAACTCGTTAGAGCGGGTACCCGGATCCATTGCCATACCTACCCATCATCGTAACCAAAATTAATTATATGATTAAGATAAACATACATGCCCTCCTAGTGAGACTTAATTAAGCGAAGAGGACTTTATAAAGTTTATCGTGTCTCTAATTATATATTAATTAAACCTTTAAAAGTGTTGACTTTCAAGTTATAACTTTGTAAGACAAGTTATGTGAAGTTTAAAGTATTTTATTTTAAAAAATCATACTTTATTATCTTATGCCCATTGGGTTTTTTGTTTACAATATTCATTTAAAAGAAAAAAGAGTTTACTTCATGAACAATAAATGTTGATATAATTTTGTATTTTAGTAAACTTACCATAACGTAATTGTTTTCCAATATTAAACATCACATAGAATTATTAAGATAGTTAATTATATATATATATATATATATATAGCTAAAAAAAATATGGCTGTAGATAATATAAATATTCATGGATTTTTGTGCTAACTATAGTCCTCGTCCTTACAAGTTCTTTTCGAGCTTTGTGGACTGTGTCATGTCTTGGGCCCGGACACCATCGTCTTCTACGATGACTAAATACTCATCCTATCTCTTTACAGTGGAATACCGGACATCAATTTTTGACAAAAGCCATAATATAAAACGTGCTAAAAATTATGGTAAATTTTAAAAAAATGGTTTTATAGTATATGAGTATTCGTTATATTACTCTCAAAAATTTAAAATTAATCAAATATAGTCTAATGAAAATTGTTTTTAATCAAAACTAGTTTCAAAGTTTTGTTTTTTTTATATATATAAAAAACAGTCTCAAACTTTTGTTTTAATCTAAAGTAATCTCAAAGTCTATATTTACTTATGAGACCACTTTGGTTAAAAATTAATTTTAATAGGATTAAATTTGTTAAAAATATTTATGTGAGATTATTTTTGATTAAAAATAATTTATATATGACTATATTTGATTAGTATTATGAAATTAGTATTGAAAAAATACATATTTTATCGGATCATTTTACGAAACTTAGACTAAAATTTAAATAAAATAAATCTAATACAGTAGAAAATTTAAAAACACACTCATCGGCCCCACTTAATACTATTAGACAAACACCAGTTGTACGATGAGTTGTTTGTTTCAAATAAAAGATTCCAACATGTGTTTTAAGCGAGAATTTCTCAATTATTGATTGCCCTTACAATTCATTATCCATTCCATTCTTAGCGTATAAGCCCTTTATTTCAATAGGTGACTTTTGTAGAGAAATTGGAGTCATGAGTACCAAAATCTCAAGCCGCTATATCATCTTCAATGTTAAAGATTGCAGCAATTTCCATCTTCCATGTTTCCGGCCGTATACCCTCTCTCGAGCACATTATAAGATCGATCAATCTCAGCGGTTCTTGAAATTCAACTCCAAATATGGGATTTCTACGTACGTTAATTATAATACCTTCCTTAAACTTCATCTGCATTGAGTTTCTTAGTTATTGCTTATTTAATTAACTTAGTTGGAAGTTTTTTGAAAATTTACAGGGCTGTGACTATTTCAGGCAACTTCCAACCCAGGGCATCATCTTCTCCAGATACTTCTACCTCACCATTGTAGTTAAAATTTACATTTGAGATCACATACAGTCGTATGATTTTGTTTTGGTGGAAGCGAGACAAAATTTAAGTAAAAAACAATTATTTTTTTCATTTCAGTCAAGATACAGAAGCACCTTCCTGCTTCTCCCTAGTTTAGTCAACTAATGTTTCTAAGTTGTTTGTATATACAGATAAATTGAAAGGCTTATTCTTTTTTTTTTTGTTAATACAGGAAAAAATGGTTGTTAGGCGTACTGCTAACAGTGATCTTACCTGCAGTCGGGCACAAAGGAGGACTCTTTTTAGGGCTTAAAGGTCAGTATATATTAATCAAGAACAGTTAATTCTATGACACTTATTTCTGACTAGTCATTTGTAGATCGTAAGTTGTATATATCGTGGGTACTGAACATACGTATATTTGGTTGCAGCGAAGATCGACAAAGCTATAGTAACGGTGGAGCATGTAACAGAAGTGGTGGAAGAGATAGCTGAGGAAGCGGACAAGATCGCCGAGGAGGTGGAGGCAAAGCTCCCCGGAGATTCCAAGCTTAGGAAAACTCTGGATTCGTTCGATAATCTTGCTAAAAGGGCAGTCAAGGAAGCCAAAGAAGCTGAAGACATCGTTCACAAGGTTCGTCTTACTTTCATCCTGTTACTAAGATTTGTCTGCGCAACCACTTCAGATGGAACAAAAATCTTGTCTTTTGCTAATAGAATTAACAGTATATAAAATTTGGAAAAAAATAAATATTTGATGATGTCAAATATCCCACTAGTCTTTTGTGATTTGCCTTTTCTTTGAGAACATTATCATGAATAGTAATGATTTATTTGATGTTACCCTTAAAAGCAGCTTTTTTAAAAGTACATCTTATTTCTATTGAAAATATTTTAAATAGAATATTCACAATGTATAATGGATAACCTCTTAAGAACAATATTTTTGAGGGTAGCATCAAAAAAATCCTAAGAAAGACGCAGTATGATATATGGTGAGGAAATTTTGTCGAGTTATATATTTATAATAATAATGATAAATTTATTACTCATTATTATTATTACGCCATAACTCTTGCCAGGTCAGTCGGCATTAAAAATATTATTATAAAGGCATGCCAATGCATGAATCACATGGTGAAGATTATTCTCAAGTCACCATCAATTTTAATGTTTTTTTGATATCAAATAAATTTTTAAAGTTATTACTACTAAATACTGATTATTATATTGAGGCGACCTTCATCTAACGCCAACCTGTCCTATTATATCTATTAACGGTGGACGTACATGTATTGTGTATGTAATAAAATTTAAAATTTTATATATTATATATGTATACTAAATTTTTATATTTGAAATATCTGATTTAAATATGATGCTTTATGAGGAAGACAATTACAACACATTTTTCGGAATGAAAAAAACTGGTGAAAAATTGGGAACTAAATTGAGAAGTTAATTTATGATCTTTCGATATTCCCCCTCTATCTCGTGGTCTCATGGTTTACTAAAGCAAATAGGATATTTTTGAAATTTCACAATAGTCATACCAAAGTGGTTACTCTAATTTGTTCACACGTTATAATATAGTATGAATATATATATGTGTGTGTGATTGTACACATTCATATTTTAGGAATTTCTTGTAGTCGAGCGTTGACTCTTGAAACGTGGTATTAGCAATGCATTTTTTAAAATTAAAATTTCAAGAATAGAAAACACTTGTATAAGTTGTCATGCTCTGGGCTTTTATTCTCTAACTCCTCAAAGGCAGTTAGTAATTTTGTTTTGTTAGTCATATTTCGTTGGATATCTAATGTGGCGTCGGATCCACAATATCTAGTGCCACTTCGGTAAAATCTAGGGCCACATCAGCTGTATCCAACATCACGTCAACAACTTTCAGTATCACGTTAGCACTACGGTGAATTAGCACAAAGTGCTAAAAAAAATGTGAAGTTATTGTATTACTATCAAAGTTTGACTAATTGGGACATTAAAATCCAAAATAGGCTAATTTATACAATGAATTTGACTATTTTGCCTTCCGAGAATACTGTCGTAAGTATAAAAATGTCAGAAACTAATATACTATTAATGTCAAAATACGGATGCGGTTTGTTCGTACACACATAATACAATCAATACCTCAAATATTTACCAGAAAGCAAATTACAATGAGAAGAAATTTAAAAAATAATAATGACAAAAGCAATAGAACTGCAATAGCAAAGCAACTGTCTGCCTTACCTGGATATTACTTGCCGCAAATTGTAGAAGATGAGCGACGAGGGAAATTTACTGTTGCGACAAGTCAAAGGGCAGATGTATGATTTTTATCAAATAAAAAATGGAAGGAGAAAAAGTTTTAGGGGGTCAAAATATAATTTAAGAGGGCAAAATATAATTTTTGGAGAGTAAATTATAATTTTTAAAATAAATTGTTTTCTAAGGCAAAAAGGTCTTTTTTTTTTTTGCAAAGGTCACCAAAATGTACATTCGCCATTGGCGTCAACTATATTCTTGTTGCATTTTCATCTTTAGGAAATTTCTACCATCAACTTACATGTAATTATCATAGAGTAAATTATATAATTATTGACTTTTGTATGCAATTGTCTAAAATAACTTATATTATGTGTTTAGTTCAAAAAATAAGTTAGAAAGTAACAATTGATGAATCTGATATGCTTGCAGATAAGAGATGTGGAGCAAGAAGTAGAAGAGGCGTTGTTGAAAGCTGGTAAAGATGAAATCAAAAAGTAGTGCGCTTTTATAACACTGTACTGGATATCGTTTTTTTTTCAATATTAAATAAATACATATTTACCCATCGCTTTGTTTTTATTTTATTTTTAAGTGTATATATTTGCATTTAACATATATACATGAAACCATTCACAAGATATATCGCAAACAATAATTTGTTGGATTAATAATAATAATTGTTGGGTTTAATAGAAAATCCCAATAATTATTTTTAATTTTGTTAATGTGAACAAAATTATGGTAAGTTAATTATGAATAGTCAATTAGGCTAAAGAAATCTCACGTTGAAAAGTTGAGGCACTTATGATTTGTTTATAATGAGAAACAGATCAATAGAGTTTAGTTAAGTAGAAAAGATGGGTGTCCCTCGCGCGCCGTCCGTCCGTCCGATTGGCTCGCCTCGGAACTTGTGGGAAGAAGCTATACTTTCCGTCAACTATGTGCTAAACAGAGTACTACATAAAATGTTGGATAAAACACCTTATGAATTGTGGAAATGTCGCGCACCTAGCTACAAAGTTTTAAGGGTTTGAGGCTGTCTAGCAAAAGTACCAATTCGTCCTCCTAAACGGACTAGGATATGACCTAACAGTAGATTGTGTATTTATCGGATATGGGCAGGATAGTAGTGCTTATTTCTGGTACACAAGTCAGATAATGCAGAAATGTATGTAAATACTATCATTGAGGCTAGGGATGCTTCGTTCTTTGAGGAAATCTTTCCCCACAAAACTCTGATAGTGCCTGAAACCAATGTTAAGAGAAATGTGGGGGATAGAGAATCTCAAGCGATTGTAGAATCGCCTAGACCAAGCAAAAGAGCGAGAAAAGATAAGTCTTTTGGCTCGGATTTTCTAACATATCTGTTAGAAAAGGATCCGGCTACTTTCAAGGAAACAATGTCATCTCAAGACTCTAATCTTTGGAAAGAAAGGTGAACAGTGAGATAGAATCTATCTTACATAATCATACTTGGGAACTAGTGGATCTTCCTGCAAGTTCTAAACCACTAGGCCACAACTGGATCTTCAAGAGGAAGATGAAGCCTGATGGTACGGTAGATAAGTACAAGTCTAGGCTTGTAGTCAAAGGTTATAGACAAACTGAGGGTGTTGATTATTTCGACACATACACTCATGTATCCAGGAAAACGTCGATAAGGTTAATAATTGCATTTGCTGCATTATATAACCTAGAGATCCATCAAATAGATGTAAAAACGGCTTTTATAAATGGAGAGTTAGAAGATGAGGTTTACATGGACCAACCTGAAGGGTTTGTAGTTCCAGGTAAAGAAACAAATGTGTGTAGACTTGTGAAATCCTTATATGGATTAAAACAAGTATCTAAACAATGGCACGAAAAATTTGATAGCGTCATGCTATCAAATGGGTTTAAAACAAAACAATGTGATAAATGTGTCTACGTGAAAGGAGACAATACAAACTATGTGATAATATGTCTCTACGTAAATGACATGATAATTGTTGGTAATAACAATAACATCAAAATTACCAAGAAAATGTTGTCACGAAATTTTGAGATCAAAAACCTAGGTCTTGCAGATGTGATTCTTGGGATGAAAATCACCAAACATGCAGATGACTATTCTCTCTCCCAGAGTCATTATGTTGAGAAGATGCTTGATAAGTTTGGCAAGGAAAATAATACTATCGCGAGAACACTTATGAAGATGGTGTCAAATCTTTGCATGAATCGTGGAGAATGTGTGCGACAACTTGAGTAATCTAAGGTCATAGGAGTCTCAATAATTGTTAGGTTTAATAGTTAAAAGCCCAATAATTATGTTTAATTTTGTTAATGAGAACAAAATTATGGTAATTTAATTATGAATAGTTAGTTAGGCTAAAGAAATCTCACATTGAAAAGTTGAGACACTTATGGTTTGTTTATAATGAGAAACAAATCAATAGAGTTTAGTTAAGTAGAAAAGATGGGTGTCCCTCACGCGTCGTTCGTCCGTCCGCTCGGCTCGGCTCGTCTCGACTCGACTCGCCGCGTAGCGCTTGTCACTGCCGCGAAGGCTGCCCTATCCTTTTACTACTCGGATTTCTGAAATGTATCTTCATCTACCTGACTTTTCATATTCTACTGAGTATTAAGTTTGAGACTTTTCACCTACCTGCAGAATTGATTTCAAATTTTAGTGTGAGACTTAAAACCATATTAATCTGATGTTAATTGTTGAGACTTTTCATACACCCCACTAAACATTACACTTAGTTTCTGAGACCTTTGGAGTGGTCTGCTGCTCAGCTATATAAACTGCTCCAGCCTTATGTTTTCATCAATCCAAAAATTGTTCACTCGTACATTTCATACATTTGAGAGTACTACACACTACTGGTGTTCAAGCGAGTCTGCTCGGATTTCTGCTTCATTCCGAACAGAGGCGATTGGGCGGTGTACCTTGGAACTCTCTTGTCCAGGAGGCCAGAAGTTTGTAGGCGGACAAATTTGAGTTTACGGGAACACGGCTTGCTGTGGCCTCGTCCTGTTCCAGTTCCAGTTGTGCAGATTTCGAACATTGTTTACATACTACTGCTATAAGTTTACATTATATTTTATTTTCGATCATAATTGTAATCTGATTATAATTCGGTTAACAGATAACTTGTGGGAATAACATAATTAACTTGACATATAACGCAAACTATAACATAAGGCTTAAATCGAGGGTAACTATTCAACTATCGTGAAGGAGATAGAGGGGAAAAACAGTGAAATATTAAGTAATATTACTTGCTCAAACAATCAACACCACATTGTAGAATGAAAATTTTGATGTTACCACAATGACAACGTCCTGGACCCATGGAGTAACCCTAATTATATCTTTTCTTCAAAAATATTAAGCTACAATAAGTTAAAATTTGTAATATTCATACCTCTCTATTAATTCCTCCAAACTAATTTTATTAGGTCCACTCGTAATCTTTTATTTTATCTTCCAATTATGAAATTGCTGATGAATATCCAAGATGCAGATATCCTACTGCGGATGCAACGTCTATCATTATTCTCAGTCTTTGAACAAAGTTAAGAATAGTTCATGTGAGTAGAGCCATTTGTGAGGTTTTCGTTGGGGATATCTGTCAATACTGAAGCCTTAAAATCAAGGTTGGAGAAACTAGTTATTGTTGGAAATTTGAAATGAAATATATATATATATATATATATATATATATATATATATATATATATATATATATATATATATATATATATATATAAAAGCTCGATCGATCACAACCCCTGCCGCGATCGATCGAGCAAGGCAGTATTTTTCCACTTGTTGGAAACATGGGAGCGATCGATCCCGGCCAGCATCTGTTTGGCAGATTGGTGTGTCCTTTCATGTTCGGGTGCTGTTTTTCACAATATGGTGCCTCCAAATGGTTTCCTTTTGGACATAACTCTAGACATACTATAAAAATAGAACATCTCTCACTTGAATTGAACATGAAATGTTAAATTCACACCATATTTGAATATCAAAATTTGAGTAATTTTTTGGGTCTTCATCCTTGTTCTGGTTGAGCGTTTTTGAACCTTTGTGGTTTAAATGATTTGTGATATGGAGTGCTCCTATCACAAATCATAATCGTTGTATCTTGGGAGACAAATTGTTAATTGAACTGTTAGCACCGTAGCGAAGCAATAATGTCTTAAGGACGGAGATTCCCAATCTCGCATCGACATTTCTATTATAAAGTCATTTGTGGTTTTTGCTTGCTACCTTCCTAAGATACACACCCATAAAATTTTGAACAACAATCTTAAGACAATAGCAACAAATGGCTTCTTCGAGTGCAACAACGACTCCCGTTCATCATGGTGAAAAGCCAGAGAATTTCAATGAAAATGAATTTAAGCGATGTCAATAAAAGATGTTGTTTCACTTGACAGCCTTGGGGTTGGCAAGGTTCCTCAATGATTATGATCCTGATGTCATGAAGAGTGAAACGACAACCAAAAGAGGGTTGCACGGTGGAATGGCTTCAGGTTCAGGAGGCGATTCCTCCGCCTCAAACAACATCGAAAATAACTCAGCCCCGAATCCACCCACTATTTCCAATAATACGTCCATACCTATCACAAATCATAAGTTAAATGGACACAGTTACCTTCAGTGGTCCCAATCTGTTAGGATGTTCATCCGTAGGAAGGATGGATGCTTTCATCTCGGGTGCCAGCCGTTGCCCAGCCACATCTGATGCAGCGTACAAGTTATGGAATATTGAGAACAATATGGTGATGTCCTAGTTAATTAATTCCACGACACCCGATATTGGTGAACAATTCTTGTTGTATTCCTCGGCAAATGTTGAATGGGACGCTGCTCGAGACACCTTCTCTAGCAAGGAAAATATTGCGGAATTGTTCGAGATCGAAACAATATTCAGGCCTTTAAACAGGGAGATTCAACGGTCACTCAATTATTGACGGCGCTTACCCGTTATTGGCAACAATTGGACCTGTTCGAAACCTATGAATGGAAGTGTCCAGATGACGAAGGAATTTATCGATCAATTGTTGAGACTAGCCGAGCATTCCAATTTTTGATGGGTCTCGGCGCAACTTTGGATGATGTTCGTGCAAGAATTTTGGCAGTCAAACCACTTCCACGTTTGCGTGAAATTTTTTCCCCTGCTCGTCATGAAGAAAGCCATCGGAAATTGATGTTGGGTTCATCGATCAATGCTCCATTCATTGAGGGATCTGCGCTGGCCATGCCTCGGTCATACTCTGCTCTCCCGCCCCACTTGGAAAATAATTCCATACATACTGGCTCTTTGGCCGTGAAATCAAAATGATTTCCTGTGCAAGAATTATATTCTCAATGGACTAGACAACACATTGTACAATGTGTATTGTCTAGTGAAGACAGTCAAGGAATTGTGGAGTATAGATTCGAGGATGCCGACATGAAGAAATTCATCGTTGGGCAATTCGTGGATTTCAAAATGGTTGGCACAAAGCCGCTGATAGTGCAAGTGCAAGTTTTGCAAGTAATCATGCACGAAATTCATGCGGATGGAATGGTTCTCAGTGATTCATTCCAAGTGGCCGCAATGATTGAGAAGTTGGCTCCATCATGGAAGGACTTCAAGAATTATCTCAAGCACAAACGAAAAGAGATGAATCTTGAGAACCTTGTGGTTTGCTTGAGAATCGAAGGGGACAACAGAATTTCCGAAAGGAAGGAAAATTGGCACCAACATGAAGCACGAGTGAAGTTAGTCAAAAAACCCTCCGGATCAAAGAGCAAGTTTGACGGAATGGCCTCCAAATCTGGAAAGGTGAAGAAGTTCAATGGCAAATGCTGCAAATGTGGAAAACCCAATCACATGGCGAAGGATTGTCGCAATAAATTTGATCATGGGAAGGCTATGAATCAAGTAAATGTGACCGAAGAATATCGTCTCTTAAATGATTTTGATGATCGCTTAATTATATTGTGTATCTTTGAAAGTTGTAAGCTCCATGAATGGGGTGATTCTGAATAAATGTAATAACGATATTTGTTGAAAGCAATAAAAGTTATGTTATTACTTCTTGTATTGAATCTTATGGTTTGTGACATGATTGTTAGAATCATTTAAAACATGGTTCGCCGCGCAAATTGTAATGTTAAATATATTGTTTGTGTGGGCACTAAGCTAACAAAATCATCATTCATTTGTTAGAAGAATCGTAACATCTCTAGAGTTAATTCACAATTATGTTTGTGGTGGAAAGATTGTGCAAACTAGATATGTGGGAAAAGTAATTTGTTACTTTATCAATATTTGCACATGATATTGTTGTGACTTCTATGTTATGAAGCAAAAATGAGGCAAATGAGGTGTTTAAACACTTCAATGATGAGATTGCAATCAAATTTAGCAAATGATGTTTGCTATGGAAAATTGTGAGTAAATTATATTTGTGTTGTCTAAGAAGTTGACGCTTAAGCTTGAATTTGCAAAACTATAAAATCTTGAATTCGAGTTTCTAAGCTTTGTACGCTTAAAACACAAGTGGTAAATCTAAGCCACAAACTTTGACTAGGCGTTGTAATATCTCATTTAGTTCATCTTGAATTTCTAAGCTAGTACGCTTATAACATGAATTTGCAAGATATAAAAATCTTGAATTCAAGTTTTCTAAGTTAGTGCGCTTAAATTGCAAATTTTGAACCGAGTTTGAGAATATTATCCAAGTTTTAACTTTTGTAAGCAAATACCCTTAAATCCGAAAGTTTAAGAAATAAAATCTTGAATTTGGATTTGTAAGACGATAGCGCTTAGAACTTGAAACGAGAAAGTTTGAACGCCAAAGCAATTCGTAACTATGTAAGGGGCGTAGTCTGCAAAAAGGGGTACGAGGATAGGCAAAATACCTTTAGTAATTCCTAAGACATATAAGAATATGTTGGAGTATAGCGGGATACTCTTCTAGGAGATCACCTATGTAAGTGCGAAGTGTGGCCGCTTTAAAGATGAAAAGCACTTATGAAACCAAGCGTTGTCCAAGTTCGGAATGGACACAACCGTAAGAAACCAATACGAACGCTAGAATTGTTATGGTGTCGGTTCAATTGCCTAGGTTTACACCAACGAGTAAATAGTTCAAGTCTATAAGTTCACTATTAAGTCAAGTAAATCCGATTAAATACTAATACGAAAGATTCAAAACCGCAAACTATCTCTCCAGATGTCATAACAGTTTGTTAAAAGCGCTCAATTGCATACATGATTTAATTCGCGTGAGGGTTGGAAATTTGAAAAGAAATTAAAAATATATATATATAGACGCTCTGTCACGCCCCGGGCCCAGGCCCGCGTAAGCGCGACTGCACAATGGGCTCCTATAGCAACTACTTCGTATCTGTCACGCCCCGGGCCCAGGTCCGCGCAAACGCGACTGCGCAATGGGCTCTTATAGCAACTACTTCGTATCCGTCCTCGCTTTACGAAAATGGTTAACCCAAGTTGCTATAATAGTCCATCGTAAGCCTTTATAAACCATATTAAATTTTCATCCACAACCAATGTGGGACATGGGTATTACAATCACCCCTCCTTCAGAACGCGACGTCCTCGTCGCGACCTAACTCATCGATCCACCGGCACCGGGAATCTAGAGGTGGCTCCTACAGGTTCAAGAGGTGTCTCCCGTCATGTAGCACTTTGCCCCAAAGGTTCAAGAGGTGGCTCACACGCACGTGGCACTTTGCCCCGTAGGTTCAAGAGGTGGCCCCCGCCGTGTAGCACTTTGCCCCTTTAGGTTCAAGAGGTGGCTCACACGCACGTAGCACTTTGCCCCGCATAGCACTTATCTCCCGGTGTTTCCTGCCGGTGACCGGCTCTGATACCATTCTGTCACGCCACGGGCTTAGGCCCGCGCAAACGCGACTGCACAATGGGCTCTTATAGCAACTACTTCGTACCCGTCCTCGCTTTACGAAAATGGTTAACCCAAGTTGCTATAATAGTCCATTGTAAGCATTTATAAACCACATTAAATTTTCATCAACAATTTGCCCCGCAGGTTCAAGAGGTGGCCCCCGTTGTGTAGCACTTTGCCCTTTTAGGTTCAAGAGGTGGCTCCCACGCACGTAGCACTTTGCCCCGCATAGCACTTATCTCCCGGTGTTTCCTGCCGGTGACCGGCTCTGATACCATTCTGTCACGCCCCGGGCCCAGGCCCGCGCAAACGCGACTGCACAATGGGCTCTTATAGCAACTACTTCATAACCGTCCTCACTTTACAAAAATGGTTAACCCAAGTTGCTATAATAGTCCATTGTAAGCCTTTATAAACCATATTAAATTTTCATCCACAACCAATGTGGGACATGGGTATTACAGTATCCGTCCTCGCTCTACGAAAATGGTTAACCCAAGTTGCTATAATAGTCCATTGTAAGCCTTTATAAACCACTTTAAATTTTCATCCACAACCAATGTGGGACAATGGTATTACAATCACCCCTCCTTTAGAACGCGACGTCCTCGTCGCGACCTAACTCATCGATCCACCGGCACCAGGAATCTAGAGGTGGCTCCTACAGGTTCAAGAGGTGGCTCCCGTCATGTAGCACTTTGCCCCGCAGGTTCAAGAAGTGGCTCCCACGCACGTGGCACTTTGCCCCGCAGGTTCAAGAGGTGGCCCCCGTCGTGTAGCACTTTGCCCTTTTAGGTTCAAGAGGTGGCTCCCACGCACGTAGCACTTTGCCCCGCATAGCACTTATCTCCCGGTGTTGCATGCCGGTAACCGGCTCTGATACCATTCTGTCACGCCCCGGGCCCAGGCCCGCGCAAGCGCGACTGCACAATGGGCTCCTATAGCAACTACTTCGTATCCGTCCTCGCTCTACCAAAATGGTTAACCCAAGTTGCTATAATAGTCCATTGTAAGCCTTTATAAACCACTTTAAATTTTCATCCACAACCAACGTGGGACAAGGGTATTACACGCTCGATCGATCGCAACCTCTGCCACGATCGATCGAGCAAGGGAGTATGTTTTCACTTGTTGGAAACAGGGTCGCGATCGATCGCACCCCAAGCCGCGATCGATCGCGTCCCGTGTCTGTTTGGCAGATTGATGTGCCCTTTCATGGGTGCGGTTTTTTCGCGATGTGATGGCTCCAAATGGCGTCTTTTTGGACATAACTCTTGACATACGATAAATAGAACATCCCTCGCTTGAATTGAACATGGATTTTGAAATTCACACTATATTTGAAGATCCAAATTTGAGTAATTTTGTGGGTCTTCATCCTTGTTCTGGTTGAGCGTTTTTAAACCTTTATGGTTTAAAGAATTTGTGAATTGGAGTGCTCCTATCACAAATCATAGTCGTTGTATCTTGGGAGATAAATTATCAATTGAACCGTTAGCACCGTAGCGGGGCAGTATTGTCTTAAGGTCGAAGATTCCAATCTCGCCTCGACATTTCTACTATAAAGTCATTTGTTATTTTTGCTTGCTATATTTATTAGATACACACCCATAAAATTTTGAACAACAGTTATGACTTTGACTAGATTTCTATGATGAATACTACACATTATTTGGCCTTTGTGTCAAAAGCTCTTGAGTGCTCGCTGCATATCTGAGTTGAAGACCTTAACATCTTATACCTTCTCATTTGATAACATCCATGTGTACACCAAGCCATAGCTTCCACTTCCAACCAAATTTCCTTTATCAAAGTTGTTATTGGCTCAAAAAATTTCATAATATGAAATTCTCTCGAGCACGATGCCAGGCATTTTCTACCGCAACATTTTAGGTACAAGGTTACAATTGTGGCAACAACAACAATTGAAAATATTGGTGCTATTTTAAAAGTCTATAGTTACTTGAAGTTTGTTGCATAATTATTCTCTCAGCATGCCTTGACCTCGAATCGAGATGCTCGACCACAAATATGTATTACCTTTGAACGAGCCGTGAAGTTAACAAAATTCCCTCAATTTGGAATTTCACCACTGAATTCCTTGAAAGAAACAATGAGTTAATCAAGATTTGGAAGTGTCTCCAACAATTGGGGAATTGAACCAAACAGATTGTCGAGGGATAGGTCCAAGTATTCCAAGTCTTTCAAGCCAGCAAAAGAATCCGATATTACCCCATCGAACCTGTTATTTGAGAATGTTAAAAAGCTTGGACTTTTTAGCTTCCCGATACTTGTTGGAATTCTCCTTAAGAATTGATTTCGAATAATGTTAACTCGGTCAAGCTTTCCATATTGCCTATTTCTTCGGATATGGAGCCATCAATTTTTTTTAGATAAAGATAGTGTTTGAATCACCTTATTCAACCAAACACTGGTTGGAATGCTAGCATTGATGGCATTAACCGAAACATTTGTTATTTTCAGCAATAGTAGAGACCCTGAACAACTTGGCTGCTTTCCAGATATCGTATTCTCCGAACTAGTTGCACCATATAGGTTTTTCAGGTTGCAAAAGCTAAGAGGGATGTAATCCTCCAGCTTATTTCCATTCATTGCAAATAGCTGCAAGTTCATTAAACGTTGGAGAGTCTCAGGAATCACTCCTATTAACTCATTATTTCCAACAGTTAACGCAATCAAGCTGCTAAGATTCCCGATTTCTTCAGGGGTTCTGCCTTTGATTTTGCAAGAATATGCAATTAAACTAACAAATAATGCTTAAACATTGCTGGACCCAATAAATTTCGGAAGCATTCGGTTATGGGATTATTGGCAAAATCTTGAGATCTTGCTATTTGCAAGTGAAGTTAAAAAGGGAATCTACTCCATGGCACCACACCACATAGAGAACTTCCTCTTAAAGCTGGTTAACGGTCCAAAACTTAACGGGACAGGACCAGTAGGCTGATCGTATTTCATTTTCAAAACACGGAGATTTTCGATTTCATCTGGGATTTGGCCATTGAAGATGGTTGTCGATATTTTCTATATTGTGACTTGAATTTATTAACCACAATCAATTCTTCACAAATTGATTATTTGTGTAAATACTCAATTTTTAACTAGTCATTATAAAAATTTGATTTTAAAGTGATACCGAGTGCCAATTTGTGTTTTTTATAGGAAAAAGATTTTAGAATATAACCAAATTTAAAGACACGAAGAGTCAGACGCTACGAATAGACGCAGGAGTTCAACAAACTACAAGTAGTTGGAAGCCCAAAAATCTGTGAGCACTCGAATGATGAATTTTCCATTAGCAGTAGGGAGAAAGGAGGGATATGATCAACTGGAGGCTCAACAAGTTACAGGTTCTAGTATCAAAACCAAGATCATATATTTAATTCTCATACGTTAGTAACTCGATCCAATTATTAGAATGAGATTGTTATAGCAGCTGAGATGTCCCAATTGGAAAAGATTGGTTTATATTTATGTTATCACGAGTTATAATTTTTGTTATAACGATAAATGACAAATGCTCGATCCAACATCACATATATTGCTTACACCTGATTTGAGTGTCTAATATGCTATACTAAGAAAAATCCTGGCAATCTTTCACGTGTTTGTTCGTGTCCTTCATTTGATCGTGATTGGAAAGTGTAGTATGTATGGCTATTTACACGTACCATAAATAACATCGTACACGTGTCGTTGGATTTTTAAGAAGCATCGAGTAAATATATTGAGTTTACTTTCCTAAACACTTCAACAATATTTTATTATTCTTAAAATATTAATCTTAACAACAATTCAAGATTAAGAAAACATTATCTTTTGCACGAGTATTTAGTACTTAGGACAACGCAATGGTGAATTAATAGGTTTTTAATTATAATGAGATAGGGATCCTGGTTTTTGGTTGTTCTAAATGGTTTTTTTTTTCCTTTTTCATAAAAAAAACAGTATTTTTTTAAAAGATGACATTTTTTTTTTAAAAGAGCCGTAACAAAATATATAAAAATACTTACGTAGTCGAAATTTACTGAATTTACATAATCTATTATTATGATTATTATTATATTATCATAAACTCGAATATAATATATATAGCTATTAATTTTGAGCTATAATTATTTTCAAACATTAAAATTTTGTTGAGAGAAAATAATTACGATATCTAAATAGATAATGATTATCAAGTGCTTAAAAGTGATAACACCAATATTATTGGATTACCAAAAAATGAAAGAAGAATGAAATTTGTTTGGCCAACCAATATATAAGTACCAGAGTACTCGTTGAAGCCTTTGTAGTCGAGCTTTTGTAGTCCAGCTGACACCAGTTCCATTAAAGTAGTTCGAAGTTTTGGATTCGAGCATCATCCCCCTACTCTTCTCGATGTTTTTTTTAGATATGCCAAAATTTATTGAAACGAGCACTGAGAATGCTCAAATAGTACAATGATTTGGTACAAGGATCTTAGTGATGGTAAATCGCTAAGTGAAACTCATACAAATTAAAGGAAAACGAAAATTATAATTGTAATAGTTGCTAAATAAATAAATAAAAATACCAGTGTACTCTTCTAGATACGGAAATAAAAAAATTTATTTGTAAGACTGTATACTCCTCTACTAATATATAATCAAATATATAATAAATGAAAGAAAATAGAAGATGAGAAGCCGAAAAAGTCTGTGATATCAAAGAACGTGAATACGTAGTTGATTTCATGTAGGCAACGAACTCTATTTGATCCGATAAAAGAGTGAGAGATGACATGTGAACGCGGAACAAACCCCACAATAAATGCAGCTGCAGATACCACAAAATCTTGTGACTCATCGTCTCCATGTCACCATTGGCCCTCCCTCTCATTTCTCCTGCATGACTCTTTTCTTTAAGCTGCACGGAATGTTAAATAGTGCAACTTCATCGTCGTCATTTAAAAATTCACTGTACTAGATTCTTTGATCTGAAATATACTGAGTGGTTTTGGCGTATAGTAGTATTCTGCGTCAATCGGTGGCGGAAGGGCGGAGATGGAGACTGAGATGGCGGATATGGAAGCACAGACTAATGATGTTGAGAAAGAGAGTGCCACCATCTTCAAGAAAGCTAATTGTCCCGTCACATTGATGGTATGAAGTGAAATATTTATTTACGTTATTTTACTTTATTTGAGTAGTCGATAGTCGTGCATGCGTGAGATGATGAAGAGTGGAATGATGCATATATAATTTACTTTCTGCCGAGAATTTACAATCGTGTTTCGTAGGTCAATTTTATGTCAGATGGACATTTTTTATCAGCAATTTATTCAGGAGTTATTTGGGGTTCTAGAAAATTCTCAGCTATATATGATAGAGTGAATCTTTGTTGATACTTCAAGTTAGTGTGTTTCAGATTATGGTTCGATGAAAAAGAATTTATTTGAAAGAGAAGGGCAAGTTTAATCGGTTTAGTCTTAAATCCAGCGTCTTCCATTTTGATCATATACTCAGTAGTCAGTTATGTGGATATGAACGACCAGAAAAAATGGCACTAGCGACTGGACCTTGTGTGAAACTCAGTCTACAAACAACTGATTAAGTATCTAACGTAAGTGATAAACGTATATCTGTATAATATACTTCACCGTATAACTAGGCAATTAAATGATCCATTTATCGTGTAAAACAGGTAATGATGATCCATCCTTATTTGTATGAACTTTAGTATTCACAGTGACATTCTTTTTGGAAGTCTGCGAGCCGAGGTTCAATAGAGTGTGTGCCTTATACATCCTTTTGGCTCTATAACGCCGATGCGTTTTGGTGCAGTTGTGCCTCCTATAACTATGCTAAAAAACGATCAATTATCAAACATGCAGTTTAAGGATGTTGTTTACAAGATCAAAATCGAGAAAAGAGGAGTCTTAAAGAAAACCCCAAAATCCGAGGAGAAAATAATCTTGAAAGGCATCACCGGCATGGTGCTACCAGGTGAAATTTTAGCTATGTTAGGTCCATCAGGCAGCGGCAAAACAACTCTTTTAACTGCATTAGGCGGCCGACTTGGGGGCCTTCTCTCTGGCAGTGTTACTTATAGTGGCAAGCCATTTTCAAACACTTTGAAACGGAACATGGGATTCGTTACACAAGATGACTTCCTTTATCCGCACCTGAGTGTGCTGGAAACCCTAGTTTACACCGCATTACTGCGCTTGCCTAGAACTATGACCAAAGAGGAAAAGGTGCGGCATGCAGAAGATATTGTAACTCAACTTGGATTGTCAAGGTGCAGAAACAGCATTGTGGGAGGACCTCTATCGAGGGGAATTTCAGGGGGCGAGAGAAAACGAGTAAGCATTGGTCAAGAGATGCTGATAAATCCAAGCCTATTGTTTCTTGATGAGCCCACCTCTGGGCTTGATTCAACGACTGCGATGAGGATCGTATCAACATTGTGGGAGTTAGCTAATGGAGGTCGAACCGTGGTAATGACGATTCACCAGCCCTCAAGCAGGCTATTTTATATGTTTCATAAAGTTCTTTTGTTGTCTGAAGGGAATCCCCTGTATTATGGGAAGGGATCGTGTGCCTTGGATTATTTCTTGGATATTGGGTTAGCGCCATCAGTCGTCATGAATCCTGCTGATTTCCTTTTAGATCTCGCCAATGGTATGTTAATCAAGTTGTTTTTTATCCGTTCTATAGTGACAAGACATAAATACTAATTTTTTATACTTGTTGGATACTTTTACAGGAGTCTCAACTGCTGATTTGCAGGAAGATCAAACAGATATCAAGCAAACCCTTGTTCGTGCTTATGAGAACAATTTGTCTCAGATGGTGAAGGCAGAACATGTTATCATCAATCACCAGAGTCCTGAATCTATCGACGAGAGGCAACTTAAGCAATTGCCGAATACCTGGTGGTATCAATTTTCTGTTTTGTTGAGAAGAGGACTAAAGGAAAGAAAGCATGAATCTTTCTCCGGCCTCAAGATTGCCCAGGTTCTAGTTGTAGCTTTCCTCTGTGGATGTTTGTGGTGGAAATCCGATACTACTCACTTGCAAGATCAGGTATACTATCATATGGATAATAACATGATTCATCCTTTGATAATCTCTTGAAATGGATCGAAATTCATCTTTCATTTGAATGCAAATGCAGGTGGGTCTTTACTTCTTTTACTCGAGTTTTTGGGGATTCTACCCTCTATTCCAAGCCATTTTCACTTTCCCACAGGAACGTATAATGCTGGCAAAAGAAAGATCTTCGGGCATGTACCGTTTATCGTCATACTTCATGGCACAAACCGTGGGTGATTTGCCAATGGAATTAGTCCTACCCACCATTTTTTTCATCATAACCTACTGGATGGCAGGGTTGAAACCCACAGCCGGATCCTTCTTATCTGGCTTGGCCATTCTACTATATAGCGTGCTTTGTTCTCAAGGCCTCGGGCTTGCTATGGGGGCTATAGTCATGGACCAGAAATCAGCCACCGTTCTTGGATCAGTTATCATGTTAACTTTTCTATTAGCCAGCGGATATTTTGTTCAGTATGTGCCCGGATTCATAGGATGGATCAAGTATGTATCGATCAGTCACTACACGTTTAAGCTCTTATTGGGATCACAACACAAGCAGGGTGAATCGTATCCTTGTGCTATGAATAAATCCTGTCTTGTTGAGGATTTTCCATCGGTAAAGGCCGTGGGGCTCGGCGGGCAAGCCATATCTGTGATTGCTTTGGCTATAATGCTTGTGGGTTATAGGCTTATTGCATATCTTGCATTGACTAGAATTGGTGTACCAAGAAAATAGATTGTTATTTAATGAACACTGATGGTTAGAGGGTGCTATTTTTTACCATTTGAGAGACATGGTAGCTGAAAATAAGAGCAAGACAACTTGGATTTTTACTCTAAATTTGTGGCACAGACCAGAGATATGTGGTGATTACTCTAGGGTTATGTTTTTTTTTCACATCTATTATTTTTTAACTCGAGGTACTGAAGCATTGATTTAAAATAATTTTTAGTCATTCCAGGTGCCTGTTTTCCATATATTTGCTTAGAAAACTCAATTTCAATAGGCTGTTCGGGCGGCAGACTCGGATGCTCATTGCTAAATATTTACTTAAAAGCGTTAGTCTGGCAACGTTCCCGGGCAGTTCTCGTTGGATAATGGAGTTGATTTTTTATACCACGTTTAATTTGTGGGCAAGAAATTTTGTTTCTTATTCTCAAGTAGCCATTTTTTTTCTCTCTTCAAAAGTAGTTTAATATTATTACTACTTTGGTAAATGATAGTATAGTATCAAACACTTATCGTCATACCAAAAATTACAACTCAAATCTTTTAAACCGTACATCAACTTAAGCTCCACATTACGATCGCTCTCCCAGTAAGTAAGGGTTATTGTTGCACCAACTTGAAACTCATGGTAATCGAACATGTGATATTGACTATTGTAGGATCAAGTGCTTGCCGTTTTACCAAAAGCTATAGCTGGTGGTAATGGTACAATTCAAATTTTTTAGACCATGCATCAGCCCAAACATCGGATTTCGATCGTTCTCCCAGCAAAGACAATTGATACTTCCCAAACCCTCAAATCCAAAAAAAATTTACATAACACAATGTGTATATGTTACATGTTATTATAATTTCATTCGTTTTGTTCATTTTATCAGCCTATTACATTTACAAAAAAAAAATATATTTATAAAATGTAGCTAGTTTCAAAGAATTACTACTATATAGTAAGCCACTAAGCTTTATTTTTGTGAGCAACAGTATAACAGTGCCAACCAGTGTCTTTTTTTTTCCTTACATTTTTTTATCGGGTCTTTCACTCCTGCCATTTAATCATCATTTAGATCTGCAAAAAACACCGACCACCACATTTTCCCCTCCATCCGCCGCGCCTAGACGATCCCCTAAACGACACCCGAATCTACGTCACAGATCTCCTCCCCTCCACCGTCAGAAGTCATGGATTTCTTTCTTTTCCTCAATTTGCAACATCTGTGGTTTTTCTCCATGGGTTGAGATCCGGGACTACCAACAACTCCCCTCGGTGCCACCGAAGTTAAGGAGAGCAAGCGCCAGTAGATCTTATCTTCCCTCCATTTATCTTTTATACCGCATCTACCTCACAGATCTCCTCCCCTCCACCGTCAAAAGTCGTGGATCTCTTTCTTTTCCTCAATTTGCAACATTTGGGGTTTTTCTCCGCAGGTTGTGGTCCAGGACTACCAACGACTCCCATAGGTGCCACCGAGATTAAGGAGAGCAAGCGACATGAGATCTTATCTTCCCTCAATTTTATCTTTTATATTTTCTATATTACAACTATATATAATAAACCACTAAGCTTTACTATTGTGAGCAACAGTATAACAGTGCCAATCAGTGTCTTTTTTTTTTCCTTTGATTTTTTATCGGGTCTTTCATTACTGCCATTTAATCATCCTCCTTTAGATCTACAAAAAACACCGACCACCACATTTGCCCCTCCATCCGCCATGCCTAGACGATCCCCTCAACGACACCTGCATCTACCTCACCGATCTCCTCTCCTCCACCGTCAGAAGTCATGGATCTCTTTCTTTTCTTCAATTTGCAACATTTGGGGTTTTTCTCCACGGGTTGGGGTTCGGGACTACCAACGACTCCCATCGATGCCACCGAGGTTAAGGAGGGCAAGCGCCAAGAGATCTTATCTTCCCTCCATTTTCTCTTTTATATTTTCTATAAATTTCATTTCTCCATAATGAAAAAAGAGAAAAAAGGGCCGGTAAAAGAGGTAGAACCCAACCTTTTCTTGATATTTCTTTGCTTTGTGCTGATATTTTAGAATTTTTATAATTACTACTATATAATACAAATTACAGATACAGAGAAAGAGAGAGAACTAGGAGAGGCAAATGCAGAAATTCAGTGGTAAAAATTCACCATATCCCTCAATTTTTTTCCTCCGACTATTCGTTAGTAGCTAACCATAAAATCGCTTCCAACGACAACTTTTTAATTTTCATGTGATGGAATATTTGCAGGATTTCTACAATTTTATGTTGGATTCAGGAATGGACCTTATATCATTAACGGCTTCTTAGCTGTCACAACACATAGCGATGAAGCAATACTCGAGAAATTTGAATTCGTTTAGACCGACCTCGGGTAGTGATGGTGATCTTGATAGTTTAAGGAATGGTGAGATAAAAAGAAACTGGAGATTATACAAAAAATTGTTCTGTATGTGGAGCTTTGTAGATGAATCACTTTTAGCAATTCAATAAATTTTTTTCCTATTGATCATGGGATTGTGTTGCGTTTCAGATGGAGAGGGCAATAAGATCTTGTTTTTTTCTGCATTGGAAGGAGATTTCATGAAGCCAAGGATCGATGAGGTGACAAATTTGAGTATTTTGTGAAACAGAGTTCTTGTTTCATGTCATTTTACAATATATTTTAGTTTTTTTAAGTGGGCTTTCTTGATGAATCTGGGATTTATGCAGAAAACATTGTTAAATCCATGTCAAGTCAAACAAATAAGTTGCAGTTCATTGAATGTGATTTAATGGGATCTTCCTGAACATCTTGAACTAATCACTCACCTTTTCACCAAATTAAAGAGGTTTCTGTGCGCAACTGTTTTAACATTGCAAGATTGACTCCTTCCAACTTCGTGAGGGTGAAGAAGAATGGAAACATGTCGGCAGGATCTTGGAATTTTTCAAAACGACAGAGGGAGATGAATACTTTAGGGGACAATGCTTTTACAAGGCAAGAGATACGGTTGGTGGTTGGGATAATGTTTTTTTTTTTTTTGTCTAATGTAGGATGCATTTTTATAGTAATATTTATATATTTCTGCTTATCAGGTCTTGAAAAATTCATTATCATCACATGACAAGAGGCGTTTATTCTATTCTACCATAATGAATGACACATATTAGATTGCATTATTTCAAAGTCGTTTCATCAATTGCTTCTCTGAGTGTGTTTGGCCGAAGTTCATCGATGCTCCTCTGCTCTCGTGAGAGTAGGTGTGTATGGTTGTCGATGAAGCTTCTTCGTTCTTATTTTCTATGATTTCTTCATCTGGCAGAGGGATTGTGTACCTCTGTCATATTCGTCTCATAGGGGAATGGGGTAGCCGATTACGTGGTGCATCGGGAACTTTCTGCAATGATTTATTGATTTCGTGGTTGCTTTGTTGATGTGCAGGAAATCGTGTGGATAGGGGGCCGAGATTGGCTCTTCTTATTCTGGGCCAGAAGCATTTCCAACTGAAAATTTCTACGGGTCCATTGCCTGAGACAACCGCCTCCTGGTGAAGGTAGAACCTATGAAGTTCTTTTTAAGGATATATGCCCATCTCTAGATTGGTCGCCAGAATATGGTTGGACTGTGCCTATTCAGGTTTGTTATTTTTGGACTACCTGATTTTTTATGCATAATGAAAAGATAATAATTCTTGTATGTTTATTCATTGAAACAAAGAGTACATTTTATACAGTAGGGAAGAATAATTCAAATCCTATAACTAATCTTTTTTTCCTATTCACGAGCATGTACATAAGGAAACATAATCAATACAAATTGATAAAGATTGACCAAGGTTATGGAAAGGAATCCCAGACTTTATTATAAAGATTGACCTTCCATTCCTCAATACTCCCCCTCAAGTTCGCAATATATGTTGATAATTCCTAACTTGTTAAGTAAAGTCGAAGCATGTGAATTGCTTAATGGCTTTGTAAAAATATCGGCCGGCTGCTGTGATGTGGGAACACGAGTCATTCTGATCATTCCTTCTTGAACATTTTCTCGTATAAGGTGGCAATCAATTTCTATATGTTTTGTTCGCTCATGAAAAACTGGATTCGAAGCAATGTGTAGTGCTGCTTGATTATCACAATACAAATTGGCAGGATGCGAGTGTTGGATGCCCAAGTCTTGTAGAATATATTTTAGCCAAGTGATTTCACAGAAAGTTGCAGCCATGGATCGGTATACGGCCTCTGCATTGGATTGTGACACTGTACTTTGTTTCTTGGTTTTCCATGAAATCAAAGCATTTCCAAGAAATATACAATAACCAGTAATAGATCGTTGTGTATCACGACATCTAGCCCAAACGCACCACAAAATGCATTTAGTTGAATTGAACTTTTTGCTGGGAGTAATATTCCTTGATCTGGCACTTTCTTCACATGTCGTAACACACGATAGGCTGCCTCTAGATGTGGAACTCGAGGTTGGTCCATAAATTGGCTTAGAACGTGTACCGCATATGCCAAGCCAGGTCATGTGATAGTCAAGTATATTAATCGCCCAACAAGTCTTCGATACAAAGAAGGATCACTAATGTAGTCTCCATCATTGTTAGTAAGTGATAAGTTTTGTTCCATGGGAAATGAGGTCGGTTTTGCCCCTAGATATCCAGCATCTTCAAGGATTTCGAGAGCATACTTTCGTTGTGACAGAACAATGCCTTTGTTGGATTGTGCAACTTCTATTCCTAGAAAATATTTCAATTGTCCAAGGTCCTTCAATTTAAATTGATCGCTTAAAAATGACTTGGTGTCTTCGATGTCTTGTAGATCATTTCCTGTAAGGATAACATCATCTACATAAACAAGTAATGCGGTAAATTTGCTATCGTGGGATCGGACGAACAAAGAATAGTCTATATTTGATTGTTTGAAGTTGGCCAGTTTGAGGGCTGTGGAAAGTTTGATAAACCATTGGCCAGATGATTGTTTGAGGCCATATAATGATTTGTGAAGCTTGCAAACTTTAGTCTCCTCCTTTCGTCTGAAACCAGGAGGCAAGGACATGTAAACATCTTCGTCAAGATCCCCATGCAAGAAAGCATTATTGACGTCTAGTTGATGAAGGTGCCAATTTTGAATTGAGGCCACAACAAGAAGGAGGCGGACAGTGACCAATTTTGCAACTGGGGCAAAAGTCTCATTATAATCTATTCCTTCAATTTGGTGATAATTTGTCATAACAGAGTACATAGGATAAGGGATGACTGATACCTATAGTTGTGACCATTGCCGAGTTTGATGACTGAATGTTCCTTGAAGGGAGAGATATACCAACATGATACTCACGGAGGTAACTAGGTGCTGTTGTTTTACATGATAAGCGTGGGGAACGAATTGGGGAATCATGAGGTAAACTTTGTGATTCTTGGGCAGCGGAAGTAGGAGGCGGATTAAGATATGATGAGGATGAATCATCATAAACTGTTTCGCTATCAAAGATTGGATGGGGAGTTGCTTGGGAAATATGAGGTGTTGGCAAGGGTTCAGGATGTGGGTATGTAATGTGGGAAGGATTGGGGATGTCATCATCATATGGTGGTGTTTGTTCATGGGAAATACTCTTATGTGTAGGTATATCAAGTTATGGGTAAATGAAAACATCCTCACAAAACAAAACGTCACGTGAGACAAAGCTTTTGTTGGTGGATATATCATAAAGGTGGTACCCTTTTGACCATAAGCATAGCCTAAAAGGATACATTGTGTAGCTCGTGCGTCAAACTTTGAGGGATGGTGATGGTATGTGGAGGCGAAGCATAAGCACCCAAAAACGTGTAAATGGTCGTAAGTTGGCTGCTTTTGAAGAAGTAACTCAAAAGGTGATTTGTCATTGAGGAGATGGGTAGGTGTTCGATTGATCAAGTATGTAGCAGTTAGAATAGCATCTTCCCAAAATTTCTTTGGAAGATTGGCTTGAAACAATAAAGCTCTTGCCATATTGAGAAGGTGACGATGCTTTCTTTCCGCGACTCCATTTTGTTGTGGAGTTGAAAGGCAACTAGTTTGATGAATTATTCCTTTGTCACGATAAAGCTCCTTCATTTTAAATTCAGGACCATTATCACTACGTAGGACTTTAACTTTAAAAGGGAATTGTGTCTCAACTAAGTGAATGAATGAAGTCAAATGTTTAGAAGCATCAGATTTATAACGCATGAGATGAACCCATGTGCATCGAGTGTAATCATCCACAATTGTGTAGACTGTGATGTAGCAGTAGCAGAATTGCAACTAGCTTTCTGTGGTATATCAAGGTAGTATAGTCATCCTCGTTCAAATCCCATCCCAATCATCTTCCCCGATCGTTGGTCCTGTAGCATACAAACATTTTGAGTGAATGTGGCAAGAGATGAATGAAGTCAAATGTTTACAAGCATCAGATTTATAACGCATGAGATGAACCCATGTGCATCGAGTGTAATCATCCACAATTGGGAAAATTATTCTTGTGCTCTCGTTTGTCAAATCTTCCACTTGCATGGTTGCCCTTTTTCAGCTTGCGACAAATATCAATTGTGTGTCCAGTCCAGCCACAATAGTCACATTTGAGATATGATCGACATACATTGTTGTGTGCCCCTCTTTGTTGCATTTATCACATTTGGGTTGTGAATTTTTGGATGTGAATGTACTCTCAGGTTTTCGAGTGTTGTTTCTCACAGCAAAGGCTATTGTTTCAGATTGTAATGTGCTCTCTTTCAGCATCTCTCGTTGTTTCTCTTCTTGAAGGATGAGAGAGTGGGCTTTGTTGACTGTGGGAATTGGATCCATGAGTAGTATTTGTCCACGTACAACGGCGTATACTTCGTTAAGTCCCATGAGAAATTTTATGGTCCTCTGACTCTGCTGGAATTGCAGAACTTCCTTCATAGTCCCACAATTGCATGATGGAATAGAGGATAGTGCATCACGCTCATTCCAATGGCTTTTCAGTTTAGTAAAATAGGAACCAATGATCATATTTTCTTGTGTGCAATTATGAATGGCTTGCTCAACATGGAAAAGATGAACACTATCAGTGCGAGAGTATCACTCCTTCAAATCATTCCAGATTTCATGGGCGTTGTTGTTATATATTATGCTTGCCCCGATGTGCGGTGAGATTGAATTAAAAAACCATGCTTTCACAAGGTTGTTACAACGTCTCCATTGCTGGAGCTCTGTGGTGGAGGTTACTAATGGCTGTTTGATGACACCATTGACAAAGCCTTCCTTATTTTTGATGCTAAGGGCCATGAGCATAGCTCGACTCCAGGTACTGTAGTTTTCTTCATTAACACTTGTGCGATAAATACGAGTTGATCGGAATGATGAAGGTAAAATGGATCATTTGGATTGTCAAAGTGGGTATCTTTCTCTAGGGTTTCTTTCTCTGCCATATTGTTGGCTGTAAAAAAGTGAAGTTTCAGAATTTTGGTTGCTGCTCTGATACCATCAAAAGATAATAATTCTTCTATGTTTATTCATTGAAACCGAGAGTACATTTTATACGGTAG
This sequence comes from Haberlea rhodopensis, assembly GCA_907163345.1. Lineage (NCBI taxonomy): Eukaryota > Viridiplantae > Streptophyta > Magnoliopsida > Lamiales > Gesneriaceae > Haberlea > Haberlea rhodopensis. Next base: position 2,732,000 of record CAJQUN010000003.1, on the reverse strand, counting down.
GAAAGAATAATTCAAATCCTATAACTAATCTTATTTCCTATTCACGAGCATGTACAGAAGGAAACATAATCAATACAAATTGATAAAGATTGACCAAGGTTATGGAAAAGAATCCCAGACTTTATTATTTATTATAAAGATTGACCTTCCATTCCTCAATACATAAGTTGAGTCTAACATTAGTATTCAATTTGAAAATTGCTCGATTATTTCAGATTTGCAGTGGCTTATTTTTAACGAACTTTAATCGTCTTATTATTTTCTATATGTGTGTCAGATGAATGATGAATCTATTGTTGTTCTTATGTGGTTTCCGCATGTAGTTCTTGTAGACATACGGAGTAACGTGAATAGAAGCATTGGCAGCTGTTTATTTTCTTGTTTATAGATTCATTTGGTTTAAGAATATAACCGAAACCCAATCATACTGACTGATAATTTGACAATGGAGTGTCTTTAACACAACACTTGAATCAAGAAAAGTTGAGGTCCTTTCATTAGTCTTCTGATTCCGAGATACAAAGTTTTGAGGTCAAATTCTACGAAAAATTTGATTATGTTAGTGTCTTAACACTCGAGCCCCAACCTGTTGGATGCAATCTACATGAGAGGAATTTGCTCTGGTTATGAACGGCGCATTCACATTGAGTATCATCTCGCCCGAACATAAGGTTTTAGGAGATGGTTTTAATCTTGTTTTGTCAAGGGACTTGTTAGTCGTTTTGTCACTCACTGGAAGTTGCCAGAACTGCATTATCTCCTCTTCTTTGAAGACTATAATTAATGTGAATGTTCAATACACGTAAAGTAAGGTAAAAAAGGTCCACTAGATGAAGGATAATTAAGCTTAAAACACACGACTAGATATTTGACACCCTCCCTTATTGTATTTTGCAGTTCACAATGACACATCCCTTTTTGGTAACCTCTTGCACTCTGTTTTGAAAGGTACGTTGCTTGGGCCGTACTGTTTCTTTACATCAAAGTATTTCCTTCTGTGTCTGTACTAGGTACGAAACACCTTTTCATCTACTTCATTGAGGCGTTGAGATGGAGATGAATGGTTTCTGTGTGAGGTAAAACTGGTTAGATCCTATTTGATAAGTTTTTCCTTTTTTCCAACCTATTTGTTTTCCTATGTACTGTCTAATCGTATGTTATCATTTATGATGTAGATTGATGCACAAAAATTACCTTAGTCTACTCTTTTTTGCTACCATTTGGATATGCACTTGGTTTTATGTTTATTGGATTCTTTTATGTATATTTTGAAGTTGTGGATTATATACTCTTCTTGACTATCATGTGGCTATGCACTTACCTTTATGTTTACTGGATGGTGCTCTTTATATAGATTTTAAACACGCTGAACTACAAGTTCCTATTCTGCAATCTTGCATCAACTAGGTAATAACATGATTGAATACCAGTCATTGGTTTGAAGATCCTGAACTAACAAGAGAATTCATGGATAAACCCGTATGTATTATTGTGAAACATGGTTAGTTAACCCTCCAATGCACATTGCAATTTTTCTATCCACACCAGACGCGGTGCCAATTGAACTAGTTTTAAAGCATGTGCGTCTATCTAGGATTCATTTTGATTAGGTAATATCTTGTATTTTATTTAATATTGTAGATAAATTTTTGCCCTCATAAAGGATGTTCGTTCCACAAGAGTAACCAATCATTACACATTAATAGATACTCAGATAATATCTTGGTATAATAATCTTGATAAATTCTGGCGACATTTAATATTATATAATCATATTTTATCATAGTATTTAATTTAATATTAAAAAACCTATGGGCTGTTTTGATGATCATTAATCTATCAATAATCTATTTGTCAGACTTGATTCAATTTTTCCCTCAGGGAGAATGTGTCTTTATCTGTAATTTTAACCTTGCAAAACATGAGAGGGGATTAGACCTATGCATAGCCATAAACTATCCATAAATTATTTGCACTCATAGTCCCTATATACATAGCCATAAGCTAACCATAAATTATTTGCACTCATAATCCCTATATTAATTGTATTTGACTTTAACGCCCATACTTTTGAACTTTTGGCAATGGTCTCCTCTCTTTTAAATATACTTTCATTCTACGGCTACTTTTTAGCTAATTGATTAAAGCAGCATTCATTGTTTGTGAATTACTTCCTATTTGATTATTACATTTTATTAAAAAAAAAATTAATATTTCCCCATTCTGCTTAAAATTTAATTTAATAATTTTAAACCATTTGATTAAATACTCACGTTGTTTTATATTTTATTTGGTAAAATATCAAAATATGATAAACATATAATACACGATACTTAAGTAAATCATATTGATTTATGGGGTGTATTGGTTATAGACTTTTAAAGACTCTTGTGGAGTTTAAAGTCTAGAAATATTCAATCTAGATTTTTAATGACTCAATAGATAATTTTATAAATTCTATAGAAGTCTACTGGTATTCAAAATATTTTCATAGTTTTAAAAAGACAGGTGATATTCAAACATGATTTTTAAAAACTCTATAAAAATAGTATCCAAATTTCTGTTGATTTCTAATGACTATTGTGGAATTCTTTAGATATAAATTTTAAAGTTATAGGTACAACTATAAAAAATAAAACAATTATCTTCCACTCACCTCATAGATTTGTATGGACTTTTATCTAGATCTCAAGCCCTCGATCCGTCATCGTTCCAGACAATCAAGAAACAATTGATGTCATTTCAAGCTCAGAACAATTTTTTATGTTTGAAGAAAATAATGATACCCTTTACTCGACTCCTTCATAAGTAACCTGGTGAATGATTCAAGAGAAAATGGGTACCGCGAGACTAGTTGTATCTGGTCAACGCACACTCCCATTTGTCCTGTTCGACCTTCAACTCACAGTTGTATCTGTTGTCAAACACTTCGAGAGATTTTGCACATTAATGGTACTGAGGCGTTAAAACTCGAAATTAACGGAAGATTAGGGATAATGAGTCATGCGATTGAAGGAAGATATAGCAGTGATATGTCTTCTCAAAATCATGAGTACCAAAAGTTTGATTTCTGGAATAAAGGCATAGGCGGTGTGACAATATTTGGAAGCTGAATCATGATCAAATTAACAATGCCACGAAAAAAAGTCATCCAGTGCTTGTTTAGAATGAAGTCTATAAAAGTCAATATAAATCTATCTTCATATAAGTCTGTCATTTAAAAAACTTATTAAAAGTCAATAAAAATCTAGAATGAAGTTTATGAAAATCTTTTTATAACTATGTGAAATTCTATAAAATGGTAATAGAAATCTATAAGCCTCGTAAAAGTCAATCATTTAAAAAAAATCATTAAAAAGTCACCAAAAGTCGTTATTTAATACACACCCCTTAAAGTTATCAAGGAGTTGTAGAATGTTACTTTGGATAAAAAAATCTATCTCATGATAATTGATCATATGATGGGAATACTTTATCTATACGTATACGCATGGACATTCGAATAACATGTTTGTTAAGGTTTAAAAAAATTGATGATTTACATTTCTAAAGCATCTTCTCAAGTGTAGTGAATTCTGGATCATCTTTACAAGTCCCTTCACAACCACAAAAAATTGAGGCAAAGAACCCTTTCTCGTTCCCCATGACAATAGGATTAATGCATTAAAAAATGAACAAGCAATAACTCAGTTTTATTTTTCCTTCGGTAGTTTGAGGCGATCTTGGCCTTCCACTAGCTTTGCAGATCGAATGATGTCCCCAGTTTTAATCTGATTCAAATTTTCTCGTCCCACCGTAGTATATCTGTGCACCATTTTCAAGAAACTAACCTATTTAGAATCCTTATTTCATCCATACACAGACAAAACACGACATAATCAAGACATACCCACAGACAGAAAACTGACCCTCCTCGAAGGATATCCCTCCTAAGCCAGACTGTAGCAAAATCTGTATGTTACTAGTCGAGTTTGAGGAAAAAATATAATGCTTTAAATTACTCACGTTTCTCTTGTCATAAAGATAAAAGAAAAACTGGTTTGGTGAGGAGTACTCCTCAGACACCTCATTATGAGTCATGGCAACAGCACCATAAACAGATAGTGGAAGCACAGGCAGCTCTCCATCCTTCTTGTCAACAATTTGAATGTCAATAATTAAAGAAAAGGAAAATTGATGATTCATGGCTATCTCGTTATGAATAAAATAAACCGTGTGTAAACCTGTACGCTTAGGGTTGTCTTGTACAGCGGTTCAAACTGCCCAGACGGCATTATTTCTAGGGGGACACTGTAGCCGACATTTTTTCCCATTCCACTCTCCGAGATAATTGCTTGATTGATGCAAATAAGTTTCACCCCATTATATGCCCCATCAGCCACCTACATTATACCAGAACAATTGTGAGGAAATACATGTACGAAAGACATTCTTTCTAATAAGAGAAATTGCTGAAATGTTTAGATAGCATGTAGAATATTCAAGCCAAAGATAGTAAGAAATGTTGAAATGTAAATTAAAACAAGAATTAATAAAACATATAGATAATCTAGATAGTATTTTTAAGAAGTTTTAGCTTCCTATCTATCTCCACTTTTAAACGTAAGAGTTTCCCAAGTGACGATGCAAATGTCAGGTCAAATGTGGCTACAGAAAATATTTCAGAAATTCGGCAAATTGTTTCTAAATTCTGGTTGAGTGAATGCACAGAGAGTATCTAGCATGAAAAGTTGCACATAAAAACAAGAAGTTGCACATAAAAACAAGTAAGGGGGGAGAACAAAGCTAAGACTACAAAAATGTGGAACTATTTTACGCTCATGGAGTTAAACTCATTTTTAACCATGCATCAACAAAATTGACATAATCAAAGGATAGAAAACTTGTTATTCAGCATATAATCTAAATAAAATATTAGATAAATTGTCAATAAATCTAAATCTCAATCTCCCAACTCAATACCCTTTTGAATAGGTTTTCATTCCATTATATAGAGGAGCATATTACAATAAGTATCTCCAGAAATCAGCCTAAGAATCCATAAGATTCTGTCAAATATACTAATTACCATCTATATTACAAATCAAATAATATCATATCAAATCAAATATTAATATATATCTAATATCCTTAACATCCCCCCTCAAATTGATGCTGGTCGATCAAAAAGCATCATTTTGTTCCAAATAATCTGCCTCAAAAGAATCAACACACCAGTCGGGAAAATCCGTCGCAAACACTTGTGCAAAATACGTCTTGCACCGCGACAAAAATATAAACGCACAACACCCGTGCAAGGCTTAAACGCACAACCACCGTGCAAGGCTCAAACGCAGAACCACCGTGCAAGGACGTCGCAAACTCCACGGCAAAAGTACCGATAACCACACACAAATCAGAAGAGAAGTGGTCACACAGGTCCCCAAATCGAGCAGAATCCACAAAACAAAGAATGTGCCTCGGAAAGAAAAGACGAAAAAAAAGACACCTAGCGTGCGAACCCAAGACCGCGACGCGAAACCCAAGATTGCACGTAGAAAAAAGCCCAAACAGCAAAGCTAGATGCAGTAAAGCCCTATCGCCGCCCAGAAACCCTAGCCGCCGCAGCGCCCAGAAACACAACCACTGCGTAAGTGAAACCAGAAATTGCGACACAACTGTCGCGTGCCCGAACACGAATACGCAAAACCCTAAAGCGAGACATACAATAGGGCAGAAATCCGATGAAGAAAGCCAAAAAAAAAAAACATCGCAAAAGTGGAAAGTCGTCTGCCCCCAGCGCCGTTGCTGCCACCTGCGAAGAAGACGGCGAAGGCTGGGGGCAGAAGCCCGTGCGCATAAAACCTACAAAATTTTATATTTGATACGGCTCTGATACCATGTCAATAAAATCTCCCAACTCAATACCCTCTTGAATAGGTTTTCATTCCATTATATAGAGGAGCATATTACAATAAGAATCTCCAGAAATCAGCCTAAGAATCCATAAGATTCTGTCAAATATACTAATTATCATCTATATTACAAATCAAATAATATCATATCAAATCAAATATTAATATATATCTAATATCCTTAACATAAATAAACATGATAATCAGGGCACCCCTCATATGGTAAGAACAATAAAAAGAAATAAAAAGATGAAGTGGAATTCACTACCTTACCAGTTTTGCAAAGTTCCCTGCTGTAAGTGGTGCTGAATACCCATCCAAGACGACCTATGGACAAATTAGTTGATAAATCATTTAGCTTTGATGGACAGTCAATGCTAATAATTAAGGGGAAAAACAAATCAGTATCCACCAGGCCCAGTGTTTTGCGAGGAGTGACCTATTACTTTGAAGGAGAGTTTTAATAGTTGTGATAACAACAAAAAGATAACACATCTACTATCTTAATCAGCTGGAAGAATCAATTTGAACAAAAAAAGAAACATTACATTTGCAACAACCTTTCCTAAGCAGGATGACATATAACATAGTGTTCTATAAAACAACAGAATTTCGGCAACCTGGATTATCAATGTTTTTCGGGATTGACCACCAGCTTCTGGGGAGAATGCCGAACCATCTCCCTTCTCAATTGCAAATTCAGCAACTGCTCTCCCTGTAAGCCTATGTAATTTGGTGTAAATATCAGCCATACATCATAAGCTTGTTCCTTGCTACTACTTTACACATCCAGAGCCGGAACCCAAGAGTGAAAGGGGTATACTCTCAAATAATATTTTACAATGAACCACTATAAAATGCAATATTAAAATCTACAAATGTTCTCGACAAATACGCATATTCTGAAGACAACAAGAAATTAGCTCATTGCTACCTCTTTAAAGAACCCATTTATAAAAAGGAACAAACCCGGTGCATAAACTCTCGCTATGTGCGGGGTTCGGGAAGGGGTCGGACAACTTTGGACCTAATGTAATCAGTCTTCCCTTGCATAGCAATAGATTGTTTCCGCGACTTGAACTCATGACCTAAGGTCACATGGCTACAATTTTTACCGTTGCGCCTAGGCTCGCTTTTAAAGAACCCCTTATCAACAATATAAATCAAACAATTGTCCACACGCTGATTTAGATCTTGGTTACACAATCAACTCTTCACAACATTTATTATAGAAATTTTGGATTCTACAGCTGTAGCAGCAATGGATTAGCCAATTAATTTGAGAGCTAATTAATAACTCTAATTTCTAATAAATTAGAATGCTATCAAGATTTTCCTTCTTTAAATTCATTAAATATCAAGAAAATTTGCTTCACTAGAATCTGAATAAACTTATAATCTAGTTTTTATTTTAAAATTATGACTCCACGTATTAATTTTCCCTGCTCTAGAGGGTTCAAGTGATATATATGCTTCACATCCCCAAAAATCTGTGCAAACTTACAATGCATAAATCATTAATTGGAATTGATGGGGACAATTGCACCCCCATTCACAATTTAGTTCTGCCCATGCTTCTTCATGAGACACAAAGAAAGCATACTTTTGTATGGGAGGGAATTTTGACAAGTCACTAGAATAACTAGGCATCCACAAAGTTAAATTTAAGAGAAGATTCCAAATATTTGATAGCAGAAAATCTACTAAGATGCCTTACCTGGGGTAGTTTAAGTATGGTCCAGGCAACAAATATGATAATCCTGGAGCCTGTTGAAAAATACATCGTTGAGATATCACTGATCAAATTTGTGAAAAAGCAACGCATCAACCAACAAAAAGGAAAAAGGAAAAAAGGAAAGATGTTTGCTCAGGTTTACACATTGGATGTTCTATAAATACCAAAAGAAGAGACTTACTCAATTGGGAAGTGTTAGAGAATAAATAATAAATTGTGCAATCTCTCTATAAGCTCGGGCTTTTAGATGAGACAACAATTCAACATGATATCAGTGTTGGATATCAGGGAAATCAGCATATAATTGATGTAAAAAAGCAACGGATATCACAAGCACATAATCAACAATTGAACAATATGAACACCAAGATTTATAGTAGTTCACCATAAATTGGGCTACGTCCACTCAAGAACTCTCAAGGGGATTACTTCTTTATTGATAACAAAGAAGACAAGAGATTGAGAATACAAAGTATTTCACTCAGACCACTCCGTTTTGTATACTCACTTTCTCTCCACTAATCATATTACTTCCAAGAATAAAACTCCCTTAAAAAACTCTCACGCTCAATACTCTTTGCACTTCTACACTTATGCTTATACAAGAGAGGATTTGTGTTTGTCCAAGTTGTGTGTTGAATTCAAAAGTGGATGGCTTGATTACTAGCAATTCTCCCCCCCAAGCTCATTTTGTGAATTAATTTAAACCCGCAACTGCTCTACAGTATTTCAACTTCCATTTCATCAATGTCTTGGTCATCATATCAGATCCATTTTTATCAAAATGTTATGACCTTGAATGCATTGAAGGATTTTTCTCAAGATGCATTGCACTCTGACTGTCATAGAACAGCTTGCATTGATCCTGCACAAAACTTAATTCCCCTAAAACTCCTTTCATCTACATCAACTCCTTACATGCCTCAGTTGCTGCAATAAACTCTACTTCAGTGGTTGACAATGCTACACACTTTTGCAATTTTGACTGCCATGACACAGCTCCCCCTGCAAATATAATGAGGTACCCTAATGTTGACTTTCGAGAATCAACATCTCCGGCCATGTCCGCATCTGTATAGCCTACCACCTCAAGTCTGGATACCCCAAAACTTAGTCTGTGTTTAAAGGTGCCCCTTGGATATCTTAATATCCATTTTACTGCAGCCCAGTGCATACATCAGACTTCCAACTGCTAAAGGATATGGAACACTTCCCATCTCTTTTTCCTCATCCTCCGTAGAATGACTCTGTTATGAGTTCAACTTGAAGTGGTTGGTAAGAGGACGTCCAACCGCTTTGGCGTGGTCCATGTTGAACCTCATGAGTACCTTTTCAATATAGTTCTCTTGCGCCTTCTTGGCATACCTGTCTCGCTGGATTTCCATGCCAATAATTATTTTTTGTTGGCCCCAAATCCTTCATTGCAAAGGTCTTGCTTAGTTGCTTCTTTAGGCCTTTGATTTCAGAAGCATATTTGCTAACAATCAACATATCATCTGCATAGAGCAGAAGCACAATCAAATCATCATCAGAGGTTTTTCTGACAAACACGCAGTGATATGCAGTAGTCTTCATAAATCTCTATAGAGTTATTACAGATTCAAACTTTTTGTACCATTGTCTCAGTGATTGTTTGAGACCGTACATGCTCTTCTTTAGTCTGCATACGAGATCCTCTTTCCCTTATTTGCAAAACCCTCTGGTTGCTCCATGTAAATTTCATCCTCCAAATCTCCATGAAAGAAATCGATCTTGACATCAATTTGTTCTACCTCTAGATTGAGCTCCGCTGTTAACCCCAGCACAATCCGGATGGATGTCATCTTCACCACAGGCGAGAAAATCTCGTCAAACTCGACCGCTTGTTTCTGACTGAAACCTTTGACGACGATCCTAGCTTTGAATCTTGGTTGACTAATCAAATCATAATCAAATAAAATCAAATAATAACAAATTTGATGTTGATTCTAATCTATCGACACTCCCCCTCAAGTTGGTGCAAAGATATCTATCCTGCCCAGCTTGCTAACTTGAGTCTCAAATAGATGTTTAGAGACCCCTTTGGTTAATATATCTGCAACTTGCAATACTGATGGAACAAATGGGATAAAATTGTTCTTTCTTCCAATTTCTCCTTTATGAAGTGTTTGTCAATTTCAATGTGCTTGGTCTCATCGTGTAACACTGGGTTATGAACGATACTGATAGTTGTTTTGTTATCACAGTATAACTTCATAGGAAGGCTTATTGATCTCTTTAGTTCCTCCAAGACCCGCTTTAGCCAGAGAATCTCACATACTCCTTGAGCCATTGATCTAAACTCTGCTTCTGCACACAACACTTTGTTTTTTACTTCTCCAGGATACCAAGTTGCCCCAAACATATGTGCAGTATCCTGAAGTGGATCTCCGGTCAGAAATAGAACCTGCCCAATTAGCATATGTATATACTTCGACTTCTCTCTCTTCATTTTTGTTAAATAGAAGTCATTTTCCAGGTGTTCCCTTCAAGTACTGGAGAATTCGATACACTGCTTCAAGGTGTTCTACGTATGGCGAATGCATAAACTGACTGACCATGCTTACTGCGAAGGCTATGTCTGGACGAGTGTGAGATAAGTAAATCAATCTCCCAACAAGTCATTGATATCTTCCTGTGTCGACTGGTTTGCCATTGTTTATATCTCCTAGTTTCGCATTTACTTCAACTGGAGTGTCTGACGGTTTGCACCCACTCATCCCAGTATCTTTTAAGAGATCAATGATATATTTTCGTTGTGTCACCATAATTCCTTTCTTGGATCGTGCTATTTCCATTCCAAGGAAATACCGTAACTGGCCCAAGTCTTTGATTTCAAATTCCTTAGCAAGCTTTCCTTTTAATCTGTCCATCTCCCCTGTATCATTTCCTGTCAGAATTATGTCATCAACATAAACAATGAGTACAGAAATTGTGTCATTTCAGAATGTTCTGTGAAGAGAGTATGATCCGATTGTCCGCTGTAACGCCGTGATTACCTTGTACCAATCTCCACAATCGATTATTGAGTTCAAATAATTGTGAAAAATTCTCCAAATCGGAATATGTCGTGCGTACGGCATCCCAGACATCATGGGCAGTAGGCAGAAACATAAGGCTTACCAATAGATGGTTCCATTGACCCACGCAATCGAAAACACGTAAGGGTGAATGGATGGAAGGGGAGAAGAAACGATCGGTCATCAAGCCTAAACAGACTGATTACGTGATGCCGAAATCGGACTGAAGAAAGTGGCGAGGATCGCCAGCTCTGATACCATGTAATTTTGTGAAAGAAAAATAATAATTCTCTCTTATTTCTGATATTGTTCATCCTTTACAATTACAAGGTTTAAATAGAATACAATACAAGATATAAAATCTTTATAAATAAGGAAACCTTTTAATCCTAATCCTAATCAAATCATAATCAAATAAAATCAAGTAATAACAAATTTGATGTTGATTCTAATCTATCGACAATTCTCATGCAATGATTGTATTTCATCTTGCATGGCCTCCATCCACTTACCCCTGTGTTCACCGGTCATAGCTTCATCAAAGCTTTCTGGTTCTCCCCCGCCAGCTACAGAATATATTAGTTCGGAGAACTGGTTGAGGGTCGCACTACTCTTCCAGAACGTGTGGTATTGCTACCATGAGAACCTTCTGCTGGTGGTTCACTGTGAACACGGACATCATCATCATGTGGAATTTCCTAATTATCGTTCTGCAATTCTTCATCTTCAACTGGTGGATCTAATTCAATTCAGGAGCTGGTTTTGGGTTAAGAACAGATCAAAGGACTCTTTCGGTTACTCTTTGTCGGACTGGATTAGGGAACCAATTAGTTGTATCTTATATTAACTCTTTCGTTTTTTAGCTTTTTTCTGTTCTTTTTTATTGTGTACGTTTTAAGACTTTTTGATGTACCTCTGGTACATGTTATTTATATATTTTATTTGCCCGATCAAAAAAAAAAAAAAAACTGGTTGTGGATTTACCGTTGAAGGCCTAACATTCAAGCTTCAGATCCACAATTCTCTCTCTAGCATTCTCCAAGAATTCCTTCTCCTGAAATACGTCATCACGACTTTTTATAGGCTTTTTGAGATCTATAATGTAAAACTTGTAACCGAGTTGATCCTCGTCATAGCTTATAAATATGCACTTTCTTGTTTTGGCATCCAACTTCTATCTTTCATCCTTCAGAATATGAACTAAGCAACACATCCAATATAGGAAACTTGCTTTCCTTGCCACACCTGCTCCGGAACATCATAATTGATAGAAACACGTGGTGAGCGGTTTAGCACATATGCAGCTACAACCACGGCCTCACCCAAAAGTCCTTAGACAGTTTTGCATGTGATAGCATACTTCTGACTCTTTCTTACAAGGTTTTGTTCATCCTTTCAGCTAATCCATTCAGCTATGGTGTTTTTGGCGGTGTCATTTGGTGTTGGATTCCATTCTTTTACATATTTTGTCAAATGATCCAATGTATTCTCCTCAATTATCTGTTCGAATACATTTAAGTTTTATGCTTGTTTGCCGTTCAACCAAGCTTAGAAAAATGTTTCCGCTACTTGGTCCTTGGTTTTGAGTGCCCACAACCAAATCTTCTGAGAATGGTCATCGATGAAAGTTACACAATACCTCGCAGCCCCGAGTGATATTCGCATCGGTCCACATAGATCCAAGTGCACCAGATCAAAATTTTATCGGCTCTGCTGGAGGTGGACCCTTGAATGATATCCTATTCTGTTTTCCGGCCAAGCAATATGTGCAGTGTTTCATATGAATTTGCTTTATACCGGGCAGAACCTGCTTACTCACAAGGCGTGTAAGATTCTTCTCCCTTATGTGGCCAAGACGTCGGTGCCACAACTCTGTTGAGCCTTTTTTCTTCTGCTGCATAATTCATGATCTCAGATAAATTTTCCTTGTGTTATATACAACTTTGACATCTTTAATCCATTCGCTGCCACAAGTGATCCTCTTAGAATCTTGCATACTCCTTTATGGAAGATGGTGCAGAAACCTTCCTCATTCAGTCTTTTTACTGAAATTAGACTTAGACGCATGTTAGGTACGTGCCTAACGTCTTTCAAGACCAGTGTCGAGCCCTACACGGTAGTCAAGCTCGCATCTCCTTTTTTCGACAATCTTGGATAGTCCTTCATTGCTCATCTTAACCACCCCAAAGTTCCCGGGTGTATAGGATTTGAAGTCTTCCCTGCGAGATGTGACGTGGATTATTGCTCCACTGTCGATCACCCAGCTGGTTTCTTGAGTCGCCAAATTTACGGACCCTTGCTCTTGCTCGTGGACATTGAAATCATCAATGGTGTTTGTTTGCTCATCACTGGGTTCATGTTTGCCTTTGCCTTTCAGCTCTCGGCAATATTTCTTTATATGTCCCTTTTCGTCACTTTGATGACACCTTATATTGGCATATCTCCCCGAGGATTTGACTCTCCTCGGTTTCTGATATACTCTTCCTTGTTCTTGTTTCTCCCCTTTGACTCAGTAGCCAAGACATCTGCCTGCGATGTAGAAGCACCCTGGGACCTCCGCATCATATCTTCATTCAAGATGCCGCTCTTGATGAAGTCCACGCTCACGACTCCTCCTAGGGCTATATATGTAAGTGATATCTTCAGAGTATCCCAAGACTCTGATAATAAAGCTAGTACAATCAGGGCAATCACCTCATCATCAAGCTTTATGCCCATACTTGATAACTGTTGCACGACTCCTTGAATCTCGTTCAAGTGGTCTGCTACCGGATTTTTACCGAACCTGAAGTAGCTTGCTCAGGTAGAACATTTTGTTGTTGCCACTTTTGGAGGCATATAGTGTCTCCAACTTTATCCAAAGTGTACGAGCATGAGTCTCGTTACAGATGTGAGATTATACACCTTGTCATCGACAAATTGTCGGATGTACCCGCAGACCCGCACATGCTCAAAGGTCCATTCGGCATCTGATTTCTCTTTTGGTTTAGTCTCGCTGAACGCCGGTAGGTGCATCTTGGTGACAAACAAGAGATCTATCATCTTGTTTTTCCAAAGTTGATAATTAGAACCATTAAGGTTAATCATCTTGCTTGTATGTACCTCTATCTTTTGTGACTACTACCAACGAATTAATCGTTAAAGCTTGAACACAAAAGAAATAACTTTCCTAATACTGTTTAGAAAGCATTTTCTGATGTGGAAGTTCAGACTAAGCTGCAACCATAGAGCATACGAGGACTTCCTGTAGTATTTGAAAACCTGGGCTCTGACCAGTTGTTGGGGGTATCAGGGAAATCAACATGTAATTGAGGTAACAACACAGCGGATATCACAAGCACATAATCAACAATTGAACAAGATGAACACCAAGATTTATAGTAGTTCACCCCAAATTGGGCTACGTCCACTCAAGAACCCTCAAGGAGATTACTTCTTTATTGATAACAAAGATAATTACAAAGTATTTCACTCAGAACACTCTGTATTTTATGCTCACTTTCTCTCAAGTAATCATATTTCTTCCAGGGATAAACTCTCCTTAAGAAACTCTAACACTCAATCCTCTTTGCACTTCTACACTTATGCTTATACAGGAGAGCATTTGTGTTTTTTAGGATGGTTTTGGAATGAAGAATGGGTGGGTATTTATAGGTGGAGATTATGCAAAGAAACAAAAATAATTATATCATTGCTTACATAATCAAACCCCTCAAATTTGATTAATCACAAACATGTGTAAATGTTTGTCCAAATTGTGTGTTGAATTCAAAAATGGATGGCTTGATTACTACCAATCAGAGCTTCTCGGCGTTGATTACTACTAATCAGAGCTTCTCGGCGTTGATTACTACCAATCAGAGCCTCTGGCTAACTCCGAGGTCCTGGGTTCCAAACTCATAAACAACTTCACCCGCATAAAAATATCCACTTAATGAGCGTCCCAAAAAAGAGGAACAAACTCATCCACAAGTGAAGAGGAGTGTTAGATGATAAATAATAAATTGTCTAATCTCTCTACAACTTCGGGCTTTTAGATCATACGGCAAGACAACATGAAGTCATACTTGAAATTCACCATCACTATGATCTGATCTAGCCATAATGAAACGAAAATGAGAGTTTTTGATCCACAGAGAAAAATAAAAAGAAATGCAATATTACAATTTTCACAACAGATATCATGTTATTGATCATCAGAGCAAAAACTCCATCATCCATGAAAGCCTACTCCAAACTCTGGCAGCATCGGCACTTATGCTTATCTAAGATGTCATGAAAATTTCATATTACTCTGTTGTTATATTAGGACAATCTACATACCTGTAGCAACTCCAGTTGTGCAACAATATCAAGTGAAGACGCAAGGCCAACTGATACTTTGTCAGCATCTTTATCCTTGACGCTTTCAAGAAGGTTTTTCAGTCCACCCTGAACAGCCACAAAAGGTTCAATCATGACAATTTCTGCAGTACAAACAACTCTTGCAAAATACATACAACTTTTTTCTTCAAAGTTCATCTTGGTTTTAGTGGCATGTCTTGAGCAACTCTCAGCTGAACAACTCTCACATGAATGCAACATACTAATGTTTGATATAAAATCAGAAGCATTGGTCGACATAGTACATAAGAACACCATAAAGATTGAATAAAGTTGATTGGAATTTTTGGGTGCCTAATGTGAGGGCGTGACCATGAACAGTCTTAAATTCCTAACGTAATTCTTCAGTAAACCTAATAGAAGGTCACATAAGTTCATGAAAAATACTGATTATTAGGTGCCACGCCCTTACGTCTTATATCACTGAAAGATGAATAAATATTAAAAAAAATTTGAAATAATATAGCAGAACATGCATGAGAAGTGGATAAATTCGGGAAATTCATTATTGTACGCCTTGAAGGTGGGGCACAGAGTATACGCCAAACCAAAGATCTATTTGCAGAAAGAAAATAGAGGCAGACCTGGTTCGGTGAGTTGATACTTTGAGATAGATGGATCGTGAGTAAATTTTGAAACAACTGAAAACCTAAGAATTGAGTAATTTGTTTATGATCACTGATGTGTAACCCTTGAATAAGATCATTTACTATAACAATTATTATCTTATCTTGAATAATTATCAGAAAGAAGTTAAGGAGAATATTCTACTCGAAAATATGAGCTGGTAGCTCATGGCTTTGGAAGGACGAAAGGCTTGGGCAGAATTCCTTCAATTGTATTCAAGAAGGTAAACAGGAATAACTGCCATCAATTGAAGAGCATTAGAAAATGTTGTAAAATTTACCCAGACTCGCATGATAACAATGGCGCATAAATTTAAATCTACAAATGAAACTAGCCTAATCAAAAGAGAATCCTGGCAATTGACTGAGTGCGTGATATACAGCATGTGTTTTTGTAAGCAAAAGATCTTTCGCTCTTTCTCCCATAGTACCTTTCCATCTGTCAGAGATGTATATAGAACTGAACCTTCCTCCCTCAATTCAGCTGGGATGCTCGACAAAATCGACTCTTTTTCATCTGCGGCAATCTGAAAATAAGGAAAATAACACTCAAGAATTGAAAAGAGACTGCAAGGAGCAGAATATAGGACAGTAGAAAAGAGTAAGTTACTCTATTGCATGAATTAGTTCAGAAGTATAAAAAATTCATTCAAATTCGGCCGGACTTCCTTCAGAGAATAATTCGAAGAGTACAAAAATTTATTAAATATTCAATTAGAAATGGTTTTTGCAGATTCAATACAAGAAACCAAAGAAAAAAGAGTTGGAAGATTTCAGTTTCAACAATCATTGATTTTGATTATATATTATTCGTGCTACCCCTCAAATGATTAGGTGCAGAACTAAAGTTGCGTACAATCATATTGCCTAAAATAATGGAATTTATAACAATAATTTGTGTTTAGAACTGTCAAATTAACCAGTGGACACGAGAAAAAGATGCACAAGTCACAACTAGCACCATAAATCTAAGAAGCTCAGCTCGGTTAAATCTACCTTCAGAGACAAACAGATCAAATGTTCAACATAAGTCTGATACCAATGCATGCATGAACTTACATACTTGCTCTCTTTCACAAATATAGGACTTGTGTTTATGAACCCAACCATAAAATCCATCTACAGGCACCAAATACCGGACTTAAAAGCCAGGTTAAATCATATCGCAACCCATGTGCAAGTCTTATAGTCCTTTTGATGCATCTATACAAGTGCAGTATATGTGAGCATTGATCAACCATTACCTTCAGAGCTTTCTTGACATTTCCCTCCATGGTTCCAAAGGGTTTTCTTTGTGGGATCCTAAGCAAGTAAGAAATGTCCTCCAGAGAATACTTTGAGAGTTGCAACAAGATATTTTTAACTGTTTCTTTAACAAATGAAATGAAAATAATAAAAGTTAAATCATTATTATTGAAAGGAACCTGTATAGCTTTCATATTCGAATTAGCTGGAATTGCTCTTCTCAAAGCTAGTTCCCCCGTCCGAGGAATTCTTGTTTCTGGGGAATAAAGCACTGCCTCAGCAGAAGGAATGGACCAAAACTCATTCATTGTCCAAGATACTGGTGATGTTAGCTGGAGAAAGAAAATGGCAGCTGCCAGGGTAATCTCAAACTGCTTCCTTCCTAAGTCCATCCATGTTCTTAGATAAGGCTCATGATTACACTCATTCTCCTGCATGAATAGAACCTTTATCAAGATTTTGTAGAAGTTAATATTGAACATTGTGGTGTACATTCATATCTGCAAGTCTGAACCAAGAAAGTAGGTCTTATTTTTTGCCACTTTGGCCAGCCAGAAAGTATAAATCTCGTGAATGGATAACTTTCTTTGTGATTTACAAAGGACATCCTACCCAGTAAGAAAACAATAGACTGGAAACCATAGAAACTATCATATTTTCAAAAGCTAATGCTAATTTCATAGAAATAAGTATGATTGATTTGTGCATGCTACATCCTTTCAAGTTTTCAGGCATCATTAACCTTCTTGTTCTTCTTTTAGGAGAATGTTCTGTTAGTTTCACATGAACTGACACACACATTCAAAATTAAAAATTTGAAAAAAAAAATTTCCATTTATGTGAGAGCTATGAACAAATTGCACAACAGTTGATTCATATTACAAAATAAACAAAAATAACAAATATATACCAAAACTTTGTTATTCATGAAATCCAACTCGTTGCTTCATCCTTTGAGAGTACCATGCATGACCACCTTAAATCTAGTACACATGCCAATAATCCACAGTTGGATCATTGTGCTAGAGAAGAAGTCCAACCAATACAAAAATCCTATTGCTTTTTGTGAAAAAGTGGTTGAAATTTTTCACAAAAAGCTTTTGTTTTCCTGCTCTACAATTCTCTCTATTTTCTAAGATAAGATTTCTAATAATAAAGAAATCTTGAGACAAGTTTATGGGTAATGGACTACACAGGTCCATTAACTCAGTTATGTCTAATCTCAATTAGGCTTTAATTAATTTAATCCAAGACTTGACTTTAGTGAGTAATTCACAGCGAATAAATGTTTTTGTGGACTTAGTGGGTTTTATGTGTGACTTCACAGGTTCTTGTAAATCATATTAGTAAGAGCATAACCCTTGGTGGTATTAGAAATCAAGTAATTAAGACAAAGAATTGGGAATACTTGGTTTTGTATTCTGAAGTGGACTTTTTCAATGTTGGATTCAACAATTGCCTCTGATTTGTGATCGGTCGAACACGTGGCGTTTGAGCCAGTGTATGGTTGAAAAGATTGATGTTGCGCCATTACCTTTAACTATAGTTATTGGTAAAGTGGTAAGCGCTCGATCCTACAATTGGTATCAGAGCCAAGGTCGTGTGTTCGATTCCCATGAGTTGCAGATAGTGCAATTATTGGGGGGGATTGTTGGGGTTCAACAATTGCCTCTGATTTGCAATCGATTGAACACATGGCGCTAGTGACAGTGTATGGTTGAAAAGATTGATGTTGCGCCATTACTCTTTAACTATAGTTATTGGTAAAGTGGTAAGCGATCGATCCTACATAGAAGTTACATAACATAAGAATATTTTGGGTATTTGGATTTTTATAATAGTTTGTGATGTATAAAATTATTCTTATTCAATCTGGCACAGCACAGTGAGAACCTAGACAGAGGTGAAATCACCTTCATTACCAATCGGTTACAAAACCATGCAGTACAATTTTTCATCCAGATGTCCCAATTAGTTGGGCAACTGATGAGTCAAAATTGTTGTGAATCACTCAAGATTGTGCATACGTCCAAGTTATATGACATTGATGCTACCCTAGCAAACTCTTTAACAATCCAAATCGACTTTGAACAAGGTTTCTAAAGTCATAAGCTCTAGGAGGACCTAGCCAAATGGTAAATCTGACAACACAAATGTGCACCATTAGATTCAGAAATCAAAACCGAACAT
Source organism: Haberlea rhodopensis (assembly GCA_907163345.1). Classification (NCBI taxonomy): domain Eukaryota; kingdom Viridiplantae; phylum Streptophyta; class Magnoliopsida; order Lamiales; family Gesneriaceae; genus Haberlea; species Haberlea rhodopensis. Next base: position 2,712,889 of record CAJQUN010000003.1, on the reverse strand, counting down.
AATTGTTACAGCATACGAAGACAATGACACCTTATATCATAAGGTCTGTAGCTGCGGTAATTTGTCATGGAATTTCTCTATTTTACCACACATGAAATTAGGACATTGATCAATTACAAACTATTACAAATACAATCCAAAGTCATTACAAGATCAATTCAATGAAAGCAGAAGCCAACAACCTAAGGTACAAACAACCACCACAAAGGCACCTACCAAGAAGCACAAAGTACAACAACACAAATAATCAAATACAACTCAAATACACCCAACTACAATAAATGTAAATTAACCAACAGAAAGGTGGGACTTGAACCCACGAAAAAAAAATTAGGACATTTATAGCAGTATTTTTTAATTTACTTAATCTCAGTAAGCACCACACCACAGTTCCATACTCGAGTTACTAATGATTTGAGGCTCACCCAAGTTTATAGATATAACTATATGCCTCCGTGACTTTAGAGAAAATGATATGCACTCTTGATTTGACAGTCATAGAATGTATTTTTAAGACCACCATCACACACGGGATCACATAGATGGACTATATTTAAACATGGGACTTCATCAGTTCAAAGATACATGCGTGTGCAGATGGTGAATCATTGTCGCATGCCCTTATGTTATTTTTTTTCTCAACAGTAAAAAATGAGAATCATATATTCAACTCTGAAACGCCATCTCAATCAAAAAAAATTTATGATGTGCCCTTGAATTTCAGTTCTTACTTAGGTAAAAGCATCACAGCATAGTAACTTAAAAACTTTCGCACCAGAATTTCCTTCATAAAATAAAAGGGTTCAACTTTTCTTCTATTCATTAACTGTTCAATTCATCTCGATCAAAACCTAAACGAGCGAAATAACACAATCACATAACAATGTCTGCCCCAAAACTTCTAATTACGCATAAACTGCGTGTACATCCCAATGGAAAACCAAAAAATAAATAAATAACAAGGCATCAACACAGCCATATTTTTAAAGAAGAAGGCATAATTCAAAGCGAGATGAAATTAGACTTACCATTGTGTCGTTATCCTTTTTTGACCGAATGCATCTGAATTTAGGAGAGAGAAATCTTTCCAGATAAGGTCCTGTATTGAAGCGAAGTATGGGGCTTACAGAGAAAAGAGAAGTAGGCTTTGGAGCAGATGGAGTGAGTAGTGAAAGCTTGCTGGGAGAGAGACATGAAGCAAATAAAGGGAAGGCCATGAATGGAAGTTGGTAGCTGATGAGGTTTTGGCGCGCCTCATCCAAGTATTTGGTGCCCAGTCACCATCAGAGAGGCGTTGTAACGGGCCAGTCTCGACCCATCTATTATAGACGGGTCGAGCCAGTATTTTTGGACATGTCGAAAGTGGCTTATATGGACCAACTCATTTGGGCAGTGGCTTTTTGTGGATTGGTCCGTTGGCGGATTAGCCTGCCAGCCTGATTTTTTTTAAAAAAAAATTATCATTATTTCTTGAGGAAATTACAAGAAGGTACCACTTTTTAAAACATCTTTCAACTAAATCACCCTAAAAACTCTTCTTTCAACTAAATACATCTTTTAAAAAATATCTTTCACATAAGTCTATTTTATGGAACCCTAATCAAATTAATCCATTTTTATGACTTAAACACCCCTAATCTAATTAATCCATTTTCTCAATGGCAGATTGTTCGATTTGTAGAGGAACGTAGTCTTCGCATTTATGCTCTTCTTCTTCTTTTTCAAATCTGTGGCCATTGTTCTGTCGAGCACGATTTTTTGTGTCGTGTGGGCATTTACCAGTCACGTTTCTGTAGGGTTTGAATTCTTCGTAAGTATGCGATTTGCAGTTTGTGGAGTTTCGATTGAAGTGGAGAATTTCTGCATTTTTTCCAGTTTCTCAATTGTTCTCAGCAACAAATTTGAATCAACTCTGCCTCTGACTGAAACATGATCATTTTCTAGATCAATGGAGATCGACAAACCCCTGTAGAAAAAAGTTTGAATAAAAATTAAATCATTGATAAAAATGGATGAAATTAAAATTGTAATTCGTACCAATTACCATCAAGTTTTAGTAATTTTTTCTTCAGTTTCTTCTTATATGATCTGCAACACATGTTGTTCACTTTCAGAACTGTAATCTGCAAAGGCAACAAGATTGAATCAAATTAAAATATGAAACAAATTTCATTACATTAAAAAAATGTATTCATGTGGTGCATGTAATTACATGCGCCCTAGTTTACCGGTGCATGTAATTACATGCACCTCTAGTCTACCGGTGCATGTAATTTACATGCACCGGTAGACTCAATAATTGCATTAGTTCTCAAATTACATAATAAATAAGTATCATACAATAATTGTTAAAGACGGTCACAAATAACACTTAAAAATTAAGATATGTTGGTGTAATATATTATCATTTGAAAAATAATATACTTTTGTTATTTGATTATTCAATAATTTATCATATATTATATACTCATCCATAATAAAAATTTAATTTATCCATAATAAAAATTTAATTTATAAAATAATATTTTGTATATTTAATTTGTTACAAGATCAACAAACAAGCAACATATAGCGATGCATGTAAATTACATGCGCTCTAGTTTATCGGTGCATGTAATTACATGCACCGCTAGTCTATAGGTGCATGTAATTACATGCACCGCTAGTCTATAGGTGCATGTAATAGGTGCATGTAATTACATGCACCGCTAGTTTATAGGTGCATGTAATTACATGCACCGATAGTCTACCGGTGCATGTAATTTACATGCACCGATAGTCTATCGGTGCATGTAAATTACATGCATCGGTAGACTCAATATTTGCATTGGCTCTCAAATTACATATCAAATAATTTCATACAGTAAGTGTTAAAGACATTCATAAATAACACTTAAAAATTAAGACATGTATGTAATATATTATTATTTCAAAAATCTTTATTCGAGGATCCCGACTTCTCCATTATTCCTTCTTTTCTTCTCTACCTTCTCTTTTATGGTGATAGGGTTTTCAACCTCTGGCTGCAACTAATTTTGAACAGAAAAAACAAGGGCTTTCGTAGTAATATGTAAACTAGAGGCACTGTGATAGTTTATCAGTCCAATCCATTCTACTGTATATTTGTGGAAAAATTACATGCACCTTTAGACCTATCGGTGCATGTAAATTACATGCACCGATAGACTCATTAATTGTTGGTGCATGTAAATTACATGCACCACTTAGTCTATCGGTGCATGTAAATTACATGCACCGATAGACTCATTAGTTGTCGGTGCATGTAAATTACATGCACCAATGGTTTCAATTTCATTACATTCTCAAATTTTCATTCAAACAATTGATCGAACATCTCAAATACATTATAGTTTTGAGTTTTACATTAAAATTCTACTAAAATCATTACAATAAAATTGAAATTCATAATAAATATAAAATTTTCATTCAAACAATTGACAGAATCTCAAATACATTATACTTTTACGTTTCAGATTAAAAATCTACAAACAATCATTACAAAAAAAATTGAAATATAAAACAAAATCAATCGGTAAATAGATGATAAACAGAAGAATGAGATGATTTTGTCTTCTTGCACAACATTTTTGTTTTCGTTTCTTCGTGACCAGTGCGCGATCTCCGACGCCATGGGAGGAGCGACAACTTCCGACGACTAGCGTTGGTGGTTGGGACATGTGGCTGGTGTGAGGATTGGAGACTAGGGTTTTGGGGTTGAAGGGTGTGATTCAAGGAAGACAGAAGACTATTTTGGTCATTTTGACCAAAAGTGGACCTTGTTGAAAGAATTTTTTTTGGGGTGACTGGGCTGAAAAATCTTTTACCAAATGGTACCGGCCCGAAATTTTCCCTTCTTTCTTTTTAGCCTCAGTTTACTAATAGGAACTCACTATTTTAAGAATCTGATACACGGTATAATTTTCATTTGATTGTGCTTGAAAATTGCAATATGTATTTCTAAATTAAGTAACATATTGATTTCTTAGTCAAGTATTTTTAGTATAAGGGTTAATGTCTAGATAAATCCTGAAGCAAGTTTCAGTATTCTTCTAGCATCAATTTCAGTTTGGCAAGATCAGTTGGAATTCTTTTTTGAAAGTTTTTTTTAAAAAAAATTTGGGCAGTTGGCCCGCCCCAATCCGTGGCCGCCTCAGGTCGGGTTGGGGTTTACCCAACCCGTTTGCCCAACCGGTTTCGGCCACGGGTTAGGCAGGCCATCCGTTTGGATCGGTCTGATCCGTTTTGACAGCTCTAATTAGCAGTGCTAACAGATTATATATATATATATATATATATAACCCATTTTAGTTGGCTAAACACAAAAGTTAGTTATTTAAAAATATAACTTTAAGATAAAATTATTTAATGATATAATTGAACTAGTTTATCTCGTTGAAAATTCAACTAAATTGTATAAAATTTTGAGGTAATTTATTTTATAGTTATATTTTTATGAGAAATAATTCATATCAATTAATTTTATATAACAAGGAATATAACAATTAAATTTCTTGAATTTTGGAAAACAAAAAATAATTATGATTGTGCACACACATCCACGTTTTCGGTTAAAATTTTGAAATATATTGTGCAAAAATAAAAAATGAAATACAAAAGTGCTCAACTAGGTAATAAACATAAAACTTACCAATAGTGTTTCGGTTAAAATTTTGAATATATTGTAATAATTAATGCATTTTTTGGTTGTAAACTACATAAATTAATGATTGTGGAATGGCAGACTAGTGTGATGTTTATGTATACAAGACGTGATGTTTTTTAATGTTCATCGCTTTTGTAAATAAATAAAATATTGTTTTTAATTGAATAAACGACTGAGTAAAATGTCTTTCAAGACTCGGTGATTTGGAAAGCACTGTCGATGCCACCTTTCGAGTTTTAGGCGTGAAAGAAGAATTTGAAAACTCAGTAATCCGAGTAACGTTTGATTATATTTGGTTGGAATGATTTTATTTCAACAATGAATTTAAAAGTTTGGATTTGAAATGATTTCGATAATTATGAATTTGAAATATCTTGTTATTTGCGTTAAAATTGAGGATCGTGGATTTAAAATCCATAAATTTCAAAATTAGCTAAACAATTTAAATTTGAATGGATTTTTATTTAGGATTTAAATCAAAATCCATCAAATCTCAGGCTTAAACATGAGCTACGTGACTTCGAAATATCTTTAATTAGTGAAAGAATTATAGTTTGGTGCCTGGAAACGACGGGTTTTTTATTCTAATAACCCAAAGAAATAAAATACTTACCAAAATACGTCAAATACAAACTTTTACTAAAACAATAATTTAGCTCTTTTACAAATTATGTTAAAGTGGAGGAACGTTGTTCTCAGAATTCTCAGTACTTGTATGGCTAACAAGACAAATATTAGATTATTATTTAAATTGAGATGAACATGAACTCATAGAGTGAGGAAAAGTGAAATGGCTAAAGGGGGGTTTTATTGTTGCTGCCCGCATTGCCCTCAGGGATATCATTCATCATCCATTTGAAATCTTTTTTTCTTTTTAAAAAAAGATTCCAAATGAATGGTGATGATGCTCCTAAGAGCACTAACCTTAAGGACATCATCAAACAAACACTAAAGGGTAGAGTTTGAGGTTGAAGCCGCCTTAGGTATTTGAGGTTATTTTGGTTAGTATTTTATTAATTTGAGTTATCAAAATAAAAACCCGGGAAACGATTCTAACATATAATGATTTCTTTTCGAAATGAAAGGAGATGCAAGAGGATATATAATGATTATATTACATGCAAACCTCCGTAAATCTTTGTATTTTTCTCCCACATGTTCATTATCTTGTTTAACTATTGTCCTTTGCTCATCTATGTTCTACCCAGATTAGTTTAGTGGTGGAAATTTCCCATGATCCTATCCATACTTGACTGGAGATTAACATTAGAATATTGGAATACATCTTCAAATGAATGATGATTATATACTATACGTCGTAATCAAGACCGGAAATATTGTCTAATAATGGAATTAGTCAACTTTTTTAAAACACCGCCATTTTGGAAAGTAATATTTTAATTTTTACGCATTTGAATTTTTTATGATTTCGTGTTCGTGTGTGATACACAATTGAGAAACGCAACTATCCACAAGACACTGGACCCATTTTTGAATGTGAAAAGCATATACAGACATGACTTCCATGGGAGCTCAAGCGGGGATTTCTGGCTTGAAATAAGGAAACCAATTCCCATTACTGTTATTTGAGCACTAGGATGATCAACACACTACTGTTTATTTGAGTACTAGGATGATCAACACACTTGTATTATTCTTGGTAGACTTTGAAAAAATTTCTCAATTCTTATAGTTCCATTGAGGGGTCCACTTCGGGCACTTTGGACTGAAATAGTTGGACACGACCCTGGAGTTCAACAGCTCAATAATCAGCTCGGACTTCACACACCGAGGTGTTTTGTATTGATTAATTGAAGCTCCAACGCTAATGGCATGATCCATGAGCTTGTCAAAGGTTCCAACTTCCACAATTCTGATCTCAAGAGGGCTAATTCTCTTGGACACTCGGTGCTGGCGATACGTGCTAGCGAGGGACTCTTCAATGGTGAAGCAGCAGTCTTGAAAAACTGTTGGAGGAACCGGGTAAGATGACCCTTTTTGGCTGAGCTCCCAGTACAACACATAGTGACCTGGAACTTTAGTGGTGTCGGCATAGCTTGTGTACTCCGCCACGCATATATTGAATGGGATCAGATGACTTGCTGCTTTTTCCACTGCATTTTGGAGTTCAGTCTCGTCAGTCTTATCAGAATCAATGCTCAATATAACATTTTTACGGCAAACAAAGTAAAATTGAGGAGCATTGTTCTTGAACCCAGTCACACGAAGCACATCTCCAACTCGGTACCTATAAAGCCCTGCACAAAATGTCTAATATTAAAAAATAGTCGAAACCCACTTGTTCATAACAAGTATCTATACATTTTGTTATCATAAAACTAAAGATAGATGAGGCAAATTTACCAGCATAAGTGGTAACAACCACCTCATATTCCTGTCCAGGTTTAACATTAACTAAATCAACCAAATCTTGTTGTTCCTCTCCACTAAGAGATTTGGGTATGGAAATGTAATCAGTGACACCATCGCTACCGTAATTGTTTTTATTTACAGGTGCGAACTCGAAATAAGCCATGGTCGGGATGAAAGTGTAGGATACATCACTAGACTTGCTAAGAGGGTTAAGATTGATGCCAAAAAAACATTCGGAAGAACCATATATAGTGGAGACTAGGGGTAAGCCGTTGCCATAGTAATCAAGAGTAGGTACATATTGTGACATGGTGCCAGTCACAATAACATTTATATACTTGGTATTTGGCCACAGCCTATGGATGATCCCCTGCCAAGAATCTTTCCTACACTCCAATTCAATGAAATCTGCGAGCTCGGGATTAGGTTTGAGGATTACCAGCACTGCTTCCTCACTAACGGATCGGTGATTAATGAATTAACACCTCCCGTTCTGATATCATTGCAAAGAAGGGACCAGTGTTCTTCCAAGAACCGGATAACCCGAATGAAGCCAGAGGCAAAAATGGCCCCGGCCCGCAGGACTTGTTTGTTTTGGCAAAGACCACAAAGCATTTGGGAATACACGCTTTGGAAGTAGTCTTCGCAGAAAATAGTGTCCCTTGGGCTGGTAAAGGGATTATTCGGTGCGTCCTTGAAATCGGAGTTTCGTAATAAACTGGTCATAGCGTGGCGAGCCATCAGCCCACTTGGGGTCTTAATGTCGGATGCTACAAACATGAAATACATCCCTTTGCCTCTGTCTAAGCCGGGAAAAAAGTGGTCCATCACAGGCACTGAAAGGTTGTTAAATGATGCCCTCCTCCGCCGCTCTTCCCCAGTCATAGGCACCAATTTTCTCTCGCCGCCAGATGTCCCAGAACTGCATATTTTAAGAAAAGAGAAAAATCCATTTTCATTTAAAAAAAGGAGGAAAAAAACAATCTTGAAGAAAACATAAAAGGAAATTAACCCTATATGGAGCAACGTCATGAAGCTACGCATCACAATAAATGAAAAACAGAGCATGAAAAACTATTGTTTAAAAAAAAACTCAAACCTTGTTAAGAACTCTGAGATGGGTTCGCAGCAGAGAATGGGAGACGAGTCGCCATTGGCGATGCGTTTCACATCAGGCTGAATGTCCTCGTATGAGATAACGGGTACGACTTTCTTAAAAGCCTCCCTATCCGTATGGCCGTCGAGCCCATGTCTCTTCAAGTACTCAACATTGGCATTTCTTGACAGGATTTCAGCAAGAACTCTTGTCTGAATCTCATCGGCTTTTTTGGTCACATCCTCAATGAGCTCCATATTTTTATCGTTGATCTCTGTGATGCGGTGGTGGTCAGGTAGGGGTAGCTTGGCAGGACAAAAATATGCAGGAATGAGGAGAATGTTGACGAGAGAGAGAGAGAGAGCTAAGTTGGGGACGAAGCAGCTCGAGGATTTGACTTTGAAAGGCTGAATAGATAGGCTTGGTCCACTGGAAATTTAAGTTTTTATCGTGACATGTACCTCAATATACGACACGTGTCACATCCCAGCGAGCTACGTAATTTATCATTTATACAATTAAATTTATTAATCGAATAATAATAAAATTATATTTTTTTCATATATTTGTAAACATATTTTATCCTACATTTAAGATAACACCATTTGCTGATCCAAATATTATATAATGTATTAACCCATTTAATTTACTTTTTTATACATAAAAGTGATTTTGGCGTTAAATTGGACAAACAATTTTTTCCTTTACTTTTTTTAAAAAAAAATTAAGTTTGTTAGTGTTTATCGGTTAAGTGATAGTAATAGTATAACTCAATCTTTTAAACAGTATAGCAACTCAAACATCACGTTTCGATCATTTTTCAGCATGGCTAATTATTATCCCTAACAATCTTCTCTCGATAATTATACTACCTTGTAACTAACTGGAATCCAACATGTGATCTTGATTCTTATGTTACAATATCACGTTTGGTTGCTATAACTATATATATGGAGTGTGTATTTGGAGATAAGAAAGGAAAAGAAACATGGTTAGTGTTACTAGCAAGTAGCAACGGATGCTTTGTCATGCATATATTTTTTAATACTTTAATAATTCACATTAGTGAATAATATGGAGATGAAATATAATTTTCATATTAAAATTTGTGAAAGTGTAATTCGTTAGAAAGAGTGGCGGGCGTTGAATTTTTTGTTTGATGAGCAAAAATTATTAATATAAAAAGTGGAGACGAAAAAATTTTAGATGGTCAAAAATATAATTTAGTGGGGCGAGGGAAAAATGTAATTTTTGAGTGTTAAATTACCCTTTTTTGTTTGTATTATAAAAAGATATATATCATAATTTCTTCATCACTCATCTATGAGCTCAAATTTAATTTAGAATGTTTGAGCTCCATTCCATTAGCTTTCCATTGAATTCAATTTAAAAATATCGAGAAGTGTGCTATAATTATTTTGAAAATAAAATTACCATGGTTTTTGCATATAATTTTAATAATTTTATATTATACGTAAAATTTATAATGGCTAGAAGAAAATATAATTACTTAATTAATATATCTTAAATAAATAATTTGAAATATAAAATGTATATGATTTTAAAAAAGGGAAAATTTCGGCCGTTATCATTAGGTAAAAGGTTTTTCGGCCCAGTCATCCAATAAAAAGTTCTTTCAACTAAGTCCATTTTTGAATACAATGACTAAACTAACCCCACTTACAAAAATACTCTACACCGCATAAATCATTTTTACATGCACCGCAAGAATGATTTTACATGCACCGCAAGAATGATTTTACATGCACTGCATGACTCATTTTCACATGCACCGAGTGAGTAATTTTACATGCACCGCATGACTCATTTTCACATGCACCGAGTGAGTAATTTTACATGCACCGCATGAGTCAATTTTTACATGCACCGCTCAATTTTACACGCACCATATGAGTAATTTTACATGCACCGCATGAATAATTTTTACATGCACCGCTCAATTTTACATGAACTATACTAGTAATTTTACATGCACCGTCGATTTTAACATGCACCGCATTAGTCGATTTTAACATGCACCATTCAATTTTACATGCACCGCATGAGTCGATTTTACATACACCACATAAGTAATTTTACATGCACCGCATTAGTAATTATACATGCATCTCATTACTCATTTTTACATGCATCGCATGAGTAATATGCACCGGTAGATTATCCATATTAAACTATCTCATATGTTTCTATCGGTTCATGTAAATCACATGCACCGATAGACACAGATGATACAAGTCCACCGCAGGGAAAAAAAAACTACTTCAACGCATGCATTTGAGTCTATCGGTGCATGTGATTTAGATGCATCGATAGACTCTATCGGTGTTATCTCTACCGGTGCATGTAAATCACATGCACCAATAGATTATGCATATTAAACTATCTCATATGTTTCTATCGGTGCATGTAAATCACATGCACCGATAGACACAGATGGTACAAGTCCACCGCAGGAAAAAAAAACTACCTCAATGCATGCATATGAGACTATCGGTGCATGTAATTTACATGCACCGATAGACTCGATCGGTGCATGAAATTACATGCACTGATAGATTCAGTCGGTGCATGTAAAAATTAAATAATCAAAATCAAATAAAGCGATTGTACCACCAAATCGTTCTTGTATAAAATGACCGATTCAACAATATAAGCAACGGGAATGCAAACCGAATGCACGAATTGGAAAGAAATTCAAAACAACGAGAATGAGGATAAATGAATAATTTTCTCAATTTTGTTAGATTCACGTTTTCTGCCCAAAATTGAGCGTTCAACTTAAGAAAATTAATCCAAAATTCAACGAAAAAGAATTCAATGATTTTAGAAAATCACGATCGAAGAACGCGAGGCTAGAACAACTGAAATTCGATCAGAAGTTAGTCGCTAAAACAGAATTCAAGGAAACATCCAGAGAATTAGAAACAATTCACTGAGAGGGAACAAATCCTTTGCAGAATTTCGGAAAACAAAAATCAGAAACAAATCAGAAGCTTCAGAGGGCAACACGATGGTGGAAAGTAGGCAAAAGCTTGGGGATGAAGGTATAGAGCAATTGTATTTTAATCATAATTAATGGACTAATTATATTAGGGTTCGATAAAATTGACTTATTTGAAATAAATTTTCTAAAAGATGTATTTAGTTGAAATAAGATTTTTTGGGGTGATTTAGTTGAATGATGTTTTAAAAGTGGTAACTTCTTGTAATTTCCTCTTTAAAAAATCGGCCGGGTGAAAATAGGACTATATACTGGGCTGACCGCATCATGGCCCATATCTACCTTCGCAACCCATTAAATTTTCAGTTTCGGACCCTTGGCCTGCTTACACTTCCAGCTTGCTATTTAAGGCACCTCATCCCCGTATTTCCCTGTGGAAGTCTCGCTGAAACCCTCCGTAGAATGGCGATGAGGGCCGCGGCCACTACGACGGCGGCTAAGGCCGCAGTTTCAAGCGGCAGAGGGTTGAGGGCTATGTTCTCGTCTCTTTCGAGCTTTCCGTTCAATATACCACAGACTAATGTTGAGAAGCCTCCTACTGCGGAACCTTCTACCAATCTCTTCGTTTCTGGTACGTGTACCTGTTTTCCCCCTAACAACCTTCATTTCTTCGATCTTTTTCTTGCTTCTTTTGGGGTTTATAATGATAAGTTGGTTCTTTCATGTGCTGCAAGCTTTTTAAGTTCATTATTCCATTTTTTGTGGTTTGATCATGAACTTATTTGAGCACATAAAAAATAATATAGTGTGAAAGACCCATTTACGTATTATTCAAATTATCAATTTAGTTTATTCGAAAACTTAGTAAATTACTATTTACTAGTGATTGACTAGCTTGCATCTTTGTAATAGCTGCATATTCATCAATCATTGTCCTATTTGTTATATTTTTAAGCTACTTCGAAAAAAATGATTATATTTGTTTTTTCAAAAAAAAAAAAGAGAAAAGAAAAATCATATCCTATGTCCTGTTGTCCATGCTTAGTTTTCGGTTAAACTAATTAATCATTTCTATTCTGAAACACCTGGTAGCTTATTTTATTGCTGTTTAATGCTGTTGTGTTGATTATTTGATCACTCGTGTGTCACCGTGGGTGGTCTTTAATTAATTATATCAGGTGCAGTATTCTTGTTATGTGGCCGCATCTTAATTTTGTGAGTTTCTCTACTAGAAATGTTTGATGACACCTTTTTTAAAATCTTTGTATGTTGCTCCAATTTGTTTCTTTATTTATTTGTTGTTCACTTATTTGCTATTTTTGCGGGAGGGAAATTCTTCCCTAAACCAATTTGTCTATGTGTTGTCACAATATTGGGCTAAGCCATCGTTTTTATCCTCGAAAGTAATATCACCCAGATTTGTAGGATAATATCATAAGCTAGTTCCCTTCCTTCTTTTGTGTGGTTTTTTTAATTTTAACTGCTAATATCTTATGTGTGTGGTGTAATGAAATTATTTAATAAGCATAGAAAAGTATGGATGAGACATTCACCAAACAAAACTTCCATAAATTTAAAAAATCAATCCAACTTGCATTGCACGGCAATACATATACAGAGTACACGATTGTCAATGTTGACTGATACAGGTTCCCATCTGGTTATTAATTAACTTAACAAAGTTCCTCTGATTTCTTTGTCTAGTTGTGTCTGAATTGCAACTCGTTACTTGGCATTCTTCTATAGTCGAGTTTTTTTTCTCATCGTACGATCAATTTCCGTAAGTGTGTTGTCAAACCCAAGGAAAAGTAAATTCCTCAAAATTTTGTGCCAGAGATATGTAAAACCACAGAATAAGTCTTTTGTTGCCATTATATCATCTTATTACTACGTCCATTCTCTTTTTGATAGTCACAATTTACGCCTGTTTTTTTAGCAGCTAGTTTATTTTTCTAGGACTGGCCTCCAGTTTGTTCTTAGGGGATGCAGAAAACTATTCTGTCATTGATACAGCATCAGTCACTTTTGGCCTCCAGACTGTGACTCGTTTAGTTATCTTTTTTTTTGCTGATTTTGCTTGTCTAAAAAGTTTACCATGGTGATGTCTTGATGCGGCTTGACCTCATCGAACTTTCTTTGATATGACATTCAGGGCTTAGCAAACGGACAACAACAGAAGGTCTGCGGAATGCCTTTGCTAATTTTGGGGAAGTGGTCCATGGTATGTTATTTTTGTTTATTAATGCATTGGACCTGAATAGGCATACTATTGGAAATTTCTCAAGGAATTGGTTGTTATTGTCTCTTCTCAGCTAAAGTAGTTACTGATCGGGTCTCTGGCTATTCGAAGGGCTATGGCTTTGTAAACTATGCATCATTAGAAGATGCTGCTGCAGGGATGAAGGGCATGGATGGCCAGGTGAATCATGTGTTCTATAGAATATCTGTTAGAGGTTCATAAATGGTAGCTAAATGCGACATAGATGGGCTTTACTGAGAACAGTAGAGGCTGCACTCTGCCTGATTCTTATGCACAGATTCTTTTTGCTGACTTCGAAAATCATACTTGCTGCTTGACCATTGCTTTATTTGCATCTGAGCAAGGCTCTATAACTAGATTGAAAACAAGCAGTTCCGGTTTCAAACTCACACAGTTCTAGTTGTAACGGAATGTGGAATTTAATCCAAATAATTTAAAAACCGCTTGGTTCCAGCACCCAAACATTCTGGTTTCGCCTCGGTTATGAGGTAGTGGTTGAGAAAAAAATTTATCGATGAGCTCTCCAGTTCATCATACCAAAATCCTAACCAAGTATAATCATCAAATAGTTATATACGAATATTATAAATGTTCTATTATAAAAAACAATAAAAATAAATCTGGGATATAATGTTTATGAATGGAATAATATATATAAATTAAGTTATTTAGGAGATTTCGGGACCATATGAATTTAAGACTCAGTTTATAGTCTGGTTTTGGTTCCATACAATTGTAGGTTCAGTTTTGATTTCGTTTTTCGTTTTTAGGAACTGTAATCAAACCGTAAGTACTTGGTTTGTATAAAAAAGAAACCAAAGAGTGGCTTCAGTTTCAAAACTTCTGTCTGGTATGGCTGTAAAGCTCTTTCAGTTATTTGTGTCCCTTCTAGAGTTTTAACTTTGCAAATTGGAAAGTGGAGGTAGAAACAATGTGTACGAAAGGACCTAAGTGAAGCTGGTAGAGGGAGGGGGTCATTGTGTTCTATTTCTGGGATGGTGCCTGAAAAAAATTGATGTTCGGTTATATCAGTATCTTACCAAACAGCTCAACGCTGCTTTTCTCCTAAATCTTCTTTCTTGCCTTTGCATGCTTACAAGCATTTTAAGCTTAATGGTAAATGTTAGTTTACAAAAAACATGTACTTGCTTGTTTGGTGAGAAAAAGTAGCATCCTTTTCAAATTTAAATTGTTTTGTAAGCTCCTTAAGTTTATAGGTTTCCATCTTTTCGTCACAAGCAACTAGCCCAAGTACTTCAGTTTGGAGACTATTTTAATTTTTGTCCATTTTGGAGACGAGGCTATCACTTTGAAGATCCCATTGGCCTTGGAAATTTGTGGACATAGACTGCTTAGATTGAATCATAACAATATTGAACGAGAAATTTAGGTAATATTTGGTAGCAATATTGAGTGTTCAGGGGAAATGCTTTGAGAAAATACGTTGTGGGGGATTCGATTAGAGAATGTGATATATGTTTGGTTTTATATTTTATGAAAAAACATTTTTTACTATAATATGTCATGCAAGAATTGTTGCGTTGGTGACGTCACATCATATATATTTAGTTATTTTAGTGAGAAGTAAAATATTTTAAAATTTTAAAATATAGTATAAGTAGTTAAGATGTAATATAATAATCAAATATTTTTGGGATTAAATGTGAATTTAAAAGTAACTATTATGTTTGAGAGATAAAATCGAAAAAAATATGGGAGTTTTGATTTGTCTTGGAGTTGGAGAATGTGATCTATATTTGATTTTATTTTGGAATAATAGAAACACTTTAGAGAATTACTTCCAAACATTGCGTTAATTTTCCTCGTCTTTAATACTGCAAGATGTCATTTCTTTGTATATGCTGTAAATCGAGTAAGAAATGGGTTAACACAGTAGGCCGTCATTTTGTGCGTTGAAAGTGAATTCCAAATCTGTAAGTTTGTGATCATCCGGTTAACTCAGTGCTAAGTGCAATGCGTATGCCTTTTATGTGCAGTAGGTCAGTGTCATTTTTTGTCAGGTGCCATTCATTGTGTTGGTTAAAAACGTTTTGAAATTTGACCCTGTTGTTTTTGCAGTTTCTAGACGGTTGGGTTATATTCGCAGAGTATGCAAGACCGAGACCTCCCCTCCCCTCTCTCAACAATGGACCTCCTCAGGGTTGGCAGTGATTTAACTTTCTGGGAAGAATGAATTTGAAATTTCATTGAAAAAGAAGAAACCTTCTGTCTAGTAATTCATTACCACCGCTGACTGCAGTGTACTTCTCTGCAGATTAGATTGAGACGTGTACCGCTTGTTATATGTTTTGGCTGTAGTTTATCTGCAATATTTATGCTAGAAATACCTATTCTGGGTGCTTGTTTGTTGCCTGTAACTGATTGGTTTTTAAGGTTAATTTGATGCTGGCCGTAAGGCCAGCACCCTTATGGGTTAATAATTTGACATGTGTCACTTTTGATTTTTCTATTTTATTTTAAATTTTTAACATTTTTTCAACGCTTTGGCCCCACTTCCTGATGCTTTATCATTTTTTTAGCTTTACTTTTGTATTTTCGTTAAGTTACACTGCTTTACCATAGTTAAAATAAATTTTCTTGATTTAAGAAATTCTTTTACCATAGTTTAGACGATGCACATTTTCCCCTCTCCAGTAATCTCACTCAATGCATTTAGTGTCGTCGCTTCTCTGCACGTTTTTTCCACTCTATTTACAAATATTCGACCAACTTTTCATTTTCCATTGTCGACCCGCTTTGTTGTGGAGTTAATCAGCCTGTTGATACTTTTCATCCATCGGCTCGGTTTAAAGGTTTGTTTTTTTCTTAAATCTTCCTCATGATTTTTTGGTTTATAAATGACAAAATAGATTAAATATGTTGCTTCTGTTTCATCTGAAATGTTTAGAAAGATTACTGAATATTTGATCATCCAAGTGTGGAAATAAAATATATTTTTAGTAGATTGGAAAAAAATAAATTTTTTTTGTCATGAAGATTCTTGGAAATAATTTGTTTTGTCATGGACAAATATTTTTGGAGGTTTCTTTCATTCTTCGGTAGTTTTGATCTTTAGTTCATGCAGAATGTTAATATGTTTACCAATCATATTATTTGTTAACATCCAAGCTGTAATTACTTTTATGCTAATAACTGCAGGCTTTCGCTCACATTATGGTACAAAATTCACGAATGCCACCTGATGATTGTTCATATCATGGAGAACCATCAATGGCAGAAGATGCTGAGGTAGAATTTAAAAACTTAACAATTGTAGAAATGGAGAATAGGTTGGGAGTAGGACAATATATAACAAATGAACATGTCGCATATGGATTATACTGTCAATATGCAAGTTCAAAAGGTTTTAGTGTTAGAAAAGGAGATACCGAAAAGTATAAGGATGGCTGACTTTCATTGTTCATGTGAAGGAACTAAAGATGAAAAACGTTCTTTGAACAAGATACCAACTTATGTGAAACCGTCATTTAGAATCGGTTGTAAAGCAAAACTTAGAGTTGGCCGGTTAAAGGGGAGAGAATGGAGAGTGACTGCATTTTCAAAGGAACATAATCATGACATGTACCCTCATGATCAAAGACATCTATTAAGATCCTCCCGCAACTTGACTCCTGAAATGGGGAAGTGTTTGGAAACAATGGTTAAATGTGGAATTCCTGTTTCTAAAGCATATGCTTTATTCGAAAGTTTAGCACAAGGGAGAGAAAACATAGGTTTTACCCCAAGAGATGCATATGATTCCCTGTACCGTGCCAAAAAAAATTCCAAAATTGAAAATGGTGATGCTTTTCAAATAGTTCAACACTTCATAAGCATGACAAATAACGAGCCTTATTTTTATTGGAATGTTGAAAAAGATGATGATAATAGGTTGATGAATATTTTCTTCAGGGATTATAGATGCAAGATTGACTATGAATATTTTGGTGATGTGCTTTCAGTTGATACCACTTATCGAACAAATATGTATAACTTGATTTGTTGTCCTTTTGTGGGTATAAATCATCACAGGCAAAATATTATGTTTGGATTTGCCTTCATGTCAGATGAAACTGAAAGTTCTTTTGAATGGTTGTTTAGGACATTCCTTGAGTCCATGAATGGTAAACAACCTGAAACAATTTTTACAGACCAATGGCAAGCTATGATGAATGCGATTAGAACAGTTTTTCCAACTTCACATCATCGTTTGTGTCATTGGCACATCAATCAAAATGCTCCTTCACATTTTGGCAGCTTGAATGGTGATTCAAGTTTCAAAAGATTGTGAAATAAGTGTATGACTGGTTGTGAGTCTGAAGAAGAGTTCGAGATAACATGGAAACAAATGATGGAAGGTTATAATATTGGTGACAAAAATTGGTTCACTTTGATGTACAATTTGCGGCACAAATGGGCTACTGCTTTTAGTTGCAATAAATTTAGTGCAGGACTTTTGGCTACGTCTAGAAGTGAAGGTGCAAACTCAGCGTTGAAAAAAAAGTTTGGTGGTGCAAGATCTTCTTTGTATGACTGTGTGCTTGATTACGAAAAAGTTCAAAATAGTTGGCGTGCGGATGAACAAGAAAAGGACATTGTTAGCCACCATGGAAAGCTTCCACTATTATCAGCAAATAACCCATGGATTAAACGTGCTTCTGACGTTTATACAATGACTATATTCAAGTTGTTTCAAACTGAAGTAACTGATTCTTTAAGCTTCATTATCATAGATCAGTATGAGGTTGTGGGAACTTCTGTGATGCTGTTCAAACTGAAAGCTTATGGTCAAAGCTCAAAGATTTTGACAGTTGAGTTTGATAGACAAAATTTGTGCATAAGATGTAGTTGTCATAAATTTGAGACCATTGGGTTATTGTGTTGCTATTCTTTAAAAGTCTTTGATAGGTTGAATGTTGATTTCATGCCCGATATGTATGTGAAACGGCGGTGGACGAAAACTGTAAAAAACAGTGTGTGTGATTTAGGCAGTGGAAATGAAAATGTGAGAAGTAGTGGTCATGCATTTGACATGGTATTTATCCAACAAATGATGAGGGTACTTATGATCTTGCTGTGAGAGCTAATTCATACCAGGAGCCTAGACACATTTTGGCAGAATCTTTAGAAGCTGCTAGGGCAAAAATCAATAATTGGTTTGAGAATTTGAGTCTAAATGATGAAAATACAACCGGTGATTGGGATGATGAAAAAGAAAATCCCACAACAGATAAAATGCTTATACGTGATCCTATTTTGATTAAGTCAAGAGGAATCACTCATGTTCACACACGTCATTGGGATGTTGCTAAAAAAAGGAGAAAAAGAAAGGGTGAAAGTTCAAGTAAGTTTTACAAATTTACATATATTTATTATATAAATATATCAATGTAAGTAAAATCTATTGTACCATATTGTGAACTTTTCTGATTAACTATTAATTTGTAGATGGCACTGCAAAAGGTACTAAAAAAAAGGGGCAAAGTTCACAAACATCACAACACATAACTAGTCAACTAGATGGAGCTACTAATTTGTAGATGGCACTGCAAAAGGTACTAAAAAAAAGGGGCAAAGTTCACAAACATCACAACACATAACTAGTCAACTAGATGGAGCAACAAATGTCCAACCATTAGTACCAGTTGACATGAACGTCGAGGTAAATGTTTTTCAGTTCATCTTATAAATATAATTTTTTTTTTATTAAAGATGGGTATTTTGCTATGTAGGGAATTAGCAACCATTGCTATATGGGTGGATATATCACAGACTCATACCCATTTATATAAGTTAGCAAAAAGTCATATAAGATGGGTGATGTATGAGTTCTTTTTTGGATCCACCTCTTTTGTTGATGCAGTGCCATGATTTTATTCAAGATCCATAGTTTACGATATATTGTGGTTGAAACATGTGGACTTATTCAACTTTTGATCAAGTAGATAGCTAAGAGGTAGTGGGTATATTTATAGAACTTTTGATCTTTGTAAAGTTATGGATGGATTTGTACAAGTAGATAGCGAAAATAGATCTCTTGTTCATACTTCATCCATAAGGCTTCTCATTTTGGTTTGGCGATTTAATACATTGGAACTTTTTTTTGTAATACAAGCCATGATGAATCAATCACATGGAACCCGCTGGTTTTATGCATTTGATGTGCCAAATTTCCACCGATTCCTCCAACTTAATATATAGTAATAGATATTTTTAATCTTGTTAAAAATTAGATCTTAGCATATCTATTTGTACTATATATTTCCTATTAAGGAATAATCCCTTCAAACAACCATTTTTTTAATCTTTTGGTATATATTTTAATTTCTATTGTATCTCAACCATTAAAAATGATTTAAGTTATTAAAGTTTTTTATGTCAATATCTTTTTATGTTTTAATGTTTCAAAACATTTTTTTAGAATATCTAAATATCTAAAATTATGTGTACAAAATAATATTTTTTTCTTGTATTAGTATTTTTCTCTTATGACGTTTTTTTAATATTTAAAAATACTCCTTGATATAATATTATATCTTGATATTTTAAAATAAAAAAAACATTTCGTAAGGACGGTTGATATAATTACCAAACACGTCTGCTAAAAATATATATAAAAGATAACTCTGTGAATTAACTTCCTTACACTTTCACCATTTTACATGTTAGTAAACATTAATTAATCTACCTCAAAAAACCATTAATTAATCAATATTTTAATTAATCAACAAGCTGTGGGTCCAAGTCCTACAAATCTAAAAATACAATTCCCGCTTTTTGATTCTCGCTACTTCTAACTATGGTAAAATAGTAAGTAAAATATTAAAAAAAAACAAAAACAAAACATTTGGGAAATATGGTAAAGGAAAGCACTGTAACTTAACGAAAATACAAAAGTAAAGCTAAAAAAAATGATAAAGCATCAGGAAGTGGAGCCAAAGCGTTGAAAAAATGTTAAAAATTAAAATAAAATAGAAAAATCAAAAGTGACACATGTCAAATTATTAACCCATAAGGGTGCTGGACTTACGGCCCGCATCAAATTAACCGGTTTTTAATGGTCTGTCATTTGGTGGACCACTTGGAAATATGTCGTCCTCTCAGGTTAGGTTGTGCACGAGTCGTATTTGGTTTGAATTTCCTGGAATGGATCAAAACCAAGTCCGGATACATTTATTTTCAATCTTTGTCCATTTGCACAAGAATATGATAACTGAATAGACGAAATCTGAAATAAATTTTGGGGTCCCACTTGCAAGAAGAGTTTAAATTTAGGAATTGACAGCGGCCAGAGGCCGGTTGTGCCGCGGTGGTGGAGCCTGAAGAAGAAGGTTTCATCAACGCCGCATAAAGAGAGGAGGACTAGTTCTTCCGATCACCACGATTATTGGCCCCTTTCAATCTCAAAAATTAATTGGATGCTGTCCAAATCACTTGAGTCGTATGGTTAATCTGCATGAAAATATACTAATATCATTTTCTCACTTCAATATGAATAAATTATACAATAAGATATTATTTTCTTGCTAGAAATGATTTTTTTTTTTTTGAGTCGTCCGATGATATGAATTTTATATAGGGTCCATACTAATTAATAACTATATTTACGTTTGGGTTGTTACGATGTACTATAGAAATTGCCCAATTTCTGGGTGGTCAATGATGAACAAATAGATTAACGAGTACACAGTATTTGGTGAGGTGATCAATCATTTTTTTATTGGGGAACTTTAATTTAGCTGTTAGTTTTTACCCTCTTTCAACCAATAAAATGTGTTTAAATAGCTAGGAGCAACAAACAAAAAGGCTACTTTTGCCCCATTGTTCATGGTGTAGCTTGTGTCCAGATTGCATGCTGACTTGAGGTACATACACCTTACATTGACGAGGGTTGAAAAGCTGGCCATTTATAAATTACTAGTTTTTATTGGCATCGCACAATGCGTGATGTCAGAAACCAATATGTTGGTCAATTTTTTACTAATTTGATCGAAAATAACATTTTAAATGACTGATTTTAATATTTTTTTTAAAAAAGATCATGCTACTGTAATTGAATGTAAAAACAATAACCAAATGACTGACTTTAATTTTTTTTTAAATGATCCTCATATAAACTGATAAAAACAACATTTGAAGTTGCGCGAATCAACAACCGATTAAGATATATTTTTTCATAATCGGTTCAGGTCAAACTCGTGCATCAAACAAAATCAATTTAAACAAAAAAATTGAAGAAAGAAAGTTTTTCTTAAAAAAAAGATGTGATTTTTTTAAATGAATAGTAAATTACTATTCATTACTATAATAATAAATAGTAACTCTTGCTTCTGTTATATATATAGGTAAATTCTTTTATTTATGTTGGCTTACAATGAGAGTACATACTGATAAGGATACAATTCAAACAAGATCAAATATTTGAATACCAAATATCAAATATTTGAGATCTCAGATTACTCTATCAAAGATCACAACTAGATAAGATAAGAATATCATTTTGTATCTAAGTTGTAGCTAAAGTATAGGAGGTTGTTTAGATTTCAGTTTCATCACTTGTATATATATATATGTTCAATGGTATCAATAAAACAATTCAAGATGAATTCATCATTCCTCTCTAAATCTATTATGGTATCAGAGCATTGAATCTCTCTTCTTCTTCCTCAATCTCGACATGACGACAAACACAACCTCTTCCTCTTCAAACTCATCAACCACAAACACTCACACCACCACAGAATCTCAGAATACATTGATAAGCATCAATGTTGCTGCACAAACTCCCCTCAAACTCACGTCCCAAAACTATGTCTCTTGGCGACTCCAATTCCAAACTCTCTTCATCGGCTATGATTTACTTAAATATATTGATGGTTTGACACCATGTCCGGTTGCTACTCTTACTGTCAACAACACAGAAACACCAAATCCAGCCTACTCTCATTGGATTCGGCAGGATCAATTACTACTCAATGCAATTGTTGGTTCTCTGTCACCAACAATAATCCCTTTTATTGCTCGAGTCACAACCTCTCGTGAAGCCTGGACAATACTAGCCAACACCTATGCGAAACCATCTCGGGGACGGATCAAACAGATCAAAAATACACTCAAAAATCTTACCAAAGGCACCCAGAACATCACTGAATTTCTTCAAACCGTTAAAGCACGGGCGGATGAACTTGCAATCCTTGGAGCTCCACTGGATCAAGAAGATCTCACGGAAAAAATTCTGGAA
The DNA here is from genome assembly GCA_907163345.1 of Haberlea rhodopensis. Taxonomy (NCBI): domain Eukaryota; kingdom Viridiplantae; phylum Streptophyta; class Magnoliopsida; order Lamiales; family Gesneriaceae; genus Haberlea; species Haberlea rhodopensis. Next base: position 2,690,273 of record CAJQUN010000003.1, on the reverse strand, counting down.
GAACTCGGTGATGATTACAAAGAACTGGTTCGTGCTGTTCAGGCCAGGGACAACCCTATTGACTTCGATGAACTTCATGAAAAACTTATCAACTTTGAAGCCATCCTACAAGGATCCAAAGCTGGTGCCTCATACTTTCCAGCATCTGCCAATCCCACAAATCGAAACACTACTGGCTGGCGTCCCAACTTCAAAACAAACAACACAGGTTGGCGTCCACCTTCTGGTCCAGGGCCTATCTCTGCCAGACACATTCCAGGGCCTGGTCATCCGCGTCCTCCACAACGCCCTTACCTTGGATATTGTCAAATATGTCGCATTCAAGGACACACGGCCAAAAGATGTCCTTCCTTCACCTTTGTCCCTGTTCAATCCAATGCAGGGTCACTTGGGCAGGCAGCTTTTTCACAGGCACCACCTAGAGCTCACTATGCAGCCAACAATCCACCTACTCAACCATGGCTAATGGACAGTGGTGCTTCTCACCATGTCACCTCTGACTTGAGCAACCTCTCCCTTCATGCGCCCTATGCTGGATTTGATGATATAATGATTGGTGATGGCACGGGTCTACCAATAACCCACACTGGTTCCACATCCCTCAAAACCCCTACTACTCAGTTTACTTTGGACAATGTTTTATGTGTTCCACATATGAAAAAGAATCTCATTTCCATTTCTCAATTTTGCTCCTCTAATCAGGTTTCTATTGAATTCTTACCATCCTCTTTTCTTGTGAAGGATCTTCGCACGAGAGTACCAATGCTGAAGGGACAAACTAAGGATGGTGTCTATGAGTGGCCGGCATCACCACCGTTACTTGCATTCTCTAGTGTCAAAACATCATCCCCAATCTGGCACCACCGATTAGGCCATCCAGCTCTCCACATTCTCCATCACACTGCTTCGCGTCATAAGTTAGATTTATCTTCATCTATTTCAGATTTTTCATGCAATGCATGCCACTGTAATAAGAGTCATAAACTCCCATTTTCAAACTCTACTCTCATATCCAATAACCCATTGGAAATTTTGTTTTCTGATGTATGGACATCCCCTGTCATTTCTCATGATGGTTTTAAATATTATGTTATTTTTGTTGATCACTTTACCAAATATATTTGGTTTTACCCACTAAAACACAAGTCTGATGTTAAAGATATTTTCATTCGATTCAAAGCTCTAGTGGAACGACACTTTAACCATCACATTCAAACCTTATACTCCGATAATGGGGGTGAATATATTGCACTTTCAAACTATCTAGCTCTTCATGGCATCTCTCATTTCACTACACCACCACACACCCCTGAACACAATGGTATCTCCGAACGACGCCATCTACACATAGTCGAAACAGGTCTCACCTTACTGACTCATGCCTCAATTCCTTTAATCTTTTGGCACAATGCTTTCGCTACCGCAGTGTACCTAATTAACCGTATGCCATCCCCGAATCTTGGCTACTCTTCCCCTTATGAAAGCATATTTCATCACTCGCCCAACTACTCCAAACTCAAAGTTTTTGGATGCCTTTGCTATCCATGGCTCCGACCATATACATCACACAAGCTTGAACCACGCTCCAAACCCTGTGTCTTCCTTGGATACTCCCTCACTCAGAGTGCTTATCTATGCTTTGATCCCTCATCCTCCAAAACATTTGTCTCACGACATGTCAAGTTCCTCGAGTCTATTTTCCCTTTCTCGTCCATCTCAAGCCACTCTCCTCGCCCTGACTCATCCACCTCATCAGCCTGGATCCCACCTATTATCCACATAACCCAGGATGATCTGCCACTCATGCCACCACCAGCGGCGACCTCTCAGCATTTACCCGAGTGTGAAGGTTCTTCTCCACCACAAGGCCTCATAGATCAGACAATCAATCATACACCAGAACCCATCACAATCACACCACCCAACCCAACCACTACTGACACTATAAATACACCAGCACCCCCATTAACTACCTCCACCCATCATATGTGCACCAGGGCCAAAGCCAACATCCACAAACCTATAAAAAAACTCAACCTCCATGCCCAGTTATCTTCATCTCCTGATATTGAACCAACTACAGCATCCCAAGCTTTAAAAGATCCCAAGTGGCGTCAGGCCATGTCGGATGAATATGATGCTCTTGTTCGAAATGGGACATGGGAACTAGTGCCATCTACACCCACTCAGAATGTAGTTGGTTGTAAGTGGATCTTTCGCATTAAACGCAATTCTAATGGCTCAATTGACAGGTTTAAAGCTCGTTTGGTTGCTAAGGGATTTCACCAACGTCCGGGAGTTGATTATCATGATACTTTTAGTCCCGTTGTTAAGCCAACCACAGTTCGCCTTATTCTAAGTCTCGCAATAAGCCGTGGGTGGGAACTTCGCCAACTTGATGTCAACAATGCCTTTTTGCAAGGTCACCTTCATGAAAATGTTTTCATGAGTCAACCTTCAGGATTCACTGATCTAGAATATCCATCCCATGTTTGCAAACTAAGGAAAGCTATTTATGGCTTAAAACAAGCCCCACGTGCTTGGTATCATGAACTTCGTACTTTCCTCCTACAATCCGGATTCACGAACTCTCATGCTGACACATCTCTCTTCATATCCACCAACAATGGTCATATCATATATCTACTTGTATATGTGGATGATATAATTATCACTGGCGATAATGTCCCTATGCTGCATAACTTTGTCAAGATCTTGGCTGCTCGGTTCTCACTTAAAGATCTTGGCTTGCTCTCATACTTTCTCGGGGTCGAAATCATTCCTAATAACCAAGGTGTTCTCCTATCTCAACGGCGATATATGTTGGATCTTCTTGCTAGAACTCACATGTCTGATGCAAACCCGGTGCAAACACCATTACCCGCAGACTCTAACCTCACTTTACACTCTGGGACACCGTTGGCTGATCCCACTGAATATCGGGCTGTTTTGGGTAGTTTGCAATATCTTCTACTCACTCGTCTTGACATCGCATTTGCAGTTAATAAATTATCTCAGTTTATGCACAAGCCAACTACAGATCATTGGGCTCTAGTCAAACGTCTGATACGATATCTTTGTGGCACTCTTAATCATGGTCTGCAGCTCCACCGCAACTCACCTATCTCACTTCATGCTTTCTCTGATGCCGACTGGGCAGGGAACAAGGATGACTACACCTCGACAGGTTCCTACATTATTTATCTTGGCCGCAATCCTATTTCTTGGACATCAAAGAAGCAAAGAACAGTAGCTCGTTCCTCCACCGAAGCAGAATATCGATCAGTTGCTAACACTACCGCTGAGATTAATTGGGTGTGCTCTCTCCTCACTGAGCTCGGGGTCACACTATCCGCTTGTCCGGTTATCTACTGTGATAACATTGGGGCAAACCAACTTTGCTCCAATCCCATTTTTCACTCCAGGATGAAACATGTGGCTATAGACTTTCATTTCATCCGCGATCAAGTGCAGAATGGTTCTCTTCGAGTTGCTCATGTGTCATCTACCGATCAACTAGCTGACATCCTAACAAAACCTCTACCGCGGACTCGGTTCATTTCTCTCAGGGACAAGATTGGACTCTCATGTCGAGCTCCATCTTGAGGGGGTATGATAAGGATACAATTCAAACAAGATCAAATATTTGAATACCAAATATCAAATATTTGAGATCTCAGATTACTCTATCAAAGATCACAACTAGATAAGATAAGAATATCATTTTGTATCTAAGTTGTAGCTAAAGTATAGGAGGTTGTTTAGATTTCAGTTTCATCACTTGTATATATATATGTTCAATGGTATCAATAAAACAATTCAAGATGAATTCATCATTCCTCTCTAAATCTATTACATACTGATAGGTAAATTCTTTTATTTATTTGGTCACTCTTCATACCCACTATTCCTAATAATATGGAAATGCATACCAATGAGTTTATTTTGGCTTACAATGAATAATCTACCCAACCCTGAGCCGACCTATCCAATTCGGTTCGGGTTTTATTTTTAAAAAATAACACGACCTGGTTGGGTTTGGGTACCCGAACGTCCACCCTTACCGGAGAAGATTACTTTGAGTATGAAATGAAATTTGAAACTTGCACACATCTTTTTTTAAAGCCATCCTAAATTCCAATTTGAAATGTATCTATTAAAATATTTACATAATCATATATATCACAATCTCAACTTCAAAGCCGAAGCTTCTGCTTCGGTGATGTAGTAGTTCCAATCTCGACACATTGACAAAAACCCCCCACGCATCTAATACTGTCGGCCCCAACTCCCTTCAAACCCAGACAGCCTTTACAAGTAAAACTGAGACTGCAAACTCCAAGAATAGACGAAGACAGCATATCTTCCCCTTTTCTTGTTCGATATGGCCCCTTATTCATAGAGGTACAATAATGTGATAGAAGACTAAATGGAAACAATGGATAAAAAATTCGTAAACTCTGAAAAAAAGAAAAGATTTAATCTCTGCTTGCATTAAAAGAATCGTAAAATATATTGGTTCAACTCGAGTCAAGAAGCTCATGTGTAACATAGAGGTTATGTAAGTGAAAACTGAATGAAAACCTATTATAATCACACAAATCATTATTGGAGCAGCAACAGAATCTTTCGCCATGCAACATACCAATATATGCAAGATCCTGGAATCATATCAAACATGAGCCCACCCGGTTTCTCCCCCCTCCATTCCCGCCATTGTATCATACAAAGGGCGGTTCAAAGTCTCCGGTAAGAAAAACGCCAAAAACCCTCCTAAAATCCCACAAACCCCGAAAACAAAAAACGGGATTCCGTCTCCTAAGACAACAATGAATGGCGCCAGTAATGCTCCCATTTGTGCTGCTTGCGTCGCGCATCCAAGCGCTGCGTTTCGAACGACGGTAGGAAACAGTTCTATCGTATAAATAAACAACAAATTGTAAGTTCCAGCCATGCCAAATATCCCCAATATACCACAAAACATTCGGATCGTCTTCCATATACCATAGCCCTTGAACAAGGTTCCCACAACACAAAATGCTCCACTAAACCATTGTGTCCCTATGGCTAAAGGCTTTCGGCCATACTTATCTAACAAAAGTGCGGTTAGCAGATATGCAGGCATTTCAGCTGCTGCATTGAGGAAAACATTCAGATAAAGATTGGTTCCGAGATTTACTGCATTTAAACTCAGTCCGTAGTATACAATCGAGCATAAAAAGTTGATGCCAACTGATAGGAATAAACGGATACGTGTGAGTGGTGAACGAAGCACATCCACCACGGATCCCGTTACAGCTTCTTTGGATTCAAGTTCGGTTTTATCAGCGGCACTATCTTTAAATTTTTCCGGAGTTTCATTCGCCTCTTCGTCGAGGGCGAGGGTGACACCATCAGGAATGTTATTTCCATTCGATTTAGCGATTTGACGCATGATTTTCATGGCACGATTCGTCTTTCCTCGGATAAGACACCATCGAGGGGACTCGGAAACAAATGGAAGGATGGTTACGAGGAAGAGAATGGATGGAATCGAAGATACGACATAAAGGGCTCGCCATGATCGAAAAATGTAAGCTACACCTGAAAGCACGGCTATCCCAGTTGAGAAGAAGTAGAATGTGGACATTCCAGCGATTCCACGCTTAGTAGGGCCGACAGGTTCTGTTGCTAGGACAAAAGCACACAAGCCTACTCCACCAGTGCTGAATCCGGTGAGAAGACGAAAGAGGGCGTAGGTATAGTAATCTGGAGAAAGTGCAGTAAGACAACCAAAAATGGCATTCAAGATGCATACCACCAGTAGTGAACCTTTTCTTCCGAGTTTAGAATCTGAAAGGTGGCCAAATACTCCAGCACCTGACAAAAAAATATGTCCAAAATCTTCATGTTACAGTTAATCTAGGTTGCGATTTTTAGTTCAGAAGGGAAAGACCGAAAGAGAGAGACGTTTCAAATCTTATCCTTTTAACACAAACTTATAATCTGTTCCTTTTATCAAGTTGAACTGATAAAACCAACTTGCTAGAAATTAATTGACAGTTCTTTGAATCTCGTTCTAAATTTCATATCTTATAGATTCGAAACTATACAATATATTATTTAAATTATAATCAACAGTTTGATTATAGAAATCAGCAAATTTTTGTACGAATCAAGTTTGCACACCAACACATATATAATATTTAGATAAAATAAAATATTTAATTGTCTTTTATTATAAAAAAATTTTAATTTTTTTATATTACCACAAAATTCTGTAAGAAAAATGTAAATTATCGAAAATATCGATTATAGCATACTGAAAAATTAGTTTAAAATAAGAATCATTGATATATTTATTTCGAAAATTATGAAAGCTGGAAACTTAGAAAAATGAACTGAAAAATCGGGATACTGACCTATCATGCAGCCTCCGAAAAACAAGGCCTGCACCAATCCAACCTTGTATTTCTGTCCACAAACCAATCCAAACTCCGCTACCGTCGAACTCCCCTCTCCACCGACCCACTCCCACGAACCGGGTTCAAGTTCGCACACGCTCTTCGCCGCCGCCGAGCAACCAGCGGTTCCACCGATCGAGCACCGCCACGCTGGTTCACGGTCGGCGAAGATGACAACCATGGTGTGGAACGCCTCCAGAGCCCAAGCCATGCTGGTCAATACGAAGTGTCTCAGCTGCCACCGCCCAAACTCCCCGCAATACTTCTGCAGCATGTCGTCTACGCACAGCCTCACCGATGGATTGTCGGATGCGGAGGCCACCGGTCCGAGAAGCGGCCGGTGGAGGTCTGGGTCATTGGAACGCTCTGAAGGGAAATTCTCTGACATTGTAACTTTACATGGGATTGGAATACGGCGAGTTTTGTTTTGTAGTTATGTTTGAGATTAAGTTGGAATATTTTTTTTTTGAAAATATTAAGTTGGAATTTTGTTCAAACTAAACCAAATTAAAAAAATATAAATCTAAAATTAGATATTAACAGCAGAGGTGGTATGGAAATATATATATTATATAAATTATGACCAAAAGTTTCTTGTGTACGTATGACTGAAATCTATATAATAATTATTTAAGTTGATATACGAGTCTATTATAACATTTTATAAATCATTTTAAACTTTCAATTTTTATCTATGTGAGACAAGGATATTATACAGGTTCTATGGATTATTGTTAATTAAAAATTATATATATTAATTTTCTAAAATATATTGCATCTCACATTGATTTAACTCTCTCATTTTGTTATATCATGATTAACTCAAAAATTAATTAATATATGTTTACGAAGACAAAATAATATATGATGCTTATGCATTACGTATGTTCCATATTATACTTAAGTCGCATATAATTAATTGTTATTATATAAAGTGCCAAGACATACGTGTAAGATAATCCCGCTGTTAATTCTGCATTTGACGAAAGCCAACACACTTTACCTTTAGGTCCTTTTGTTGGTATCGTGTATAGCATCATAGAATATACCGTACATGGTCTATCAAAATCTAGTAAGGATATATATATATATATATATATATATATAATAATAATAATAATAATATTATTATTATTATTAGTAAGGATAAGTTAATATAATATTATTACTGTTCCTAAATTAATTGCTAAATTCCTTTTAACCAAGCAAATGATAAAGCCTACATATATGTTGATGCATTTCTATTTTTGTGATTATTTTTAAATACCACAATTGAAATAATAATATTAAATATTCGTAGCAGAAAGGAGGACAATTTATTATATCCTACTGCCTTGGTAACATTTTTAATAGATAGTAAAATAAGTCATTTTAATCTTTCTAAAAAAAAGTCGTTTTAACATGTAGTTGATGTCTTATAATGAATCAGTCTACTCGGGTAAAATCTCATATAGTTACCGAACAAGTGATACAGCAAACACGGAAACCGAACACATATTGTCCGAACATCATCATACATGCTTGGCTTATTGGTCAAACAATAGCGAAAAACCCGGACATAATTGACAAATCAATGGACGTGGACGAACGTGCATTGCTGATGCACAGATTTCTCGGACACGTCTTGAGTCAATAACTCCACGATCAAAGGCGGATTGTGAGGGTCCAATCCTAATCATGTGATTAATGATCACACAATGATAATTATAGCGTAAACAGCGAAACAATTGACCATACTGGCCTGAAATCAAATGAATATACATAAACACACCCGAGGGACACACCTCAGGTAGGTATATACATATACCACTGTGATGAACAGGAGAATAAACATTTCAAGTGTGGCTCCCACCGGACGTACACTCTTTGGCGTCCTGCCTGTACTACCTGTCATTGTCAACACACAAAGACAACAATAGCCCCCTTGTGGGTGCGCAAAAGCCCAATATGGAACGATCAAAATAAGTACACTATGTAACTATAAAACGATATATGAAATGAAATGTAATGCAAAGCATGTCATGTCATGTCGGTATCATATACCCATCCACTCGGTATCTCGGAGCCAATAAATGAAAGTCCAAATACTACATAGTTAATTCGCTCGAGCCTGTCAAGCAAAAGGGATATCAATTCGGAGCATCAATGAAGCTCACCACATCCCATATCCTGACATCATATCATACAAATGATGTCACAAGGCGCAACCTTATAACAATCGTAACGAATAGGGATAATCCAGAGGATGACGTCGGCAATACGCCATCAATCCCATATCAACAAATCATAGCAATCATAAGGGTCACAAATCCCTATGCCTTTCAGGACACTTAATGTCAGTCCATGTACAACCCTTATGATTGATCGAGTCCAAAACAATAAGGCATCAAAGAATCGTAGCTCAACGTGTATGTCATACATCGATGTAAGTATAAAAAATTATGTGTGTTAACAAAATATTTATTTCCATACATCGACATGTTAAGAATGAATGCCACATAATTTAAATAAATCACGTAGTCACGTAATTTCAAGTAATTCACATAAGTCATCAAATCATATACCAACTGATACAGATACATGTCGTGTGTTATCCGATCGTAACATACCTTTACTTCTCGATATATGAGGGATGAATTGAGCTTGTAGAGTCTATGTATACACTGTGTATCAATATAAATTCACAATTCAAAAAACTAATCACCAAAACTTGGTCAGCAATTTTAGTCACAACTTTACCAATTTAGGGTAATCAAATTGATGCTATTACATCTTAATATACATTGTTAAATACGTTTTCACCAATTAAAATTATTTTTCACCAATTATAGTCCAAATTAAATTGTAGTTATCGAAGCAAAGTCAGAAAAATCGAGCATCGAGTTTTACCCAATTTCGCACAGTGTCACGCACGCATTTCTTCCGATTCGGCGAGCTCCGGCGGGGATAGTGGCAGTGGCGAGTGTAGAAAGTTTAGTACGGGTGAGGCAAAGAGAATCAATGCTTGGGCTTCCTCCAATTTGTGATTGAATTGAAGAAATTGAACCAAAACCCGAAGAACCCTAGTCTCCGTGAGTTTCATCGTTCCAGGATAAATTGAACCACTTTTCAAAACTTAAATCTTTTGTGCCTCTGAGTTAGGAACACGGTGGTATGTCTTTATCGTCGATATATGGTCGGAAGATGGTGAACGGAGTGGATTTGTGCGCGGTGGTCGGTGGTCGCAAAGGTGTGCATGTTTTCGCACATTTTAGTGCGTGTCTGTGATCTGTGTATGTTTTACATGTTTTACTGTGTTTTTACGTCCTACACAAATATATATTAATCCTTGAGCAATTATGAACATTGTGGTGTTACCGGTGTACTGGTGCATGTACATCACATGTACAGTCCACACCTGACTTCGTGTCCTTATTTCAATCACAAAAATTAAATCTATCAATTTAATACAAATTTTATATTTACTAAATTATTTTAACAAAATTTTGGTGTTAATACAAATATTTCAAAAAGATATATTTGTACATTCATCATGTTCTGACCCGACTGCCAATTGACATGTACAATGTCAATTTCCACTCTCATTAATTAACTTCTAATTACTTATCAGTGCCTTTACTCATGGGCTACGATAAGGAGATCTTTCCGATCATTGCCTAAAAAGCCTACGAGATATATGAGATATATATATATATATATATATATATATATATATATATATATATATATATATATATATATATATATATATATAATTGGATATACACATACGAAGGGGATAATGGATCGGCCAGAGAGTTTTTGGAAAACCCTACTCCTAATAATATTACTCGCCTTACATACGTGTACATATGCATGCATTAAGTTTTGCAAAATCAGATGTTAATTGAGAATTAACAAAAACTCTAAACCTAGCAAAACAAAAGGGTAACCGCCGTCGCTTCGCTTGGTGGCTCGTTCCTTTTTCTGTTGAATATCAAGTCTAGCAACATGATATCTGCAACATCCCTTCATCACTTTGATCGTGTGGATACCGTAGAGGCGAAGTTGCAAAAGCTTTGCTTGTGACTCGTGGACGTGTTGCTTCGAGAAATTTGCGTCAAACACAGTACAAAGGTATAGTCCTTGACACCCGATATGAGTCCATGGTTGGAATCCAAACATATTATTCCGCTGCGTATTATGCATGTTGGATTTCTAACAACTTGGAGGGGAACCAACCCGAAAATATAAACAATCCGAACAGGTGAAGAGGAACCTCGAGCAAATTCCTAATAATCATTTCCCCCTGGAACAATGCAACTCCAGGGATATGGGCACCTAGACCAGTGCCATGGGCAATCATATGAGAAAGACGGTAAGAGAATGATGTTAAGGTTGTAGGCGAGCTTGCCCTCAATAGTGTTCCGAATCGAGGAACTATACGCATGATTTTATAGAGGACTGTCAGGAGAAGGTTCTAATCGGCAAGAAAAAGTTATGCTTGGAAGATACAAGTGATGACAATCACACAGGAAAGCATGCCAATGGGACCATCTACTGCCTTTGGACCCGAAGATTTACAAGGGGTGTACTTTCCTCATATTAGTTTTCTCTGCCACGGTAGCCAATTATAATGTACAAAGGATCTTCGTGGATACAAGAAGTCAGCTGATGTGTTCTTCCTAATACACTGGCTTAGATGGAACTGGTGTAAGCATGCCCATGCAAGGTTGAATACTTCTCTCCATGGATTCGCTGGAGAAATTGTAAGTCTAGTATGTCAGGTTTTTTTGCCATCGAGTTTAAAGGAAACAATAAAATAAATTATATTATACTTGAATGCACGTAGTTAGTTTACGAGTTCTTATTCATACGCTCATGAGCGAAACCATTATAAAAAATGTAAACCATAATTTTTTTTTAAATGTAAGTTTTTAAAAAAAAAATTTGTTTGCCATTATACTCTGAAGTAGTGTCACAACTTCAAAGTTTGGATCAACGCCGTCACTGGTTCTCCGACTCTCCTTCTCTATTGGCTTTCTATGGCCTAAAACAACGCCTCCAGCTCACTACCTCGTCAGGAAATCGAGGAACCAATCATCCTCAATTTACATCCACTGGCCGTGCATTCCAAGCTCATAACAACAATGAAAAATCCGGAAGGCAACGTCGTCCTCCTCCACCTGGTGAACGACGCATGACCCCTACTGAGAGGGACATGTACTGTGATGAATGTTGCCAGTATTGTGGCTCCACTGGTCATATTGCAAAGATCAGCTGGTGGGTGCCAAAGAAGCCCACTCAACCTGTGGATATTCCTCAAGCTCTAGCTGCTCTTACCTTGGACAACATCATCATAGATACATAATGGACCACTGACACTGGTGGTTACAACCACATGACAGGTAATGCAGGTACGTTAAAAAATTTAGCAAATATTTGGGCAATGACTCGGTATTAATAGGCGACGGTTCTTCCATGCCAATTCATGGCATTAGTGACTCTTATGTCAAACAAAAATCTACTGCCTTGCCCCTTCGGAATGTGTTGCTTGTTCCAAATTTAACAAAAAAATTATTAATCTGTTAGCAAACTAACTGACCATTTTCAATTGAATTGTGAATTTTCTAATGTTGGTTTTTGTGTTAAGGAACGGGCAACAGGACAACCGGTGATAACATGGCGACGCAAGGGTGATCTTTATGTTGTTTCAGATTCCCTTGAGTTGCTTTATTCACATAATTTCAAATCAGGTTCTGCAAATATTTGGCATCAGCGTTTAGGCCATCCCCAGTCTTCCGCTTTACATTTATTAAAAAGTAATGGTTTCATTAATGTCTTAGGCGTCAATAAATTACATCACCTTTGTGATAGTTATCAACTAGGGTAGATTAGTAAATTACCATTTTCTTGTTCAGACAATCACAGTTCTGCTATTTTTGACAAAATTCATTGTAATCTGTGGGGACCATCTCCTGTTTTGTCTATTGGACAATTTCGTTATTATGCCTGTTTAGTCGATGATTTTTCTAGATATACATGGATTTTCCCATTATGGCATAAATCTGACTTTGTTGATGCTTATTCCAATTTGAAAAATATGTTGATCGACAATTTAATAAAAAAATCAAAATTTTTCATTCTGACGGTGGTGGTGAGTTCATTAACTCAAAATTAACATGTCATTTCATCCCAATGGCATTATTCATCAAGTGTCTTGCCCCCATACTCCTGAACAAATAGGTATGGTTGAAAGATGCCACAGAATTATACGCGAACTCGGTATGACTATGCTTTTTCATTGTGGGGCGCCTTTGTTCTTATGGGTACACGCCTTTACTACAGCTGTGTATCTCATTAATCGCCTACCTTCTTCAGCAATTCATTTCGATACCCCATACTTTAAGATGCATGTTACTCATCCAGTTTACTCCTCCCTACATGTGTTTGGCTCTAAATGTTTTCATTACACATGGGACACACGACGTAATAAATTTGATCCAAATACTGTCCCGTGTGTCTTTGTTGGCTATAGTGTCAAGTATAAAGGATATCAATGCTTCCATCCTACAAGCAAATTTTTTTTTATCTCTCGACATGTGGTGTTTGATGACCTTACTTTCCCATATAAAGCATCTTGGTTACTACCACATCTCTCTCCATCGATGCCTACCCTTAGCATCTTTGACTCTTGGTTGTCCTCTCCTATCATCGACCATAAACCAACCATTGACTCATCCTCCTCTACCCCGATGCCTTGTTTGATGACATTACCTTACACCCCTTCGATTGGTTCACCCATAGAAGTACAAGTCACTCCATGTACCTTTGCTCCTAACACTTCACAACCCATACCACTCCCCGTGGTAGACTCATCCACTAGCTCACCTCCATCTGATATACCTTCCTGCTTCATTCCCCAACATTCTACACCCCCTCCTCTAAATATTTCTAACCCCGACTCTTTCTCTTTACCATTGCAGGACGACGTCCAACATCCCTCTCATCATATGGTCAATCGCTCCAAAATTGGTGTCATTAAACCAAATCCAAAGTATGCTCTCACTGATGCTTTTGTTGATCTCCCTCGTCAACCATGCACTGTGCGATCTGCTCTGGCCCATCCTGGTTGGAAATCTGCTATGGAAGATGAACTTGCAGCCTTACATCAAAATAACACATGGTGTCTTGTTCCTCGTACACACTCTATGCATGTTATTGGGTCTAAATGGGTGTATAAAACGAAACCAAAGGCTGATGGCTCCTTTGATCGTCTTAAAGCCCGCTTGGTTGCAAAGGGATATCATCAGATTGATGGGCTTGACTACACTGAGACCTTATCTCCAGTTATTAAACCCGGAACCATTCGCATGATAATAACTGTTGCACTTGTTTGACATTGGCCTATTCATCAGCTTGATATTAAAAATGCATTTTTTCATGGGTTTATCTCTGAAGACCTATACATGAAGCAACCACATAGAATGATTGACCCTTTGTATCCGTCTCATGTGTGTAAACTTCAACGCTCTCTTTACAAGCTCCACATGCTTGGTTTGATCGTTTTAGTACATTTCTTCTCAAATATTGGGTGCTTCTGTAGTTTAGCTGATCCTTCCTTATTTATTATGCACTCTATTCATGGCTCGCTTGTCTTACTATTATACGTTGATGACATGTTGCTTACAGGTTCCACTACAGCGTTTGTCAATGACTTTATTCAAGTTCTTAGCAGTGAATTTGCTATGAAAGACTTGGGTACTCTACATCATTTCCTCGGTGTCGAGATCTCTCAAACATCTGCTGGTCTTCATCTATCACAAACCAACTATGCCCTCACCATTCTTGAAAAAACGCAGATGCTTGATTGTAAACCCATGAGTACGCCTTTAGAAGCAAAGACCACCATCTCCCACAATGATACACCGTTGGAAGATGCTAGTTATTTTCGAGGAATTGTCGGGTCATTGCAATACCTAACTCTTACTCGTCCAGATCTCTCCTTTAGTGTTCATTATATATCTCAATTCATGCATCTACCCACAGTTGCTCACTTAAAAATGGTTCGACGTATTCTCCGATATGTTAAAGGTTCTATTCACTTGGGGTTACATTTCACTTCACATATTACTCTTGATTTGGTTGCTTTTTCAGATGGAGATTGGGCAGGATGTCCTACCACAAGGCGTTCTACAACTGGATTATGCACTTACCTTGGTCGAAACTTTGTCTCTTGGTGTGCCAAGAAACAGCATACGATCTCTCGATCAAGTACTGAGGTTGAATACCGTGCAATGACTAATACTACAGCTGAACTCACTTGGTTGACATTCATTCTGAAGGATCTAAGAATTTCGTTGCCACATCCCCCAGTCATATACTGTGATAACTTGAGTGCTCTTCATATGACTGTTAATCCAGTCTTTCATGCTCCGAGTAAACACATCGAATTGGATTATCATTTTGTGCGCGAAAAAGTTGCTCTTGACCATCTTGTGACTCGACATATCTCCACTACTGATCAAATTGCGGACATCTTTACCAAACCGATGTCTAAAGTTGTTATTGCTTACTTTTGCACCAAACTCTGTCTCCAAACCCGACTACGTTTGTGGGGGTAATGACGTGACCAACAAAGATTGTGGGATGAATTCACATTCAAATAGTGATAAGGTTGCCCATCCCTACAATCTTTCAAACAACATCTATCGTGAGATTCAAAATGAAGATAATGAGGATCCAAGCTGGAGGAGTGATGTGCTTGGATAATCTCACATTGTTTCAAAATCATTTGGAGAGAGGTTGAGTGATAAGGAAACCAAGATTGACTTCTTCAAACCAAGATATAATCTGATTAGATGATAAGATTTAGATTATTATTCAAACTTCAGTGTTTATCTTGATAGGAATTGTTAAGCTTTGTCTTATCTCATTAAGTCATTCTATAAGTATTTCGCTTGAGTGAAATAATATGTAAGCAAATATATCAATTCTTGTGCTTCACGTGTGTTCATCAAAATATACTTTACCGCTTCAGTTTTTTTCAATATCTCTTCTGAAGGATCTTGAAAGGAAAATTTGGTGCAATTTAATAACCAAAGATTACTAATATATGATAATTCTTACTTTATACTATATATTATAAATATGTAGTCAATCTATAAAATATTGTATCATTGAATAGTCACTAAATTTATTTCACACAACATGAATTTATTTCACACTTCAATATATAAAAAATAAACCCACCATATATTTGGACTTATATATTGTCAAATACATAGCAATAACATGTATTATATTGATCCTTAAATCGATAGTGGCTCAATGACAAGTGATTTTATCAAGTCTTTCAATATGGTTTTGGAATTTGTATATGAATCCTCGCCTCTATAAAGAAGATTAATAACCCTTGCGGAATTTACAATTCGCACGAGGACAGGGCTGGAAGCTGGGGTTGGTCGAAGGCATTCTTGATTTATATCCTTCCACGCATTCCATATTCTTTTCCCAAATTCATTGAACGTCTCATCCTTGGAACAACCGGTTTCTTTCATGTAACAATCCACTGCGCAATTCTTTTGTTCAAACTGCAGAACTTGACATTTGTTAATATATTTATGCCGGAGTGCTGACGTGACGCTGGACAAATTGGTGATATCCAGCGCATTGTCAGTGATATGTGTAAAAAAGACTAAAATTGTAAAAAGATAAGTTGTTGTACCAACACTTAAATATGACTAAATATACTACCAAAATCACAATGAGTTCAACTAACCCTACCAATTTGGTCATTTTTCGTTTTTCTAATGATGAGGAGATGGATAAGGTTTTTTGTCGATAATCAAGTCACGGTTTGAAGTGATAGATAAGATAAGTAATGTAAGTTTACCCCATATCCTGCCATGTCATCCCTTAGTCTGCAAATTGTTGATGAGGCTCGAACGATTAATGGCTCACTTGATATCCGTTCAAATTCTTCCTTTGAAACTTTATCTCCCATACCCACCAAGGAAGTTGTGGCCAACATCATATAGCCAGCACTTACAAGCGCCACTTTCATGTACTCCTCCATTGTTGGAATATGGCTACTATATAGCCATTTGGCCTCTTCAAAATATGCTCTCACTAATTTTTTCCTCTGCACAAAATAAAAATCATTAAAAGAATTAACAGAATAACAAATCATATTGGCAAATTCTCTAGCCAAACTCTATAAGTTGATTGATTTTTCTTTTTCACGGTGAGATAAAACCTTACGGAGTTATTTCAGAATTCAGATATAATTTGTAATCCATTGTACTTTCTTGCTAAATGTAAAAATAGTTTTAGAATCCACATATTGGATTGAAATTAAATTTAAATGCCATAGATCATCATTTACTTCTTCTTTCGCATAATTCACCCGGTACAATAAGCTTGTTTTTCCCAGTTCAAGTTCCATTTCAGCATAAACATCCAACAGGGCTTCGTAACATAGCTTCATATATGGTGGTAGTTCATCTGAGGCACTGATATCCCACCTGTCATTAACATATCATTGTCAAACACATGTATATTTCACAATACACATCAAAATTTTACTTACTTTCATCTTGTATTTATCATCTTTCTAAGTATTATCTTATTAATTTCACCTTTAGCACTCATGCATAATACAAGAATAGTGAATATACACCTTTGGATTGCATCTGTGAAAATTTGAAGTTCATCCAACGTTCCTTGTACGTCGTAAATGTCATCAATAACACTCGCCAGGGCAATGACTTTGGACATTATTTTTCTTGCAAGCCCGTATTGAGGCTCATAATATAATCCCAAACCCCAAAAGTAGCATTCTACCATTCTGTCTCTGGCAAATGGCCACTTAGTTTTGGCATCTAAATCCTTCCACCACCTATAGATATAGACATGATTAGCCTCATAGATTATACAGAAATAGGTCGGATGAGTATAACAAAATATAATTAACATGGGGTTCGAGCTGACATACTTTGTAACATCACTTAGCTCCTTCTGGTACATTTTCTGCAGTAGGTTGAAATTCATTTTCGCAAATTTTAGCAGTATCTTATTGTGCGATTCTTCGTTTTGATACGTAGACATGAACTTCTTTGCTTTAGAGATGATCAAACTTTTGTGGATTGGGAAGTTTAAGGCTTCATTAATTTGTGTCGCAAGTAGAGAGTTGTTCGTGTGGAGAACGATGGATTCAAGGTTCTTGGTGCAAAACTGTAGTGCGTCCTCTAGTATTTCCTCCCCATTGATTGCAAGATGTGCTGCCTCATACAAGCTTAACAAGCCTAGTGGATCGGTAACCAACGATCTTTCAAATTTTCCTTCGTCATCCTTGAATTGTTTGAACACATCTGATAATGAAACATTGAAATTAATCACAAAATTTGCAAGTTCATTGACGCGGAGCTTTTTTAATTTAAGATAAAAAATAAATAGATAATTTGGACAAATTATTGATAAAAAAATCAAAACAATTGGAAAAAAATGTTTCGCAACGGCCGCGAAATCACCATTATGTTCCGCGATGGCCTCAAATTCGTCGTTACAGTTGTCTTTCCTTTCTGCGAATGGTTTTGCTAACCATGGTTGAGGTGTTAAAAAGCACAGAAAATGAACCATTAAGTACTTACCACAAGAGACACGATATCCATGTTGTCTAAGTAGACGAAAACGAAGAGCAATGGTTCTAAGATTGGAAATATTCCATTTAAGACAAGAATCCTCGTAAATATGGCGTAAGAATTCTTCAATTTCTTTTTCAAAATGATACCCCACTCCAAGGCGTTGGATTGCATCGATGAGATATAGTTTATCGATTGAAGTCATCCGAAAACATCCTCCTCACCTCTTCTCTTTGTTTTAGAATCTCTTCCTCTTCACTGGTGGATGATTTCTGCTTAGATATGTACAGTTGGCAGTAGCTATTAATAGACATTAAAAGACAAATTTATACTAACTAACTAATATTTACTCACAAACTGGACATACCTTGATATCTAAATCAGCATAAGCAAGAAAATGGTCTCCCCAAACCGTCGAATGGAATGTTACTGATCGACGAACATCATCCAAATTGGCATTCTTGGCTGAGAAAGGAGCAGCTGATACAAGAATATCCATTTTATATGAAACAGGCTGATCAAGAATAGAATTGTTTATGTTGGTTTATTTTTTCAATATTAGGGTATTGTATTACAATTCAATGTATATTGCACTACACTCGAATTCCTCTCTATATTCTTGTACAATGCTCTCGTATCACTCTAAATGCCTTCTCTCAACTCTTTTCTATTTCTATTGACTGCTATACAAATGCTAATGAAAGACATGTATTTATAGTCGTAAATCAAGCAATCAGTCTTGTACGTTCATGACCCCTTCATTTCAACGCATCGATTGATATGAGAGATTATTATGTGCTATACGTGGAGCTCTTCTCCCTGTATTTTTTGATGCTACCCCTAAGGGCTCACCAGGAGCTCTTATGCTACAGGAGATACACCTCCTATATTTAAAATCATTAGATCTCGTGAGCATGGTTCACAAAAACGGTCGTCGTACGGGAATTGCAGCTACATCGGTAAAGTTTATGATAAAACAGATGTGTAACGTTGAGGAACATTTTATAATTTTTTCAATTTTTTTTTTTGTTTTTTCATTAATAATTTGTCCTAATTATTTTAATTTTAATTTTAAAAACTCCATAGTAATAATCGCGACCATTCTGTGAAATGTCGATAGAACTGGAACTCCAACCTCCGCGACAGTGTTGGCAAATCATACTTGTGACTCACATAATTTTAGGGGATTCACTCTTTGTTTTAAACATCCAAAATTCAAGCCACCCTCATTTTCCTTCTTTTTCACAGAAAACACATGCATGAAACATGTTGAAATTGAATATTACTATCATGGTCCCCTTTGATAACCCACGTAGGGATGCTTATTGGCTCGACCTGGTCCGGACCGATCTAGAACCGGCCAGTTCCGGATCCAATAATCACGGAACCGTCGTCCGATCAGTTAAGGAACCGGATCGGATCCGGTTCTAACCCAGAACCGATTTTGTTGATTTTTTTTATTTTTTTTTCAAAAAATCGAATATATACGAGAATAAATAATTTTTTTTTTTACAAATAATGGATCCTGTTCCGGTTCAGCCCGGAGCCGGTAAGATATCTGGCCGGATCGGTTCTACCGATCCGTCCGGACCGGTTCGGAACCGGTTAGCCCGGTTCCGGTTCCGAAACGGGCTAACAGGTCCGGTTTTGGGCTGGGTCCGGATTGACCCGACCCGTTAAGCAGCCCTACTCTTCTTACACCCATCGAAATCTATAATCTCAACATAATTTTTGAGTTACTCAGTACCGATTGCTTATTCTTCTGTCTGTATTCAAGAATTCCAATTAAATGTTTAGATTATTCGCTAGACTTATGATGCACAGACTCATTGTCAACATATTATCTGCTAAAAATTTCCTGGGTCAAACCACTTCACAAGTTGTATCTGTGGCTACATATCCAGAAGTGATATTAATATCATCAAGTGATTCATCTCAATTACCATCTGTGTATCCAATAAGTTTATTTTCGTTTTATTTGATATTCATCACACTTAATTTCAAAGCACATTAAAGAATAAAACAACATACTAATATATATATAAATTTACAATATTATTTATGCCCATATATCAAAAAAATGATAAATTGTATACGAGATAACGAATATGTGGTTTAAAACTCTCAGCCACTTGTTATCATACTACGTGGTTATTATTTATTTTGCAATGCACCAGCTAGCCATATATGATAAATTCTAGAATGTACCAGGTCATTCAATATAGCAACACAACACACACACATATATATATATATACTAGTTAATTTGGCACCGCGGCTTATAACCTGGTATATATATCCAACAAAGTGTCCGACACAAGTTCAACAGACAGTTCTAGAAAATAAAAAGATGGTTCATACGCATTGAACATACATAATCGTATGTATATAAAATCAAATAGGTTGGAGTAAACAGAAGTCTTCCCCAACAGTACATCATAGCAATAGTTGGCATATGATATCCTTGTAGGGCTCAATAGACTCTCTAAACAAAAGTCATCTACGAAAGTGCAGTAGTAGATTACATCAATCACAATAAAAGTAAATCTCAACGAGCTCAAAAAAACCAATCAAAAGTTGTTCGTAAGAGTTTTCAAAATGACGATGGCTAGAATTATAGTTTATATTTATTATTGTAGTTGCATTGTTAATTTAGGATATTGCTCTTATTACTTGCTATGGCCTCAAGATTAATGAATCATCTTACTTTTATAATTATTTATATACTTTCTGACAAATAATGAATGTAAATGTGACGTCCCAAATTATTATCAAACAAGTAATATATAATTATCATAATTTAATTTTTCTAATTTTTTTGATATAATCTCCTTATACATGAAGGGAAAATTTGATGTCAAACACCATAACAAAGGTACTCGAGAACAATCACATATTAGCAATGGGTCGTAGGTAAGCCAAAACTCAAAATGTATACAAACAAGCAAAACTGACGACCTATAATCTACCAAAAATTCATCATGCCGAATATTTTATAAAAAAATATTATCAAAATTTGCCACAACGAAAACTTATTTTTAACTCCTTTTTTTTTAAATAAGTTCATATAAAAATTTATTATTAAAGTTTGCCACGAGAAAAATCTATTTTGAACTACCTGTTTTTTTTAATCCATACTTGACAAAATCAACAAGTTTTTTTCTAAAAAAAAAGATAACATTTTAAATTTTAAAAATTGAGATAAGATAGATGCACCGTTGGGTCAAGGGTTTTGATATAATCTCCTTATATATTAAGGGAATATTTGATGCCAAACATCAGAACAAAGGTAAATAGGTAATACCACATATTAGCAATGGGTCGTAGGTAAGAAAAAAATCAAAATGTACATAAACAAGCAAAATCGACGATATGTGATCTACCAAAAATTCATCATACCGAATATTTTATAAAAAATACAAAATAAAAGAAAAAATAAAAGAAAAAGGAAATAAAAAAATTTTAAAATAAAAAAAAATAAAAAAAGTGACGTAATGGTTACTGTTCATGGGAACAGTAACCATTACGCCACATATATAATATGGGTAATATAAGTCTTTAGGTGTGTTTAGGAGACGAGCCACGATTATAATTTGGGGGGGCGAATTTTTTAAAAAATATTTAAGGGTAAAATATAATTTTTTTTTTAAAACAAATCATCTTTAAAACAATCACACCAAAAAATTAAATAAATTGAGGGTACGGCCACCGCACCCCTTCCTCCACCTCTATATATGTTGATATATGGCAAGACCTGATCAATACAAGAATTTCACGACATATATGATACGTCATTTGTCATGACACTAATGCAATATTCATGTGCGACAGCATCTTCCAGACAATTGTTTCCGTAACCACTGGACCATCAGCCATGCCTTTAATAAAATTTTAGAATCTTTCAAAACCATCATTTTCTTGATAATAATTATGAATTTCAAATGTTTTTACATCTTGTAATATAGTATAAAAAATGGAATAATTGACCTATACATGATAACGGAAATAAAAGTAATTGTTGGCATGTATTATCGAGTTGTCTGTCGTCCATGGACAGTAAGAAAAACACATGAATAATGTACACACTTCCTCGGATAGAAAATACTTTTTTTTTTTTCGAGTTAACTCTTCGTATCCTTTTTCCAGTAAACTTTGAAAGTGCTATGCGGTGCAAATTATTACATATGTGGGAGCCACCTCTTGAACATAAGGAACAAAGTGCTACATGACGTGGCCCACTTTTTTGAACCTGTGGGGCAAAGTACCACGTGCGTAGGAACCACCTCTCGAACCTGCAGGGCAAAGTACTACATGTACTGGGTCCACTTCTTGAACTTATATGAGCCACCTCTAGATTCCCGGCTCGCTGGTGGATAGATGGACCGACGTCGCGTTCTGAAGGAGGGGTGTTTGTGATTCTCTTGTCCCACATAGTTAACAATTGGAAGTTTAAAAAGGTTTATAAGGGGTTGTAATAAACTCCTATAGCAACTTGGGTTAAACATTTTCGTAGAGTAAGGACGGATACGAAATAGTTGTTATATGAGCTCATTATGCAGTCGTGCTTGCAAAAGCTCGCGCCCGAGGCGTGGAAATTGTGATTTTTTATGAAAAATTGAAGGGTAAATAAAAAAGGTTATTTAAATAAGTAAAACAACAAATAGAAAAAGGGGATTCTATTTTTCTATGATACTTACAATCACAATTTTATTCATCACTATTCTTCATTCTATCTAATAATATTATAATTACAGTATAACTTTTGAATATAATCTTACCATCCGAGTAAACGCGGTGAATAAGAGGTGCATAATTTAGTACCAATCCCTTTCCCGTGTCTCTTTCAAGTCTCAAATATAAGCTCTACACATATATAACGTTCTTCATACCATATCTGATTAATATATCACGTTTATTTATTTTTTCTTTTGTGATATACAAGTTTAAATCGCGGTGCAAATGGAATCTACCTTCTTATATATATATATATATATATATATATATATATATATATATATATATATATATATATAGCAAAATATTTAAAATGTGTCATATCTTATAAATTACGAATACGGTCGAATGAAAATATAAATAAATTGAGTGACTAGAAATGTTCTAATTCAAATTATGAAGAATTTATAAGATTTTCGGCCGAGGTAAGTGTTTCTGACTAAAACAATTTCAGCAAATAAAAGCTACTTTTTTTTCTAATTTTCTCACATTGCACTCTTACTCTTGCAATTCGAAATATTTTAACTTCTTTTTTATCTTTAAAACCCCAGAGTCTTTGTATTAAAAATTGTGTAAAATATGTTTATTATACACTGTGACCATATTTGTTTTGAAGGATTGGTATTAATAGTCTTAGGTTGTACTTGGTTGATGTGATAGGATAAGTAAATGAATGACAGATAAAAAGGTGGATAATTAGAAGGAATATTAAAGATGATATATTGTGTTTGATGTCTATGATTACTATCACATGAAAAAATAATAATGTGTTTGGTGTACTAGATAAATCATCGTATAGATGAAAATAATTATATGAAGTGACCCAAATATCCTTAGATGGTTTCAAATAAATCGACGCTTGTGTCGGTGTGTAGCTTTACCAACACACATTTTCAATGAATAGGAAGCACGTGAAACCTTGGACTCATGTCATTCCTACAACCAAGATGCAGACGACGCAGCTGAATGAATATTTACATTTGTTGTAAATATTAATGTCTTAGTTAACTGACATATTTCATGTGAATCGATATGTAAATATTTATAAATTTGATGTTTAAGTCTTTTTTTTTCGTAGTTATTCTATCATTATTGTGAGGATAACAATGTAGAAGTGACGAAGAGGATGAAGATATTAACGAACCACATCACCACATTAAAGAGGCAGCAAATATCGAACTTGTTGAAAATGAAGACCACATGATTTACCTCCAAGATGCAGACGAGATCTACCTTCATCAAGACACGATTTAATTTGGACAATAAACTTCTTGTTTGTTCAAAAATGTTCTGTCTGAAAATGAAAGCTAAAGCAGGACAAAATTATAGGGTAAGGGCCTTAATGGTATTTGCACACATAATCATGAATATAGTACAACATAGGTTTGCTAAGATCATGGAGGTTGGTGGGTTTATTAACCTGCATTTAATACAACATATTAGTTATTTGTGTGATAAGTCTGGATTCTTAAAAAACATACCAAAACAATTGTTTAATATGGAAATCGTTCAACAGTTCAGTCTAATCATCTATACCAAACAAGGCCTTACGATTAATTTTTAATCTCGTGTTTGGTTTGTTTTTAGAAAAAAATTTATTACATCATATTTATCTTACTTTGTAGG
Source organism: Haberlea rhodopensis (assembly GCA_907163345.1). Classification (NCBI taxonomy): domain Eukaryota; kingdom Viridiplantae; phylum Streptophyta; class Magnoliopsida; order Lamiales; family Gesneriaceae; genus Haberlea; species Haberlea rhodopensis. The sequence goes on along the minus strand of CAJQUN010000003.1, from coordinate 2,665,849 downwards.
AAAATGACATATATAATATTTCACACCTTTTTTTACTATTTTAAAATTTTGAAATTTTCGTTGTCTTATTTCCTATAACTTAATCCCAAAAAATTGAAATTCCCTCCGAAATTTAAAATTCACGTCAAATTTTGAAATTTACATTTTCAAAGGTATTTTAGTCATTATACCAAACACTAAAATTAATTCATCATCTTATCGTCCAACCAAATACATTATAACTCTATATTATTTATCATTATTTTATAAGTTTAATCATTATATCATTTATCTTATTTCTGGATCCAAACAGTACCTATTTCTGAATACATTGATATATATAACCACTAGCCTACCCACTGAACCAAATTATCAGCTACTCTAATCGTAATCTCCTGCACAAGCCCCACACAATTTGTAGAACTGCTCATACATGTCTCACGATTATTGCCTAGTTTGCACAATGGTCTGGCCCCGTACCCAGGGATTGTTTTCCACTATGCAAAACTACCTACAAGGCTACAACCTGCGGCCGCCTGCCCATTAGTTTGTATCTATGCGTCAATATCTATAACATTGTCACCCGTGAAGCAAGGGTGATCAGAACAAACAAATTATAAAAATCAGGCATAACCAACCATGCATCATCTTATAAGTTACTATTGATCAACTCAACAAATACGTCTAAAAAGGCTTGAAAACAGTATAAAATGATAATTGAACCAACTTCACATTGAAATCTAGAAAATTTAACTTTAAAGGTAACTCCACATTAGTCAAAATACACGAAAAATAAATAAAATTGTCAACAGAATAGTGCTGATGTTTTGTTACTCGAAAAGATAGAGACCCCGAGTCTCAAGTATGTAATGATGCCCTTACAAGACAAAACATGTGGTAAAACAAAGACATGTAAGTAAAGATAAAAACTTTGGTGAATTTTAAACTAAAAAAATATTTCTTGCATTTTTTGATGCAAAGTTACTTATTAAACCTTTGTATTCAAGTTTAGCTTGGGTTTTTATACTCTACATTCAAATCCTTTTAAGACTTTTAATTTCGAGAATAAATTTAAACTATCAATATCAGAATGCATTTCATATTTAAGAAAATTTTCAAGATCAACACATTTTTTTTCCAAATCACAATCAATATAGGAATTTAATCTGTCAAGACCAAATAAAAAACCAAATATATCATCATATTTTGAAAATAATTCAAATCTAGCATGCATTGAAAAGATTGTCTGATCTACTATGAAATAAAAATAATCAACGTTGAACGATTCGTCCACAGATTTTAACTCATCAACATTTTCATCAAATTGCTTCTTTCGATGAATAGTATGTTTTTGACGGAACGTAGGTTCTATTTCCATTTCCACTGCTATTTGTTTAGATGAATCCAAAGCAGAGTTAAACCCACTTTCTCTATAATTTTTTAAGTAAGAAATAAGTCCCTTTAATTTCTCCATAGCAAGATCTATATGCATATTTTTAAGTTATAAACTCTTACTAATTGAATTAACTGCAAACGATATGTCATACCAAATATTCATTCCTAATAAAAATTCAAAATCTTTAGTCTCATATGTAGCTAAGCATTTAGCTTCACTTCGTGTTTTATGATCTTGACAAACTTTTGGTAATTCTAGTAAGGCATCTCTAATTTTTGGAGCTTGAAATTTTAGATATTTAACACTTTCAATACGACTTTCTCAACGTGTTTGAGACAAAGGTTTAGGAGTCAAAGTGACATAATCTAATAAAAGTTTCTATCTTTTTTGTTGAAGAAACAAATAAAGAATATATGCGTTACACTATGTTAAAAAATGATATTGCTTTAGAGCATGAATTAGCCAGATCACAAAGTACTAAATTCAAACTATGACAACCACAAGGAGTACAGAAAGCTATAGGATTTAAATCTAAAAGTCTTTTTTGCACGCCCTGTTTGTTACCTTCATGTTAGAACCATTATCATATTCGTGTCCTTTAATATCATCCACATCAAGATCATGTTTTTTCCAGTACAGTCAAAAGTTAATCAAAAAGTCCTTTTTTCAGATGTGTTATCTACTATAAAAAAAACTCTAAGAAATGCTCACTAATCTTTATCGGACTAGTGGAAGTATCAACGCAGTGTAGTATAACAGTCATTTGTTCTTGATGGCTTGCATCAGGAGTACAATCAAGAATAACAGAGTAATATTTTGATCTTTTGATTTTCTTGATGATCATACTTTTGACTTCATTGCCTAACAATATAATCAACTCTATGTCCTAGGTAATGATTATGAATCGCGTGCATTTAAATACGTCTAATATATTCTTGCATAATAGGATCAAATTCTGTATCATTTCTATTAAACCCAAAGAGTTCCCATTATTATCTTCATATATTTTCTCCTTCTTTCCACAAAAAGCAAGATTATTTTTAGCTAAAGCATTTACAACAGCAATATTTCTCACAAAAAACTTTTCCCAATTGTTACCTGAAATTTTGGTAGGATAGACGTGTATTTCTTCCAAGCACAAAACAATATACAAAAAGTAAATGAGACCAGATTTTTTACGTGGAAAACCCCAAAAGATGGGAGAAAACCACGGGACCAAGTCCGGTATAAATTTCACTATAAACAAGTGTGTGATTTACAGTGTCTTCTTTACAAGAAATGAGCTAAGAAATGTAAATGGTGAAGGGTGAAGACCTCGGCTGTTGCTTGTTCTTGAGGAGGAATGAGACATGATCTATTTCCCCCCCAAGAAAGAGGTGTTGGCCTTCCCCATGCCCTCTCAACCCTCATGCCTGCTCTCTCACGAAAAATCTCCCCCTTGCTTGGTGAGAGTTATCTGGTATTTATATGAGAATAGAGGAGACAACCTGTAACTACCTACCCAAGGTCTAGGGGACATTGTCTGATACTGAAGGTAGAGTCCCAGTGATGGGGACCACAGACAACTATTGCACTCTTTGTACGATTTATATAGCTTTTAAGATATTATTCGTATACGGAGATATGTTTAATGCCTCTGATTTATGAGATCACTCCTCAGGTGTAGATCTCTTGGAGGCCGACCTGGGAGTGGCCAAGGTGGAGGTCATCCTCGAGGCCGACCTCGGGTGGTCGATGTAAAGGTCATCCTCGAGGCCGACCTGGGGTGGCCGAGGTGGAGGTCATCCACGAGGCCGAGCTGGGGTGGCCGAGCTGGAGATCTTCCTGAGGCTGACCTGGGGGTGGCCATGGTAGAGGTCTTGCCCAAATCAGGTCTTGCAGAGTCCATACTTTTACCAGGGTAACACTAATGTTCTTTCTCCTTGTTAATTCGATCTTGCATGCCTTTATCACTGATCGCATTTTTTGACAATCTCCTTTTCCAAGTCAAACCAGATAATCATATTTGTTAGATGCTCATTTGAAACTTTATGAGATTTCAATTTACTGCCAAGATTTCTCCAGTCTTTGCATCCCTCATTAACTAATTGGCTTGTGTTATATTTCATGTTAAACAGCTTACAACAAAAACAAAACACTCTATCTTTATCCACTGAATACACCAACCATATCCTATCTTGTTTTTCTTCATTTGGTAGTCTACAAATATAATAGTCTTTAGAAAAGTGTCTATTATTTTCGTCCTTTGGGAACTCAACATTATTAGTTCTAATTGGGCATTTCCCTACTAACATATCTCTTAGTTTTGTATCAATTTCTTTCCAGTGCCCAGGATCATAAGAATTCCCTTTATCCAACTCATTACTTTGACCTTTTGGGTTGTTTATGAGTTTCCTCAATTTCATTTTCTTGTATAATACCTTCATTTTCTTTTATTTCGAGCCCTTGTGTTATAATATTTTCATGTTCTAAATTTTCAACTCTAACATTACTTGATTCTTCACCAACTACAACTTGATTTGAAGTTTGTTCTTTTTTATTAATAATGAATTTATTCATGGCTCCTTTTTTAGATTGCATTAAGTTTTTTTTTCTCCTTTTTTTTCTTAAGCTTTTTATATCCAGATGCATACTTTTTACCCATCATTTTAACAATTACAAAAAATGATTAATTGATAAATAAAATGCTAGTAATATAAAAAAAAATCAATAGAACAATAGAAACTGGATTTTGTATTCTCAAATCTCTTCTCTAGAAAGAAATCAATTCCGAATCAGTCTGACCTCTAATGAAACAAACAAACTGCAAAGCTAAATTAATAATCAGTGAGATTCTTATATTTTTCTCTAGTAATATAAGAATCAAGCTTACTAGCTTAGGCACAAATTGGTGGAAAAGAACATAAGCGTTTATGTGTAATATTATTTAACGTTTTTAGCCCCTGTATTTTTTAAAAAACATAAGCTAAAAACTCACTTGTCTTTAAAACATAAGTTTAAAACTTATGTGATTTAGTTTAAACCATCTTAATTCTATAATTACAAATTCAAGCACTCTAAATGCATCTGATGACGCGTACACATTTTATACATTTTTTTAGATTTGATTTTATTTATTTGATTATTTTTTATGAATGAACTGAATGCAAATTGAATAATATAATGACTCGGGATACATATATCTTTTAAGTAAAAATGAAATTTTAGAGCGTGTAAATTAAACATGGTGTTTGTGCCTATTTAGTGTGGGCTACTTTGCCCCTATTATTGCAAAACAAGGTAGCCATCTCGACTGCAGCCTCATGTCGTCCCACACAACATGGTGTCACGTACCAATAACTAATTTATGCTTGTCACGGCTTGCTCATGCCAATGTCCCAGTTCTTGGAGCCAAACAAGCTAATAATAAACTTATTCTTAGCCTAAAGTTTGGGGTGAATTCTTAAATGATCTTATTGGGAGAGAAATCAAGACGTTTTGACTATTATACAATTTAAAATATTTGTATTGCATGATCGACGTCAACTATCATGTTTTCCTATAACAAGAAGATGTCAATCTTACAACAATTGAATTCTTTTATTTTTGGAAGGAAGCTAAACTGGACGCTTTAATCCTTATCTTCTATTTTTCTCTTATGTTATGTTTGGATTGATTATTTTTTTTCCTAAATGTATGCATACTCAAATGAATTGTTGATCATCTAGATTACCCAAAGCTTATTCAGCATTTGCTTGGGTTAATTTGTGAATTGGTCATCATTTTATAAACTACTCAATCTTCTTATGCTCATAATCGTGAAGTTTCTTGATTTTGCTTTGTCTCTGTAGGTGATATGCAGGTGTATACAACTGTGAAACAAAGTTTGCAGGATGAACTCTCTTCACGAAATCATTATGGCGTTAAGAAACCAAGATTTGTTTTGGTGGAACAGACAAAAGAAAAACAAGAAAAAATACAAAAAAAAGACTTGAATAGCATAAAGCAGCAAAAAAAGGTTCAATTCTTAGAACAAAAGAACAGGAGACAGTTTTCGGATGAGCCTATTAAGTGTTCGACTCCTGAGGTAACTTGTCAAAAAAAGATTTTCATTCGTTCTTGTCTATAAGATGCTAAGATGGCTGGGAGAAAATCATTGTTAGATGCTCGTGAATCATGCTATTATAATGTAGTGTTGGGTAAATATCAGTCAACTGTTATGAAATTCTGTTTTAATGAATGCCATTTGCTCTCTGTTTCTCTCATGTTTTCAAATTTCTGTATATCAGGTAAATTTAAGTAAGCTGTTGTATAAGCTACTAATATTTGGAAACATGATTGTTCTGCCTCCAATGTCACTAAGACACCTGTGTTTTCCTCTTGCAAGAGGAAAAAAAAAGGCTTGTTAACTGGCAATTGAAATAGCTTATGGTACACTCAGTTTCACGTTTTCTGCTAAGAATGAAGCATTTACATTGCATATCTATCATCTGTTGTTTTTTAATGAAACATTTTGTAGATTGCTATATTCTCCACAATATATAATCCTTTCAACTTGGTCACACAAAGATCACAATATCTTCTCTGTATTGAAGCAAATAGAAGCGAAAGGCTGAGAACAAAAGCCATTCATCAAATTCTTTAACTCCCTCTTACACAAACCCATAAAACCTGAACTTTTTCAGCTCCAAACAATTAAAACCTATTTAGACATTTACCAGAGCTAATGCTGTTTGATGTGACGAAGACGAGAATTAAAGCATTCATAAAATAATGTCCATGTCTATGGGTTTGTTTGGTGATACCTTAAACGGTAGTGCCCTTAGGGGCATCATCACCATTAATTTAGAATCTTTTTTAAAAAAAAGAAAAAAAAGATTCCACATGGATGGTGAATGATGTCGCTGAGGGCAGTGCCCTTCAGGACAGCAACGATGTTTCCATGTCTATGTGTGAATTCTATTTAATATACTATAAAATTAAATGTAAAATACATCAATTGCCATACTTACTAGTAGTTTTTTTTTATATATATAGATGGAGGACCTAAAGATTTTTTCCACGTACCGCAGGACTCAAACACAAATCTTCCATAGAATGGGAGTTAGTTTTTACCAAACGGGCTAGGCCCGAAGCTCCCTAGTATTTATTTACACAAAGCAAATTGGTCGCCTAGTTAGAAGCATACATTAATGAATTATTAAGGATTCTTCCTACTCATGATTTTTATTACAACAACGGGTTTTCTATGACCATATTGATTCCTCTAAAGTTTCCCATACACACGTAATATGTGTGTATAAATAGTAATTTTTTTTAAAAAAAATTTATTAAAAATTAATCGAATTAATTATGATGTTCAATAAAAAAATAAATAGACATAAAATTAGTTTAAGCTTTAATTAAAATAGTTTCTCTAATATCTTCTTGTTTTATACTTTAATGAGAAACTAAGGATTTTATTATCTTAAAAAAACACTTTTAACTTTGCTAATTAATAGAAATTTTGGCCTGATTAGAAGAAAGAAAGAAATAAATAAATGGCAAAACAAAAGAAAAAGTTAGATTTTAACAGAAATCAAATGAAATTTAGGAATCATTTTTTATTTGATTTATATATATTTTCAATTCTATTTCAGCTATAATAAAATATAATAAACACAAATTTATATACATATACATATATATCCATACTATATATACTTACTTTATAATATATGAGCACCTTAGAATAATCATTTTGATATGACTATTGTAAAATTTCAAAAATATCCCCTATTTACTTTAGTAATAGCCACGAGACCATGAGATAAAAAGATAATATCAGAAGATCGCTTATTAACTACCCAACTTTGTTTCTAATTTTTAATCAGTTTTTTTTTCTTCCGAAAATTTCTCTTCCCCATAAATATCATATTTAAATCATATATTTCAAATATAAAAATTTAGTATATGTTTAAAATATATAAATTTTATAATTTTATCATAAATACAATGTGTGTGTGTCGGCCAGCTAATATATATAATATAAAATATTGAAGTTAACAAAAAATTATATTTTAGTGAAACCGAAATTACAGAACACAAACAAAAGAGAGTATAATGAGGTCATGATAGTTTCAATCTCTCCGTCCATTCATCCTCTAATCAACGGCTGAAATCTAAGATCCGCGTGCTTCTATTTATTGATTTAATCCTCAAACCCCCCACCGCTATATAATCCCTCAATGGAAGTAGCGCTCCCTCGCTCAGAGTAGTTCTCCAGTTTTCTTAGCGAAATAGTAGAGCCAGTATTCTTTCTTCAATTTTTGGAATTTTGAAATGGCTGGTCGAGGCAAGACACTTGGATCTGGCTCTGCAAAGAAAGCCCAGTCGAGAAGCAGCAAAGCGGGGCTACAGTTCCCAGTCGGTCGTATCGCCCGTTTCCTCAAGGCCGGAAAGTATGCTGAACGTGTAGGCGCTGGGGCTCCGGTCTACCTCGCCGCCGTCCTTGAATACCTCGCTGCTGAGGTGAACTCCAAAGAGACTTTCTCAGCTTCTCATGTTATGGGTCTCTATCTAGGGTTTTTTATATCCAGATCTCAAATTTGAATTCCAAATGTATTTAGAGTTTTTTGAATTGCTTTATGAGGAAAATTTCAGATGTTATTATATTAATTTGTTCTGAACTGTCGGTATGTTTAGTATAATCCCTAAATTTTGAAGGTAAATTTTCTCATATCCTTTTATTGAAATTAACAGATGCTGACCTATACGTTGTATATTAGGTGCTGGAATTAGCTGGAAACGCTGCAAGGGACAACAAGAAGACAAGAGTTGTTCCGAGGCACATTCAGTTGGCTGTGAGGAATGATGAAGAGCTGAGCAAACTCCTTGGGGATGTAACAATTGCCAATGGCGGTGTGATGCCCAACATTCACAACCTTTTGCTTCCTAAGAAGACTGGTGGATCATCAAAGCCCTCTGCTGATGAAGACTAGATAGATTGATTTTCCGACATAAAAGTCCTTTGAGCCCACAACTATATTTTTAGAATGATTATCACAAGTTTGGGTTTTGGGAATGCTAGTGAGTTAGTGTTTTGATTTTATTCGTGATTTTGTAGTTTTTAGTTGTAGTTCGTGGAAGAAAGGGTTTCCGTTGGTTTTGTGCATATAAATTAATTAATGTACTAATCTAGTTTCATCTTAATTCAAAACTCTGTTGTTTTGCTCATTTTTGTGTTGCGTTTGTAGTGCTAACGATTGCTTTCTGGGTTGTATTGTGATTTTAAGTGGCTGTTCGGTTATTGCCTCAATCTTAAAAGTATAGTGAAGCTAATTTTCTGGGTTTGTTTCTCAAGTTTTGGTGCGGATAATTCGAGTTGTTTATGGGGTTAATAATGATTACATCGAGTAATCTTTTATGCATCGGATGGACTTATATATCAACATATATTCAAATATATACATACATATAGATACATTGATATGTACGTTAGTGTATGAGTTCATTCGATTCGGTGTATGAGTTCATCGATTTATTGAAGAATTTTCTGGGTTCCATCTTGGGTTCTGCATACATTCAGTCTGCCCCAAGGCTCTGACAGAGCCAGGGATGCCAGGAAATTCCATAGAATGAGCATTAAGCTGAGATAGACGAAGGGAAACAACTACAAATAATTTGGAAAAGGGATAAGAATAAAAAAATTATATTACATCACTTCCAAATCATTCGTGTCCATATGAAGCATCATTTTGAGAACAGCGAAACGATTGATCATACATGGTAAAGCCCACTCCATCCAAGTCAGCAACGTAGCCCACACGATCATGGACACCAATCTAATGAATGAATTTCTTTTTCCTTTTGTTTGTTTTTACCACTTGCTTTGCATCCCCTAAACCTCTGCACTACCTGAATAAAATAGCAAAGATATCGAAAAGTTATAATCTTCACACCAGAGGTGTCCACATGAATCGATTTGAAGAAAATATCATAAGAATTCGTACGTGTTCTGATTAAACTACTATGATTCATCGTCTGAACTTGAGCTATCCATTCGCCTATCTGTGATTGCTGGAAACAGCCGCTGGCGAGGATCAGCTGTAGTAGGATGGCGTGAATCCACAGGCGCTGCTGCTGAACCATCCTTCTTAGATGTCCGACTTGATTTTGGTTGGGCCAATTGTATTTCTTTGCATACTTTTTCTAAAATTATAAGGAAATCCCGAACTATGACGAATAATCGCAACCCCTCGTCCTTCCCAGCATTTCCATAGAAGTAATCTGATGTGCTCTTTACAAGAGCCATTATTCGCTTCTCTTCCTCGAGCAACCACATAATATCGACCTCAGCATTCTGCACAAAACTCTTTAATGCCTGGTGAAACCCATTTTCTCCTGATACGTTCATCATCTCCGAATTAAGGAAATTCTTGGATTTTATGAGCGTATGACCGAGCCTAGGCACTGTTCCTGTTATGCTGTCAGCATCTAAAACTGCAGCTTTCTTGATATTCGCAAGCTCACTACCTAGACCTGAGACCACCTGAAGACCTTTGCTTTTGAAGTGATCATCAGGATCTTGACTTGAATCCTCAAGGAAATCATCAGACTTGAAGCTGGACAAGCTCCGGCTCTCTTTGGCTGCTCGAGCAGCTCTTATGCCTTCTGAACGAATTATTTCCTGAACAACAAAGTGCAGCAGTGTCGTTTTCCCGTCTGTTCCTTTCACATCTGCTAATTTTAGAAGTGTATCAAGCCTAAATGCTTGTGCACCACCACGGAATGTCCCATCGTTCATGCGGTTTCCTGTTTTAAGAACAGCCTCAAGAAGTTTGAGAAACAATCTACTTTTCCGCAATTCTGTGGAAGCAGCCTGCAACAGGTCAAGATACCATGAAAACAAGATTAATTCCTCATAACTCGAGGTTGAAGACTAATGGTACCAAATGGATCAAGCAGAAAATTGTTGATCAATGCCATCATTGTCATCAAATTCGTTATCAGAGACTCAGGAGAGAATGCATGCCCACGAGTTTCAGACTAGAGGCTTATAAGTAGCTTCGCATCCAGAATACGGATTTTATAAGTTATCCAAATTATAGGGAAAAATTAGCCTAGTATAACAAGATGTATATTACGACGCGATAAACAGTCAAGTTATCACCTCCAAAACCGTGAAAGACTCTTTTAACGTTGATATCTCCTCCTGAAGAGTGCACATAAATAGCAAGGATTCAAGCCTTTTAAAGGCAAACGGAATATCAACCAAGACTTTGAGGAAGCGCTCGGCTGTACCAAGTTGAGAGAGATTGCCGCTGTAAAGTCTTAGTTTCAATTCCTCTTCAGTTGTAGGTGCCATCTTTATCAATGTTTGAATAAATTCTGGCGGAAGCTCGTTACCTGATTCAGTTGAAAAGTTAGTTGTTTCTATAATAATATAGGAAATTTTGAACAATCAAATTAAAAAGAATATTCCCCCCTCAAGAAGAATAACCCTGCACAATCAACATATGTGTGCATAGATAATTCAAATCAAGAAAATTTGTTTGTATACATAGGCGAATTAACATTTAGTTGATCAGAATCAGGGAATATATTCAAAGATTCATTGGCAATTGCTTGCAGCACCAATCACCAGTAAAAAAAATGAATCATGTAATCTTAGCTGAATGAGGGAAGTAATAAAAAAAATTATATCTTGGCAAAGTGAAAATCCTCAGAAGTCAGACAACAATCAATTTTCTCATTATGGTGAAAAGAGAAAGACAAACATGTGCTGTAACATCATGGTTAGGAATCATCCCAAACAGCTCTAATTATCAAATAAGTTGTTAGTAGACATACATGCATACAAAATCTCTCAAATCCAGAAAGTTAAGAAATTTGATTTTAAACAAAAAGAGAATAATAAAACGGCTTCATTAAATTTTTGTCACATGAATTTTCTTGATCCGTTGAAGAAAACAATAATATTAACAAAACAAATTGCAATTGAAGAAATAAACAGGAAACGTAGAGAACAATGAACTCTACATAAGCACGTGCTAAGATAATCTAAACATGTAATAGTATTTCTGTGCATGCATCATTCAAAAAGGAAATTCTGCAGAAACTCATGAAATCTGTGAATAGCTGACATTTATCAGGACCAGAAGAAATAGTAAGAACTATGTTCGTGCTACAGAACCTTTTTTTATATTTTTTTATTCAGGGGTGGGGATGGGAGGTCTCGAACACAAAACCTCCGCCCTCATATTGAGGGCTGCTGCCAACTTTCAATACACTCATGTTTAACTTTTTGGGATGACCTGATTTAGTTTATCTGAAATATTTATTACAGTTTTCCTTCTCCCGTCTCATTGTCATTTCCTTCATCAAATGCAGAGATATTATGAAAAAGTGTCGATAAGGCAATGCATAAACAACTCAATATCCAACTTTATATACTTTTACATCAAAACCACTAATTTCTATACCTTTTCCATGATATGTATAACTAAATGTGATGGCACTGAGATTACTTGTTTTTTCTGTTGAATCAGATTTAATTTTTTGCCATCAACTATAGATCATTTGATCAGATATAAGTCATTCATCATTATCTAAGTAAAATTAGATATCCTTTTAGATTAACACCACCATCGTACAGCTAAATTTTAGATATAAAAAACACATAAGACGGTCTAAAGGCACAGATATCCTTTTAGATTAAATTTTAGATAAAAAAAAAACATAAGACGGTCTAAAGGCACAGTGAGGTTTAGGTCCTACATCTAACCGCAAATGAAGGCATAGTCCTTCAGTGTGGTATGCCCTTTAATGATGAATCATGCGCCTAGATGCACCTTAAAAGAGTGTCCAAAATATAGAATTGTGAATTAAAGGTTAAAAACATGACAAGTCATTGTATTACTAGTAAACCAATGAATAGTTGTTTTTTTGTTATTCTATAGTTCTTTAAATCTTCGATGGATAATATGTGATATAATTTGTTAAGACATCCAGATTCTTATATATTATGGCTTAGTGTCCGTTGCTTCAATAAGTGTATGCCTCACCTCACCCTTGTACCTAAGCTCTATAGGCCATTGTGCATGTGCACCTTAGAATGCCTTGCATCTTCAATAACTATAAGCTAGGTAGCATTTATTTGGATATTCTAAGGACACAAAGAAAATAAAATACCTTCTTCAAGTGCATCGCAAACTTCTTCTGTAGTCACATTTAATGCTTTCAGAAGAATTGATAGATTTTGTGACTTTTTGGGATCAATTAGTTGGATATACTGGGTTGAAGGATCTTGTGATGCTGACTGTTTCTTTCCCCCATTCGTATTTTTTACAGCAGGGGCACAGCCAAATAGTGATTCTATCATTTCTTCATTGAACCTGTTCATGGATTTATGTTAAATCTATTAGACAGGTACAAATGGTACAACCAGGACCATTAACCATGAGGGAGTAAAATGACTTACTGGAACGACCCAGATTTTATCTGATGCCAAACCATTGAATGATCAGGGTTGGCTAACACCTTGTCCCAGAAGAAAGGCTTCAGCTTAGCTTTAGGGCCATCACCCTCACCATCTTCTGCTGAAGCAGAAGTTGATGGATGACTAAGTACCGGTCGAGGGGGTTTCAAGCCCATGGGTGGAGGTCGCGGTGGAGGGACACCAGCTCCTGGAGGTGGTGGCCGTGGAGGAGGGACACCAGCTCCTGGAGGTGGTGGTGGACGAGGACCAGACTTGATACCAGAAGGTATAGGAGGTGGAGGAGGCGTTGTAGGAGGCAGAGTACGTGGGCCTCCAGATTGTTGAATTATTGGGGGGGCTAGGGGTGGTACTGGAGCTGGGGGGGCTGGTGAGGGTGCAGGTACAGGTGGGGTTTTGGCTTTATCTAGAGGTGGTTTAGGAGGATCAGTCCTTCCCGGAGGAGGCTTCAGTGGAGGCAGTCCGGGTGTACCCAGTGGCGTGCCAACAGAATATTCTGCGATGTTGGTGGCAGTGACTCCAACTGAATTTTCAAATTTCAAATTGCTCAGAGAGTGTGATTCTGTATTCCCGCTGAATTTGTTATGGTTCAATTTGCTGTTGATATATTGATTGCCAACCTTTTCTTCATTCGTTAAAGTGCCTAGACCATAAGACCTGTGTGAAGAGGCTGAAAAATTGCCGTTCAGAAAGAAGAAATCAGAATGAGAAGATGCAAAATGTCTACTCATAGATAAGAGATCAAGAAAATCATAATTTTACCAATAGAATAGTCACTCAAGGATAAGCTGAGAAGAGGCCTCTCATCGTTTCTTCCCCGCCCAGAGCCAGCTCCACACTTACGGCAGCATAAAAAGAGCAGCGTGGCAATGAGAAAGGTCACAGAAGCAGTTACAACAACAGCAACCACCACAGTTCTATTGCTGGTCTTATGCTTGCTTGACTGTACATCAGAAGCACCTGCAGAAGAATGTTCACTAGTCATAGGCTGCAAATCTGAACCACTGAAGTCTGGAGGCAAAAATGGTAGTGGAGGACTTGCTGGAGGCTGAGGATCAGGCTTTACAGAAATTGAAGGAGCTGGACTAGGTGATAAAACCACCGGAGACGAAGCAGGTGCTTCTCCAAATGTCTGAGCTAATTTTCGCCATTGAAAAGAAGAGGTCTGGGTAAAAAAATATCCCATATACTTGGTGTACCATGTTTCAGAACCTTTCTCTTCTCCAGCGGTAGGAAACACGAGACTATTTTCCCTTAAACAATCTAGAATGAGTTGCTCAACCAGAGGGTGAAAAACCTTGATAGTCCCATGATCTTTTGTTCTGCATATCATGCCATTACAAAGTTCCCCAACATGACTTGACCGGTCTTCTGTGAATTGTAATTCAAGATCCTGTAGAACTTTGTTGGCATGCAAGAACTCAGGCTTACAGTTAACACCCAATAATTCAGCCTGCACATAAACAATTTTTTTCTGATTATCCATTGCACTCTAGGCATGTAAACTGCCTCCAAGTTGTAGTTAGTCACACTCTCGACCACTCAATGAATCCGTGACACACTGGATAAATGTGCTTGTGAAACTTAATAAAATATTCAGCGCCTTTGAGAATTTAAAGCATATTGCCGTTGGCATTCACAATGGTGAATTTTCTTGAGAATGCAAACGATCAAAATTATGCTTACGGAGACATCAAATTTTCACTAACACCAAGAAATAGATGAGATATCAACAACAAGAAGCTGCTAAAGCATATATACTAGGGAAAATAAGAAAGTGCATTCAAAATAACATATGAGAAGATTTACTAAAGCGAAAAGTCAGGAGGTTTTATTCAAAGCCTAGGTCAAGTTATATCCAACTTCCATGGTGTTGATCAATTCCATATGACAGACAGATTAATTGGGTAACACCGGAAAGGAGTAACTACTAATTTTTGAACCCACTCCACCTACAAAATCATGCAAACACCTTAAGAGAAAAGGAATCAATTAATGAAGAATGTTGGCATAAACTGATTAACTAAAAAGTTTCCAAGAATATATTCTATGAGACTGTTGGGATTCACCTGAGATTAAAAGACAATAATCACACAAAGAATTCTAACATTGAAAATGGAATGTATATTGAACAAAAATGAACTAATATAACAACTCTCAGAGTTAAACTTTAACTCTGTAAATACCCAAGCCAATGCTAGTCACAACTCACAAAACAGTAACTGCCTCCCTAATCTCTCTCTCCCTTCATATTTTATAACCCCTCCTCACATGGGCCCTTCCTAATCCGTCTAGAATGCCGAAAACAGCCCATTAAACCCCTTAAACCCCCTAAACCCTAGGCTTGTAACAGAGACGAGAACACATCATTCTATTACTACAGAATTTAATTTCGAAGAATCATCATCCAAGGATTTTTGTGACATTTGGAATGATGAGCTTTCCATCTGGAGTAAACCATTGCCACCTTTGGACTAATAAAGAAAAATGATTATCATCAAAACTTGAGATCCATAAAAGGGAAATGTGAGCAAAAAGTAACAGCCAGTAAAACAGCAGCGAAAGAGAATGCAAATGCATATTATGCAAAGGGCTATCCAAGAACAATCAGTGATTTAAGCTACATCATAACCCCTACGCTACAAATTCAAAGTACGTCATTTAATTACAAAAATAAAAAACAAAGTATTCCAACTAAAGAAGACAGCGGTACACTTACTATACAATACTATTAAACAAGATAAGCAACCATATTCTAAAAATAACCAAAACCACACAATAAAACCCTCTGAAAGTAAATGAAAATGAAAAAGACAATGACATCATCACACGTATATCAAAACTCAGACTAGAATAGCAGTTCTATACCATCTCCCTATCTATCTCCCCCGAGTCCACAAGATAGGCCAGTAAAGTTTCCGATTCCTCCCTCTTGCTTTCATGGGGTGCCACGAAAATGAAAAGCAGAACAACGAGAGCCATGCAATAAAAAATTCCTCCGGTACATATTTTTTCTTGTAAATTCATCCTCCCCAATTGTAGTTGCTTCTCATACCATCAGGAGAACAAGAAATAAGCGCCCAACCGAATCTGTAATTCCTTTTCAAGAATACAGGTCCAAAGATCAAACCTTCACAATAAGTTTCACAGACGCAAATCAATATTCCGGAAGAACAGCTTTCAAATGGCCCAGTAGCCTCCTTTTAACGAACAATCTTGATGACCCTCCTCAGAATTCAACAGAATGTATGTTCAATCACACTAGTTGAGGAGAAAGCCAAAAAAATGCAGAAGCAACAAATGACCGATAAAAGGAAAGAAATGGGATACAATCCAACCAAAGGATAATATAGTCGTGAATTCTTGTCAGGTGAATCAAAGAAAGGATTTCCTCAGCATGAGCCCTTTTAAATGCGGGATCAGATTCAAGAAAGGGATTGAAATTTGATTTAAAAATTACAATTGGGGTGGGAGAGAGCGCGTGATTTGACCAAGAAATTTCTTTCAAGAAAGGTGAAATACCAACGGATCATATAGTATGAAATCTGACAAAGTTTTACTGATTATTTTATATTATTTGTGACCATCTGTCATGCAAATTTTCGGTTCATCCGAAATTGCCTATTGTTTATATTTTCTTTGTTTTCTGGTAGTAATTGTTATATAATTTTTCAATAATTGTAATATAATTTTAAACTTTGAACTTATTACCGTGAGAAGAAGAACGCGGAGAGAAGTTTCTTGACTCCGAGCTCTGAAAACTCGAACTTATTTGAAATCAGTTTTCAAGCTTTTACTTTTCCCAATTTATAATAAAAATAATTAATCGTGTGCACTAAATGCAATATTTATTTTTGATAAAAATATATAATATACTCTAGTTAACTTAAGACATTGTTGTTAATTGGTATTGATAAATAAATTAACCTTTATATATTAGAATAAATTAAGTTAATTTTCTTGGTTTTAACTCATACTAAAATAAATCTAAATCAAGAGAATTATTTTAGAGAAAATTTCGGGTCATTACTATTAAGTAAAAGATTTTTCGGCCAGTCACCAAAAAAAAGTTCTTTCAACTAAGTCGATTTTTTAATACAATGACCAAACTAACCCATTATGAAATCACTCTGCACAACATGATTAATTTTTACATTCACCGCATGAGTCAATTATTACATGCATCGCATAAGTCAATTTTACATGCACCGCATGACTCAATTTTACATGCACCGCATGACTCAATTTTTACATGCACCACATGACTCAATTTTGCATGCATCGCATGAGTAATTCTACATGTACCGCATGAGTAAAATTTTACATGCACCGCATGAGTAAATTTTTACATGCATCGCATGAACTCAAATAATATCGGTTAATTATTTTTTTAGTTGTAAATTACATGTATCTATATGCTCATATAGTGCATGTGAGTCATGCGGTGCATGTAATTTACATGTACCACACGAGACTAACAAGAAATTACCTAGTGGTGCATGTAATTTATATGCATCACACGAGACTAACAAGGAAATATCTAGAGGTGCATGTAATTTACATGCACCGCTAGTCTATTACGAGCCTAACAAGGAAATTCCTATCGATGCATGTAATTTACATGCACCGCATGACTCAATCTCACAAAAAATATAATCACAATTCGCGTTCTAATTATCTCAATCTCATAAAAAATATAACGGCTCAGTACATTCATAAATAACACCTTAGAAACAAAATTCAAATTATGATCGACATCAGTAAACATGACAAATCATAGTACCCGTTGATCAATTGATCCATCAAGAAGCACCAACGATGATATTATTGATGGGAATGATGATCAACTTGACGAAAAATCCGACAATCCCATCACCACGAAACTGATCGAAAGTCGCCACCTTCGTGAATTCTACATTTAGATCGGAAAACATCGGCAATAATACACAAAATAATGAAAAAATCTCAAATGTCGTACAACAGAGTGGGGTGCGCTACCTTTTGCGATCAGGCTTGTGGCATCGCTTGACAAGACGGACGCATGATCTGCACTCAGACGTTATGAATCTGGAATTCATGTTATGGAAATTGGATCGCACAACGTAATACGACGGAGAAAAAAAAAACCGAGCAATTCATAAGAGCGAAAGTCAGTGTTGATCAATTTCAGGGCATGATTACTGAAAGTTTTTGCACAATACAAGCGCCAATCAACAAAAAATTTGACGCAAAACACCAAGGTAATTCGAATAGAAAAAATTGAAAGAAAAAAACAAAATCGACGGAATTGACCCGTAAGAAAAAATGCAACGATGATCCCGACAATGGGCACTCACATCTGCGTCGGCGGTGGCAGCGGCATCCCTCCCTCCGCCTTCTAGCGGTGGCAGTATTACATCAAGCTGGTAGAGGAGGAGAACTGATTCAGATGTATTTAAGTAAAACAAAAGGACTTTTTAGATTAGGGTTCCAAAAAATAGACTTATTTGAAAAGTTTTTTAAAAGGCGTATTTAGTTTAAAAGAAGAATTTTTTGGATAATTTAATTAAAAAATATTTTGAAAAGTGGTATTTTCTTCTAATTTTATCTTCTTTATAAAAAAAATAGTTTTCTTGAATAAGACGTGTAAGCGTACCTGTGAAAATATTAAGAAAATTGGCATTATGAGTTTTTTATATGATAATAATTAAAATGTGAGTTTTAAAAATATATGGTTCGTAGGCATATTAGGTTTTCGTTTTTATGTGAAGAATTTGTGCTTGTAGTTACATATGATTATACAAAGTATATTAAAGCAGGGCCGAGTGTACTTGATGGGATGGGAGGACTTATATGTTGACCCTTAAAAAAAAATTGTCTAATATTTTTATTTTATTAGTTTTTCACCAAATCAAAAATTCTAAATTTGCAGAGCTGAGAATGCAGAAGGTGATATACTATCAGAAATAATGCAAATGGCAACACAAATGTCACTGTCCTATCTGTTTAACGATATCTTCTATGTTGTCCTATGTGATGGTGTCTTATGGGTAAGATCCAACCATATATGGTATATTCTCATCTAACATTGGAAATATATCTCATTTTAGATGGCTTGATCTATCCCACATGACATGAGTAGCCAAGAACATTTCCTGTTAAACATAGCAGCATATAGCTCGAGGGATTTTCCCTTCACCTATAGGCTATGTAGCTCGATTCTGCTGTACGAATGATTACAAAAAGCTGTCACGGCCAGTAACTTAAAAGCCAACAAACATTATGTCTTGCTTTTAGGTTTGTTTGATGATGTCTTTAAAGGTAATGCTCTTAGGGACATCATCACAATTCATTTGGAATCTTTTTTTAAAAAAGAAAAAAAAGATTCCAAATAGATGGTGGATGATGTCCCTGAGGGCAGTGCCCTTAAGGGCAGCAACAATAAAACCTTGCTTTTATTGTGTTAACAGTGTACTGTCTAACAAGTACTTGCTGAATTTGAGGGCAGTTAGCGTCTATCTAATAGTGGGTCTATTGGTGGTGATTGGCTCAAGGAAAGTCGGGTATGACAACACAAGGATTATTTTCGGTTTTGCCACAAGGATTCTGGCTTTTGTCTTTTACTTATATTTCTTGATACTAGGAAATCGGCAAGAGATGTCATATCTTCCTTGGCAAAGAAGTAATCTATATCTATATCTATATTCTTATAAAAGTGTGAACCAAAGGTCAAAGTTTTCTAATGTGAATTAATAATTTTGCCCTTATATTCTTTACTATTCTATTCAAATAAAAAAATAGTTAGGGATATATTTGTAAAAACAGAATATCAACTAAGGATATAAATGGAAAAAGATTTACAAGTTTTTTTCATTTTCTAATACAATTAATTGTCAATTCGTTTAATTTACTCCTCAATAAATGCATTTATTTGCTTAATTAAATATTAAACAAGTTAATTTAATAAAGAATAAATAATAAGTTTCATATTTATTAACATGCAGTATTCTAATTTATATTATGGAATATCAAATATAGACTATTAGAATTTTAGCATTAGTGATTGAATTTATTTGACAGTTACTGTACTATATTATTTGAATATATAATTGATACATATATTTATTTGATTTATTTTTTTAAATTTAAAATAAAAATTAATAGTCGTCAATATTATTTAATAAAATATTCCTCTAAAAATAAAAATAACTGTCCATAATATAAAATCCTAACAAAATAAAGGTTAAATAATATGTACGAAGTTAAACATGAAATAAAAATATGTACTGATCGGATTTGAAGAGTTTTTATGTCATAGACTTAACTTTATGGTCATCTTGGAAACTATGATCCCATTGAATACTACATACATGTCTAGAAGATTTATTTGCTTAATTAAATATTAAACAAGTCAATTTAATAAAGAATAAAAATAAGTTTCATAGGCAAAATATTTAATGTTTAGATTACAATAATTTCATTAATCGTTGTACACATACTTAATGCTAATTATAATTATTTTGGGATAATTTGGTACCATTACATAGGCAAAATATTGGTATATTATTGATGATCATTAAGAAATTTTATCCCTCATGATATCTAAGTACATTGCAGTTTTTTTTTAAAATAATTAATTAATATATTATTATAAACATATTAATTTTCATATTTTTATTCTTATATCTACAATAGTTTTATAATAAACAAATGACAAATAAGATTCTAAGTCTTTGTTAGATCGTCATGATATTATATATTGATTGAGAAAGTTTATTATTTGATTGTATATTACATTTCTTAGTTATCGGAAATCTTAAACTATGTATCTTAAAAAATATACAGATTTTTATATTTTTATTCTTATATATATATTAATTTTATAAAAGCAAACGAGAGATGTCATATTGAGTTGTTGTAAAATCATTAATCAGTTGTTGGTCACAAAAAAATATTCCTTGATTGAATAGTATTAAAATATTATTAGTAAAATTTTAGTACAGTATTTAAATATTTTTGCGAAAAAAATCATACCCAATAAAAAAATCAGTATTTTGGAATGGACTGGACAAGCCGGTTCAACCTATGACCGGTTTTTTACCGGTCCAGTCAAATTATTGTTAACATGTTACAACAGCTTTGATCAAGATGCGCTTATATATTCTATTCTCTTTTATCAAATGTCAACGGCCGATAATAATCACACGTTATACAATATGTTCTTTCATCTTCCATGCTCGCATTTTCCAATCAAGAAATAAATATACACTGATTGGGGTGTGTGGATCATAGGAGGAGTTTTTTAATTGTAAAAAGACAAAATGACTCCCATACATATAAATCATTAATTTAATATAGTATATTTCTCAATAACTTAAAAAACAAAAATAAAATTATATCATTTTCTAACAATTACATTTCACGTGTATAAATTAAATAGGAACCACATAATTACTAATAAGACTCTATCAAGCCTCTTCAGGTTCTATATTAAATCACTTTTAAGACTAATTATGGTGTAATTGAGTCTTAATTAGGTAAATTCAATCATTTCTCCTAAAACTGATTGTGCAATATTATCATACATAAACTTTATGTTAACGTGTGCACTAATAGCATTTTCGTAAACTATCAATGTATTTTAGCTCACACACAAAATTGTTCTATATTAATAATTATTATTTAATAAGTAATAGTAATAAAATAATATTTGGGAAAAATTAAAATAAAATAGACCAATTAGTACTTATTACTTAAGATTAGATGATAACATACAAAAAAGTACTTTTTAGCTCACACCTCATGTTAAGGGTGTGTTTGTATTTGCTTATTCAAAACACTGTTGTTTTGCATAAAGTTTGAAAAATTGCTTTTAAGCAAACTATTAAAATAAAAAGCAGCTTAATATCTCAAATACATGCACGAGCGGGTGTCGTACACAAAGATATTAGAACAAACCCTATACTTCTTGACTCTAATTTCAAGCCCAATGTTCAAATTTCTCTGCTACTAAAGCAACTAATCGTCCATCATGTTAAAAGTTGATGTTTTTTCTTCTGGTGTCGTTCTTTTGGAAAGTAAAAAATAAAGGGTAGCAATTACAACCTTCAGATCTGCAAAATACTATTGTTTTAAAATAGTATGTTTTGAAATATAATGTAATAAGAAATTATCCGGAAAGCGGCTTTCCTTTCCAAGCCAAATAATTAATTGGAGGCTGGGGTTATTTATAGCTTTGAAAGTTGCAAATGGTCTCAAATACAGGCACGAGTACACTCAACCATAATTAAATGTTATCTATAATCATCAAAGCCTTGGAATTTTGTTCCAACTATCTCAAAAATAGAAGAAAAAAGAAACACCAGGAAACAATAGACCACGCGACAAAAAAGATGAAAGTCAATGAAATCATAAAAATAGTCAAAGAGATGCAAAACGCTAACGACCAGAAAAATATAGCAACAAAAATTGAGAATGATGATAAATGAACAAGAAACATAACTGAAACACAAATTGGAATAGTTAAACTTAAGAAATAAAATGCTTACAATATTTATGTTTCTTTTCCAACTTATGACATATGCGTAATTATCATTAATTGTCAAATATTTATTGATTTTAACTCATTTTATTTCAAATCAATATGTTCTCGTGTTTTTTCCTAGTTGTTTTAAAATGTAGTAAAACATAATGGATCAGTCTGAAAATGGAGTGCATGCTAGTTAAAAATCAGTCTTCTCTAATTCACCCTATCATTACCCAAATACTTGCATGTTTTACAATGTTTCTTCCTCATTTTTAGCCTAGGGTGGAGATTCTAAGGCGTTGATGTTTGTCGACATTTCACCAGAACCATCATCCTCCGGTGAATCCCTTTGTTCACTATGCTTTGCGGCCAGGGCCACATGCTGGTTGAGTTAGGCACCCCAAGGCGACAAACTCACAAACCAACCGAAGGTCTTCAGATTCCCTATGAGCATTTGGCTAAGTTTGTGATGGAACAATTCGTTATTTTAAAAACTTGTGGCCTTTCTCATTTAACCTGATGACAAAAGGCCCTTCTAATAGAATTTTAGTTTTGTTTGGAAAAGTACTGTATAGGCTTTGTAGTATCAGCTGCAACAGAGGACTTGATCCAATTTGTCATTCAATTGTATTCATCAATCTCTTTGTATTGATCACAAATTTCTGAACAATTACCGATGTTTCTCATTTCTAATCATGCAGCTACACGAAATGTTCAAATATTTTATGCAAATTTTTTTTCCCCAAAAATTACATTGCAATTCCTTGGGGTAATGCAAATTTACGCCATTCGACTCATGACCTCTTCAAGAATCGACACCATAGCTTGATGACATGACTCGGTCTGCATCAAATTCTGCTTTCTTACTGCGATTTCGAGCTGCCAAAAACATAACAAGAACATCAAAACTCTGCCAAGGAGACGAACCATGTTAATATACTGCCAACCCAATAGCTCATCAGTAATAAAACTTTTGGTTTGTTTTTAGGGTACATGCCTTGATTTCGAGTTTCTGTTGGTGGGTAAACGTAAAATATTATAAACATGATGCAAAATTATTAATATATATGATAAAATTACCTTTTCTACATTGTCAAATAATCTGTTGGCAAGATCAGTAAGAGATCTTTTATCATCTTCTGATGCTGCTGATATAACTTTGTCAAAATCATGGTACATAAACGTAGATTTAAGACGTAGATATCTTCTGACATAATTCAATGTATCTCCTTGTGCTATCAGATCCCCCATAGCTATGAGATCAAAGGCGTATCTTTTCAATCTATGCATTCTCCCTTTAGTGCCAATATTTGCAATGTACACTCCTTTCTTGAGAAAAGAACGAGTTCCCGTGTCTTTGTTGTTAATATCTACATCAAAAAAGCAATTGATTCAAACGATCCTATAATTACATTACATTTTAGCCGCTAAGATTGTCATTGTATGAGAAAACATAAAATAAATAAATAATAATAGTTCTGCTCAAATATTCTTTTAAAAAACTTCAATCAAGTTATTATTTGCTCACCTCAACTTAATAGAACAAGTGAATTTAAAGAATAAAAAACTTCTCAATAAAAAGAAAACGAATAATCGCATAAAACACCTCAAACAAAGGAAACTGCAAGAGAAAAGTAGCATATATATGCATAAAAACCAACTAAACTTGTGCATGAGACATACCGTTGACAGCATAAGGTACTGGTATAGGACCAGTGAGCCAAAATCCGTTGTCTTCTGCGATTGATTTCCCAACGCCGGTGGTCCCGAATAGAGCAAATGCTGCAATACTTAATGCAAATCTTCTTGAAGGCTCTTGAATCCCATCATTCTTCTTGTCAAGATAGCAACAAATTTTAGCCTTTCTGCGAATCTTTTCGAAGTTGCAAAGCTTCGGAATGGCAGATAGACTCTCAAATATGGCATTCAAATTAGCTGTAGTTGCCATTTTTGTTCCCAACTCAAGAAAGTGTTCACTGATGGAATAGAGGCTCTGCGCAACCTCCATTTTTATATCCACATGAGAAGAGTGCAAGCTGCTACTGACCACCAAAGGTATATCCCAACACAGGGATAAATTTGTCATTTCATTCAAGTGTGATCAGCAAATAAAATCCTACGACAGAAATTGAACAATAAATACATGTTCTCGCGGGCTTGTATAAATGACTCGTATGATAGAACTATGGTTGATAGTTCAAATATTTGATGTACTATCAAGAAGTGCTTTACGTGTAAATTATTGTTGTATATATGTTAAATAAAATATATTTACGAGTAAATCATGGTCAAGCACATCTACTTATGCTGTCAAACATGCTACCTTAATCATTGTCCATTATTAAATCATGTCTTTGTGGTTGTTTGGTTGTTTACGCCAACTACGATGGTTTTCACTTGTTTTTTGTTATATTTTGCCGCTATTATATTATATATTATATTTTCTGTTCAAAAAATAAAATAAAATATATTTACGAAAACAAACTTGAATATGAAATTGATTTAGAAAACAACCTTGAAAATTTTTGCCATTAATTCTTGATTGATTGTGTCAATAATTGAATTATATACTACTTTTAGTCATTTGCTTATTTAACTATTTTTCAAATCAAATTTTGATACCACTTATTTTCGGAGCTTCGTTTTTATGTTGTACTCTCATCCACCAATGGCTTTCCTATTGACTTAACTATTTATTACTTAAAATATCACAAAATCTTGAATTTCTTACAATTATTTATTGATTTTTAAGTTCCCAATAATTTTATTGTGCTTCACTCTGATTATAATAGTGTACAAGTTGAAAAGCCATCAATCTCTGATTTACATTCATGTGAAATCGTTGCAACCTATCCTACATGTGTGAGAGCGGCTCAAACAAAGAAAAAAGAGTAGTCTGTTCTGAATTCAAGCACGTCCCCAGAAGATTACATCTGATTCATCGCAGCTCATCACACCTCATGGAGCTCGAGTTCAAGTGCGTTTTGAAGAATAAAAAGCTTCGATCGACTTATCTTTTCACAGCACTTACACTAAATATAGTAATAAGATGTTCTTTTGTAAATGGATGATCACCCATAAAACGACTTAACAACATTCTTATCCCTAGCACGGCTCTCGAAAGAGAAGATTCGACTATTTCCCAACCATTGGATAAAAGGTCTCTCAAGTGTCCCAGTGAATGCAACATTCGTGGACAAGTTCACCAACTTAAGAGGTTCATTAGAAATTGAAGGGTCCCGAGATGAAAACATTTAATAATAACAGTGATGATGATGATAGTAAAAAATTATAACCCACTATTAGACTCTTTAAATGATATCAACAATTATCAAGTATGCATGTACATCGATAATCACGAGCATTGTATGCCTTTCCATTATGAAAACACAAACTTTTCACCTCCGTTACTAAAAGCACAGATACGTCAATGCCATTAAAGATGGAACCTCAACTGTAATGGATCATCCTTGTATGGACCGGGTCCTGCAAACACCAAGACACATACAGACCTATACATGTACATACAAATACAAATTCATGTGTTTTGGTGCATGGCAGTCCCTGGTGCCCAATTGTAATGGTCAATCTCATCATTAAGTAGGGAACAAATAATAATTCTGCAAATACACTTTTCGAAGGTGCTCAAGAACTTGCTACCACGTCCCAGCGCCATATTGTTCCATCTTCACAGCAACACAGAATAGTGCTGTCGGAAACATGGTCATATGTAGATCATAAATATTAGGGGGGAAATAGATACGCTAGTTTTACCTTCCATCAAAGAACATGGCAGTCAATCTAATCGCAGATTTTGACCGAACATGAGATAACCTGGGAAAGCAGCTATAAATAGCATGCTAAGCTAAACAAGGAAAGAAATGAAACAAGACCTTGCAGTAAGGACGGGAGGACTAGATTGCACTTCCCATACATATATCTTTCCTTCCCTATTCCCTAGTCAATATCAAATCGAAAGAAAGTAAAATTATGGCCAATTCTTTTGGGTTTAATTCAGTAAGTACAAGCCCAATAAATACTGTATGTAAAGTCTACAGGTCGGAAAAAAATTAAATTGTCCTGCTGCTTGCATGTAGCGAAAAAACAATGACATTATTCATAATGATGAACCTGTGTAAAGTAACTAAGTATAATTATCCAGAATCATGGTGATTACCTACAGCCACGGTCTGATAATGGAAATCACAGGAAAACTTGATGAACCAAATATCACATTCAGGGACGGGATATTTTTGAAGAATGTCAGCAGTGCCCTGAACAAAAAATAATTAAGCTTCTAGTTAGCTGAGACAGCCTACAAAACGAAATCAATACAGAACATAAGCTTCAGTAGCCCGAGGAGTTATTCTGAGTTCTGACCTCACCAGGGGACTGCTCTTTCATTTTTGGTTCCCATAATACAAACAATGATGCAAAAAATGTTAGCTTCCACGAGAAATAGACAGCCAGTGCATTGGAAACAACAGGTACATTACGTGACAAAGACAAAAATCATATTCCAGTTCTTGACACTAGGCAACTTGGACAGCACTGGTTCCCAGCAGTTTCCAGCCAACTAATTCTATATACAAGCATAGTGGCCCCTTGTAGATACATAACATGTAGCATACTTTAGAGTAAGTCAAACAGATCAGGAAAAAATCTCTCTCTCTAAGCTTGATTCCACAATTCCAAATAGCATATTGTGTTACAGAATGCCATATATACATATGACTGGTGATGAATGTCATTCCAATAAAAAAACATTAGGCCTTCACCTTGGAAAGTATAAAGTCAGCAACCCACCGATAGCAGTCAACATAATTAGTATGTACTGATGCAATAAATATCTGAAACACAAAAATGTTGATTCAGATCATTGGCAAAAATAACTCACTCCAGCTACCCGACATTTAAGGGGAAAAGAAGAAAATAGACCAGAAGAAAAACAACTTACAGGGAACTGTACATATTTAGTAGGAAACTTGGAAGGTAGGTCAGTCCAAGTAAATGATTTCTCCACGTACATCCAAAATTCTGAATCAAAATCAATGTATATCAGCCATCAGTCCAGGTAGAAGAATCATGTTATCTGATTACATTGCTGCTAGAAGCATATTTCAAATATTGGAAAGTAATGAAGAAGCAATAAATTATCATTGACGACAGGGAAAATTTAAACTACGACATAAGATTGTAAAATAAATTACAATGAAATTTCTCTATTTTTATTCCTAGCAACTTGAATCGATCTCTACTTCGAGGGCTTGAAAACTCTATCCTTGCACAAAGATCTATTGAAATTTCAGCAGATATTTAAATCGCTACTAACTATTTGGATTCTTAATAATTATGCACAAGTCTGTCCGTTGTTCATGCACTCTCAACCATGATAATTGATCAGATGGGGTGAAGAGAGTTATACAGATCTAATATATTTCTAAAATGATAGAAAACGGACAAGCAAAAATTCCCTAACTTAGCAATAACAATAAGATGTGTCCCAACAAACTGAGATGCAACTCACATAACAAGCCATCCCCCTAAAATCTGGCACGCTTATCACTTTTTCCTGTCGAGTTTAGTTGTTTGAAAGAGGTATTGGTCTTGATAACTCTTACCTTTCAATGACCAGATTTTAACAGTGTTATCCATTCCACAGCTTGCAATACGATACATGTCTGAAGGGTGGAAGTCCTACAATTTTCACAACAAATGAAAGGTTAGATGCTCAAAGCAAGTTCTACCAGGAGGTCCTACAAGATATTCAGGACATTTTCTTACAAAAAGGCAACAGAGAGAAGAAGAAAGGTCAGAATCTACAAGATAATTACGTACCACGCTAAGAACTTCATTGCGATGTCCCCCAGCACCAGAAAATATCAAAATGCATATTCCAGTATGAATGTTCCATAGCCGAACTGATTCATCCTGGCCCATGTTTTGTCGTTCATGCAAGATATTGACTGATAGTCTTTAATTCTTTAGATACAACAGGAAACAGGTTAATTCTCATTAACATAAGAACATTAGAATATACTATTTTTTCTCTGGAAGCCGCTGACTGGCATGTACAAGTACACGTTTTTAGTAAACTTACTTTGCTTGCTGACACTACCAGTGATGGTTTCAATGGCTGAGTCCCAATTTCATTTATTGAATCCTCATGACCAACAAAACTCTGCAACAAATGTAAGTAAAAGAAAACTAAACCATTACATTATTTTACATGCCTAATCGATTACTATTCACAGAAAAAGGAAAAGAAATGTAATATACATGGATGGGGAGGTATAAACAACCTTTATTTTCAAGTAAATTTTTAGACTCCAAATATTGTCACAGTAAAAGATGTTTTGAGATTAGCAAAGGTCATTAATTGCTTTATTTCCAAAAATACGCCTCATACTAATTGGCTCTCATTAGGGGTGCTTACCGGGCCGAGTCAAACCGGACCCGGCCCGGATTCGGACCGTTAAGTCCGGTCCGAAACTGGAACCGGACTTAACGGTTCCGGTTCGCCCCGGAACCGGTTAGAAACCGGTCCGGGGCGGTCCCGAAGAACCAAACCGGTAGCACCGCCGGTTCCGGTGCTACCGGTTTGGTTCCGGTTCCGGTTCCAGTTTTTTTTTTAAAAAAATAATAATAAAAAAAAATAAAAAATGAAGGAGGCAACGGCTGTATTTCAACGTTAACATTTGTTAATGTTGGCAACGGCTCTTAGCCGTTGCCAACGTTAACTTTTAATTTTTTTTTTTAAAATTTTTTTTAATAAAAAATAAAAACTATAAATAGGGGATGTTGTGTTGTGTATTGTTTCATAACAATTCTTGTAACGAAAATTTTTCTCTCAATTGTGCTATCTACAATTTACTTATAGTCTTATATAATAATGGCATCTTCATCTAGCAGTGGTGCTGGTCGTAGCCGGGGTCGTAGTCGGGGTCTCGTTCCGGGTCGTCTATCACTGAGTTCATCTTCTGCAATGAATTTGCCTGTGCCAATTCCTGAGTTAAATGAAAGTTATGATTTTTTTGCGGACCTCAATGTTGGTGGTTCTTCTATGAATGTCGAACCACAACAACCCCAACAACCTGCCGAACCCGTTGCTGCCCAAGCCCAAGAAAGACAACACGTGGAGTCATCCGGAGCCACTACAGCAGCGAGTAGACAACCTACTCGTGCCAAAAGAAGTAAGATATGGGATCACTTTGAACTCGCTCAAAAAGAAGGTACTAATGAATCTGTTGCAATATGTAAATTATGTAAGATCCAGTATTCATATAAAGCTGGTGGTTCCAGTGGAGGCACCGGAACATTTAAAAAACACTTAGTAAAAAAACATAATTTTGATGAGACAACATTACAACCATTAGGTCGAGAAGCAACACAAGCACAAATTAATGTTCTTACTGGCACGAATTTTATTTCAACTGCTGAAATTAATCGTAGGTCACTTGTTAGATATGTGATCAGATGTGAACTACCTTTTATACAAGCTGAACGTGCTGGTTTTATTGAATTTGCTTCGTCTATACAACCCATGTTTAAACATATTTCCAGGCACACACTAAAAAGAAATTGTATGGACGTATTTGTTGAATATAGAAATACATTGTTTCAACATCTTTCTAGTTTGCCTTGTAGGGTTAGTTTAACAACTGATATTTGGACAAATGTAAATTCTGATTCATATCTTGTTGTCACTTGTCATTGGATTGATGATAATTGGTGTATGCAAAAAAGGATTTTGTCTTTAGATGAGTTAGACTGTGCACATACTGGTTATGTAATTGCTAAATATGTATTCAACACTTGTAGACATTATGGAATTCAGGATAAGGTATTTTCAATCACATTAGACAATGCTGCGAATAACAATGCTGCGATGCGTCATTTAAAGACCTATCTTAAACCAATGCTTGATGGTATTTTTTTTCATGTTAGATGTGCATGTCATGTGATTAATTTGGCTGTTAAAGTTGGTTATGAGGACAATCACTCAGCATGTATTGACAAAATGAAATACTGCGCTAAATGGTTACGCACGAGCCGTGTTAAGCGTGATTGGAAACAATTATGTTTATCTAATGGTTTAAAGCATCTTCTTTTTCCATCACCAATAGAACTAGGTGGAATTCGTTGTACAATATGTTGAATGCTATGTTACCTTACAAAAATATTTTAACTTCATTTTATAATTCATATCAAATGCCTGATAGCGATGAAAGTATTTATTTGACTAATGAGGATTGGGAATTTGTTGAAAATTGTGTATCATTGTTAGGTACTTTCAAAGAAGCGACGGAACGTTTCTCTGGTGTTACTTATCCAACTTCCGTTTATTTTCTTCCTTTAGTATTTAACATGTTTGATAAATTTATAGAATTTAGAGATGACTATGACTTGCATGCTTTTGTTAGTGCAATGGAAACTAAATTTATAAAGTATTGGGAACAAATCTCACCCGTGCACTGCATCGCAACATTGCTAGATCCTAGTCAATGTTTATCTTCATTTGAGATATTTTTTGAATATTATGCTAAATTTTTGGGGAAGGCTGTTGACGATCAAAAGACGTCTACAATGCAATCTCTCCAAAATATGTTTCAATTGTATTATAATCAACAGGCAAGTGAATCATCGCAACAAAGGCTTGTTGAAGAACAACCCCAAGCTCAATCTAAAAGTGGGGGCATCAATTTGCTTAGAATGCTGGGCAGGAAAAAACTTAAGGGAAAAGGACCTTCTACTAGCACGTCGACTGAGTTGCAAATTTATCTGAATTATCAATTTCTAACCGAAGACAACTTCGACGTCTTACAATGGTGGAAGTCCAATGCAGCACAATTCCCTATCTTAGCCAAAATGGCTAGAGACGTGTATGCTGTACAAGCTTCAAGTGTCGGTTCTGAATCGGCATTCTCAACATGCGGCCGTATTATTGGAGACTACAGAAGTAGTCTATCAGCTGATCCGTTATGCATGCTCACGTTACTTAAAGATTGGTTTGAAGCAGAATGCAAAAATAGAAGAGATGGGACGGTTGACGAATTCGTAAATCATTATGACGAGCAAGAAGAAGAGAACGCCAAAACAATACTTATCAATTATGAAGACTGCTAAGTACTAAATTGTAATATTTTTTTTTTTAGATTTTCAATTGTCATGTCTTTACAATTATTTGTATGCATCTATATTATGAAATGAAGAAGAAATATATTGAATTTGTGATGAACATCATTGAAGAAACATTTACAACATAAAAAAAAAAAAAAATCGAAAAACCGTTAAGGATCCGGACCAAACCGGAACCGGTTGGAACCGGAACCGGTTCGATCCGGATCCTTAACGGACCGGACCGGTTCCGCCCATAACGGGTCCGGAACCGG
This sequence comes from Haberlea rhodopensis, assembly GCA_907163345.1. Taxonomy (NCBI): domain Eukaryota; kingdom Viridiplantae; phylum Streptophyta; class Magnoliopsida; order Lamiales; family Gesneriaceae; genus Haberlea; species Haberlea rhodopensis. The sequence goes on along the minus strand of CAJQUN010000003.1, from coordinate 2,634,122 downwards.
CCGGTTCCGGTCCGGACCGGTTCCAACCGGTAAGCACCCCTAGCTCTCATTCATTCGCATGTCACGTGTACATGAACAGGTAAAATGAAACACTGGCACTTTATATTCACGTAACCAATATTTCTTAATGTTTTAAAGTACTTTTTTACGAAATCGAAACTTAAAGGATCCACCTGAAAGCATGAAATGGATCTTTGTTTTCTTTAATCTTTCTATTATTGTTCTGTTTCCAACCATTGTCTATAGAAAGCAATTAACAAGTATGGAAGACAAAAAAAATAAATTATGAAACAAAAAAGACCTTGTATATCTTCTCATTGCCAGTATCAATAACACGGATAATTCCATTAAGTCCTCCAGCCACCAAAAATGGAGTTCCATCAATATTACACGCCCAACTTACAGTATAAAAAGATTCATCTTTCTGATCTACACAACACACGGGACACCAGATGCTTTTTCAGAATATGTATTTTTCAGAATATATTCAGACCAGGTATCTTTTAAAAATTAAATTTGCAGACTCGTATAATCGTATTGGAACAAAAATTTCTTACATCCTCATCTATGTAGGACTGAAGTACAGCTATAACACCACCTTCCAGGCATTGGTATACAGTAACCTAACACGCATCAAATTATTGGCATAAGCTTCATCCAAATCCCCAAATTATGGAAAAAATTAAAGAAGAAAGGAGAAAAATATGTTTAGAGGATAAGGATGGGGAAATTTACGCGATTACCCCGGCGGTGGCGAAGGCATGAAGTAACGGGAGTCTATGAAGTTGAAAACGACAGCGTAGATGGGACGTTTGCCTTCCTGGAGTCTATTGGTAACCCTATACTCGCGCTTCTTCGACGGGGTTAGTGATCCTAACACCGGATCGCACCCTAACGGAACCTTGGCCATCTCCGGCGCAGAGTAGCATTTAGCACCCCACAGGTTTTGGTGCAGCAAGGGTTTACGAATTACGATCGATAGTCTGCCAAGAGGTCATTCAGCTTTACGTTCGATTTTGGTTTTGTCACGTTAGCAACAAGACTCCGTCTAATTCGATGATTTGAACAAGAGCAAATATTACCTCACTATTTTAAATAATAATAATATATTTTTATATCAAATAATAAAAACATATTCATAATTTTTTATATCTATTATAAATTAGATATCATAATATTATGATGCGGCTATTCTATAAGCTAATGATCCGTTACTTTTGTAACTAGGGGGCTTTTTTTGGACAAGCGGGCGGGTATCACTACTTTAGAACCAGTGCCTAAGCGAGTACATTCTTACAAAAGGATTGTGTGGGCAAAAACGATTCTCACATAAGATTAAGGATTCTCTTGGTACGAAGAATGTGATTATTGAATGCTTAGTAAATAGAGTTATAAAAATAATGATTAAAAATTATATAATATTTGGTGGTAAAATAATTTTATATTTCGTGTGATTTATATATGCATGATAAATATTAGGATATATACAATATACCAAAAATACCCCAGGTTTACCCTATAAATCTGAACCTTATTGAGTATTCTCCAACTATTCTACAGGCTTTCCAATCGCACAAAAATTTCGATTTCTTCAGCAAAAAAATCCGACTCCAATAGATATAATCCTTCACAAGTAAGCTTCTCGTGGATTAGTTCCACACAAAATTTCATTCCTTCATTTTGCAAGTTGTCTTCACAGATAATATTTTGTGGTGAGGAGCATTTCCAGAAGCACAGAGACGAGAGAGAAGGCTTTGAAATCGTCGGAAGCGTGAGATTGAGGGATAAGGCAGGTTGGCCGACCTTCGACTCAGTAAAGTGGTGTTATTAGAAAGTGAGTACAGTAGAAACTCTATAAATTAATACTCGATTATTTAATAAACTCTTTAAGATAATATTTTTGGTCGATCCCGACTCGGGGATACGGTGCTAAATTAATAATTCGCTAAAATTATAAGATAATACATTTTTGATAATTTAATAGACCCCATATAAAATATAAATTAATAATTCCTTTATACTACATATTACATGAACGATTTATGAAATTTTCTTTAAAAATGACTCAATTGTCTTTTGTTTTTTTGTTGAAATCAATTTCACATTGAATCTGGTCTCTAATTTTCCTTATCATTGTAAGAACTTCTGGTGTTGTTTTCTCATAGCTCAACAAGAAATTATTCAATGTGATTGTCGCTTTAATAGCCTCGTTTCGCGAAGGGGGCTCCATGGTAGAACTTTCATCATCATCTTCATCATCTTTATCAGTTCCAATAACGCTCTCAATAATTTATTCATCAGTCAACAACTGTGCAACTACATTTTCTTCTCGGTGGTTCAGGACATCTTCGACATCCATTGCATTGCGATAACCCAACTCTTCGATCAAATTTCGGAGTTCTTGAGTGCTTTCACCACCTAGCTATTCATCGGAGTTCTCAAAAGCCATGTTATCTGTTGATCGAAGTTTAAAATGACGAAAGCAATTCGCAATTGTATTTGCACGAACATCCATAGTCCATGCTGGAATTGCAAGATTCATTGCATCTAACACATTTATTTTTGCTGGATTTGGAACCCCTAATTCATAACTCTCCAAAAGACTTCTATAAAATCGACGACGATAATGCATCTTAAAAGCTCGTATAATCCCCGCGTCACAAGGTTGAATTTTTGAAGTTGTGTTTGGTGGCAAAAATAATAATTCAACATTTTGCAATCCTTCAATAATTTTTGGATGAGCAGGACAATTATCCACAATCAAGAGAATTTTTCTTCCAACCAGTTTTTTATCAAGTTGGCGAACATATTCTTCAAATAACACCCCAGTCATCCAAGCTCGTTTGGTAGCACGGTACTCACAGTTCAAACTGTTCAAGTTTACATTCTTGAAGCACCTTGGTTTAGCATATTTCCCAATAATCCATAAAGGAATTTTCTCTGAACCGTCCTCATTACAGCAAATAACAACAGATAGTCTTTCCTTGTCTTGTTTTTTCCCTTCAAGTTGCATTGTTGCAAGGGAATGATCCGGTTGAAGTCTAAAAAATAAACCTGTTTAAGATCAAAACATGTAAATAATTACATCACTAAAGTACAAAATAAAAAATAATAAAATAATAAAAAACAAACCTGTTTCATCCATATTAAAGATGTCTTTCATTTCAAACTGATCCACTTTGTCTCTTATGGTTTTTAATTTGTCTTCCATGCCCTCCATTTCAACTGATCCACTCTCTCCAAAACGCCGGAAATTTTTAATTCCATATCTTGCTTTGAACTTTCCAAGCCAACCAATAGAAAAAGTAAAGTCTGGAGTATCCACAGGATACATATCATTCATGAACTTTTTCGCCTTCTCGATGATTAGTTCACCTGTCATATTCACATGTTCTTGATATTGAAGAATCCATTCATAGAGAGATTTTTCTAGGTCAGGAAATTTTGCCGGTTTGCGTCACTTAACATCACCTCTTTCGGGAGCAAGTGAGAGATACTCTGAAGACCGCTTAACTGTAATCGATACTGTCCCTTGACTCACCTGCAAACCATAGTTACTAAGAACCCATTTTTGCAATTGCTTTTGAGTGAGACTTGGATTATCCTTGTTGTGCTTGCATAATGCTCTTCGAATCTCGTCGGTCATTGTTGTTTTTTTCACACCTTTAAGATGGGACGCCATATTGTGTGTGATTTGTTTGTGTTATCATATTTTGATCTTGTATTTATTTGTATAGAAAATATTTTTTAATGTCCATAAAGTGATACTTGGGAGATTGAAGAGTTCTTTCAAATTGGGCTCTTCATTTGATATACGTACATGCATTGTAGAATAATTAAGTGGAAGTTTGAAAGGTGTTTGTAAATTGAGTGTTCATTATAAATTAATAAAATATTAATTAATATATAAATTATTAATTATTAATTTATCGATTAATTAATAACTCTTTTAATTAATAAATTTTGATGGTCCCATGAGTATTTTATTTATTGAGTTTCTACTGTATTTGTTCTTCAATGGCCGACCTTCGAAGCCTTCCACTCGATAGCAGCTTGAAAAAAGAAACTAATGGCTACCAAGTTTTATTAGGGGTAAAGGGGTAAAACTACACGTTAATCAAATGTACTGTACAAGTAGGGTTTCTAATACCTAAGGAATAAAGTGGGTATACTAGCCCTTGTTTTAACCCATGTTTTCAACTGAATGGGGGATTTGGTGGGTTTCTTAGAACTAAACGCCCGATTACCATGTTATAACATCATTAATCCTATGCAATCATGCATACCAAACACGCCCTAAGAGTACCTTGACTCGAGTCCACCTCGTTGCGCTTCACATGAATTTCACTATCGAGTAGATCATATAATTGAGGATTTACAAACCAGTATTATCGTTAGATGAAACATTTACTTTAACACAGAATCAAACGAGAACTGAAACAGTACAACTGAAACAACGAAGTCCTTCATGCCGAATATATATAGAGATAATGCCTAAGCATTATTTTGATGATCTTTGTCACTGGTAATGGAGTCCCTTTAATGGGCGTACAAGAGTTTTCCCATCATTTATTGGTACAATTCTCAACCGAATAACTTATCCATGTCACACGAAAATGTTTACATTACTGGTTATCACTATCTACAAGTAAAGCCGGTACCAACTATTAGACATGGTTGGCTATGTATAGACCAAACACATCTTAAAGTCGACCTTCAAGCTCCAATCTTGACTGCTCCTATCCATTTAACCTACACGTGGTACTGAATTCTTACTTCCACACTCTTACTTCTTTGCCTGTAGAATATATAAACTCGTCAGTTTGCGCAAAAGTGAAGGTGATATAGACATGTCAGTTCATGATTTTCGTTTACTAATCAGGGACTCTCGAGTTTTCAAGGTTAAAAGATAACGATATTATAATGAACATCAAACTCTGTCAAGAGGATGAGTGAAGTAAGAAACATGGACATGCAGCAATCTGATCAAACTTGAAACCGCGTGGTTTTAAGTTATGATTCGATCTAGGCTAATATGGATTTCACAATGCGAGCACGATAAACAAAAGTACAGCGTCTAGATCACATTACTGGGTAAGAAATTGCACTCGTGATCGTGAAAGTGTTGCTTTTATTGAGGACGAAGCAATATAATAAGATTACTCCTGCGGTGTATTAGATATTTGACTTTTATAGATAGTCAAATAGTAATGTCACCATATTTTGAAATTCAAATACTTTAACCATATAACAAATTTCATTATCCAGAAGAGTTGGCAAACTACCTGAGAATATAAGAACGTTCCAAGAATTGCAATTGCAGCTCCAAGAGCATTGACAGGTTGTATTGGTGTCTGGAAGATAATGATAGAGGAGACGATCACGGTTATACGTTTCATAGTGTTTCCAACACTAAACGTCAAAGGAGATATCTCATCCAGTGACATGTATGACACCTGGTTGTAGAGGTGGTAGAATACACTCTGGGCCGCCATCCACCTGTGGGCAAATATCAACCACACGAAACATTAACAGCATAGAAACAAATAGGAAACACGTCAAATTGACAAAAATAAGTATCAGTTTCCAAATTTGTTTCCTAAAATCCAACACACGCAATACGCCTTCAGATATTTTAAATGTTGGATGTTGGTCCAATAAGTTCTATTTCACTCAAATAAGTATTCTCACAATAATTCAAACATGGAATTTCATCACATATAGCAACCACATGTATTAAACATCATTTGATATGACTGGCACTCACATTTAGTTATACAATAATCAAAACCATGGTTCTGAATCATGTAACCGCACAAAGTATGAATTTCATCCTGGCTTCTCGTACAATATACTTGGATTTGTGGGAAAATCCAGATAAATTCCGTCTAAGAGTAAAGTAACAAACCAGTACGGACGCACGAATTTATTCGATGGAACAACATCGATATATTTTGAGGGGACAAAACTTGCCTATTTTGAAAAATTATGCATATTTTTTATCTTCTTTCCCCACTCTTATGCGGAATCTTACATTATCCATATGGAGTGGTGATACATGCCAAGTACAAGAAAATATAAAGGCAAGTAAACTGAAAGGTGTAATGTAATACCAAACGATCTGGGGTCCAATTTGAGCCACAGCCTTTCGATAGCCAAGTGCCCACATCTGTGGTCCCTCCACAGCAAAAGCAAATGGAGTGAGAATTAAGAGAGAAAGCATAGATAAGCAGGCATAATAGTTCATTCCGCTAACAGACTTTCCCTTCATTCCCTTCTTTGAAAATATATTACGGAAAACAAACGCCAAATTGGAGATCATGGCCCCCATGAAACCTGTTTCGACAGAAAACAACCACTTAAGTCATAAGAAACAACACCAAATTTCCATTTTTCACCCACAACATTCAAGCATATTTTCCTAAAAACCGAAAGCTTCCAAATACTCAGTTATTTGAACAAGAATTCATGTGACTCTGAAGAATTTGATTTCACAGATATAGCAAGATGGCTATCATACTTACAATTACAATTATGAGTTGCCATCCAATTATTTCATTAACATATAAAAGTTAAGTTACATATAAATCACGTGATTGTATTCGAGTCCTCCATTCTGCGTTTTTTTTAACGAGTAATAAGTCAGTAATAAACTGAGCAATAATGTGATACAGATGGATTATCTTTTGACCTAATCGATAATCTGACGAAGCACAGTGAGGTGAGACCCGAGGACCTAGAAATTCCATGAAATATTTCACATTCATATCTGATACATAAACAGCTTTTGTACAAAAAATCTGCGTGAAAATTTGATAGAGATTCGAAAATACAGCACAAATTACTAAAAACATCACCAAGTTGAAAGTTAACAGTACAGATCAACCATAAGCGTCAAAAAAAATAAAAAGATGAACGGAGTACCAGTCATGTTGAAGTTCAGCTCCGTGAGGGCAGAAAGACCGCAACCGCCGATTATTGGAACAAGGGACAGATAAACTGAGAGTGGAAATGTCTCTCCCAAGATGAATCTTGAAACCAAAACACTGAAAGCGGGTTCACCGCTCTTGATTATGTGAGTAAATGAAACTGCCACCTTTGACATGCTCACAGTAGCCGCAACATGCCCGATTGTGTGTGCAACAGCTACCTAATACCACCAATAACATTTAAAGCTTCGATCTTGTAATATAATACCACATAAAAGTAACAATTAAACTCAAATTAACAATAATAAAACAGACCCAGATCACAAAATTCATTAAAGAAATGATAACCGGAAAGTAAATTTGACCCGAAGTAGCCCCAGATCACTGAAAGAAAAACCCTAAGATTTTACCGGAAAAAGGGTCTTCCAAAAATCAAGATCAGTCTTTGGAGCTTCCGCAATCCTCAAAGCCCAAGTAATCAGCATTATGAGAGACCCAGCGGCTAAAGACAGCGTCGAAGTTAACCACGGAAAGGGATACGCATTCAGCACCTTTTTATTATATATATTGAAGATCACATTCAAACCCACCACGTGGCAAAGTAAATTCCGATCTTCAATCTCCGAGTAGCCTCAGATGTCGCCGCTGGCGACTCGATAATCGGCTCCGATCTGTCAGCTTCATACGCCTTGCCCGTGTTCAAGGATCGCTCCTTTTTACTGTCATTGGAAAATAACTCTACCTTTGATACGTGGAGCGGTTAGAGAGGGAAACAAAGGAGCTCCGGCAAGATTTCGGCGCCGGAAGAGAAGGAAAAGCCGGCGAGTTATTAGCAAGAAATCTTTCCCTAGGATGAAGAAAATACTTGCCATCGATTGATAAAGTTGTCTGCTTCAGAGATATCATTGTAGTACCACCAGAAAAATAATTTTTATCTGTATCAAAAAGTTTCAGGCGAAAATCTTGATGTGATTTTGACACGAACGAAGCCGACAATTTCGAGAAATCTTGTTTGTATACACGGGTTTATTGAAAACTTTTCTTGAAGCTTTGATGGTGCCAAAAAGCCAGAATAGAGACAGTTGTTGACGGATCTTCTCTGCGAGAAAGAGCCTGGATAACTGTTCGTATGAGTCTGCAAGCGTTAACAGATACTAATTTACGAGATTCCTTTACTACCCACAAAAAAATAAAGAGGAAAATCACAGTGATGTAATGTAGTTTTGATTTAAGAAGAAATGGATCGCTTTTTGGGGTTTTTTGGTTGGAAAAAGTGGCAGAAAATAGTGCAGATCAGCGCGTGCTTTGATATTAAGCAAGAAATTTGTGACACTAATTTAGGTCTTTCTTCCTTTTACGAGGAATTATACGATAATTTACTTTTTTAAGATTGTTAGTTTGGTTTAATTTTTAAAATTTAAGATAATAAACAAACTATATGAAGTGAAATAACATATTATTTTCTTTTGAATTGTGGCTAATACTATTTTTCGTATTTATGTTTTTTTCCTCAAAATCAATTATAAAAATCTTGCAGTTAATACATAATCATATATTTTAATTCAGATTATAATTATTATTAAAATTGTGAGCCTCCAACCTTAAACGGATCATAATACTCATATTCCTCTTTAAATGACTCGAATTCGAGTATATACAACGGTCCAAAAATATTTACCAAATCCCGTCCCGTATCAAAAATAAAATTATTAAAGTTGTATTGTATTTGGTATCTCCAACCTAATTTATAACGGAAGTGAGAGGCAAAACGAAAAATCATTTGGACAAAAGAACAGGTCTTTTATCGTTTTAAAATATTATAAATTGTTGTATTTTTATAAAATTCAAATCAATTTGCCATGTGTCGTACGATGTGAAAGATTTTTCTAGAAATTACAAATTTAATGTACGATTTCATGCGGTGTCGGAGAGTTATGTGGTTTGATTTAAAAAGAAATAAAGTATGAGAAGTGACAATCAAATTGTTACAAAACAAGCATTTGATTATATAAAAAATCATTGAATGTCTTGAAAAATATAATAGAATATTATAATTATATATTTAGGAAAAAAGTAAAAAAAAATGGAATTATGTTTGTTATATAATTTTGTTAAACAAAATTGTGAGAATGATCATTGTGGTGAAAATTTGCCGATTCTATAATATATATTTAAATAAAAGGTCATATTCGATGACTTTGAGAAGAATCCGGGTATGATAAGGACAATAGTATAATATATAGCGGCTAATTTTAAAAAAAAATTGTGAATTTTAAAAAAAAAATTCAAAAATAATGTAAATTTTTTTTTATTAATCTAAGATGAAACGCATACTGTGTGCGTTTCTTAGATTTTAAAATTTTATTTTTTAAAAAAAAAAATTAGAAAAATTTTTAATTTTTTTTTTTACATAGTATTCGTTTTTTTGTTTTCTAATTTTTTTTTTTTTTTATAAAAATGAGAAAGTATGCGTTTCTATTTTTTTTAAATATTTTTTTTAATTATTGAAATGTTATTATTAATCATATTTTTGTTGTGTATATCTACTCAATTTTATATACTAACCAATTCACAAAATAATTATACTGAAATAACGAAAATAGTCTTACTAAAAATTATTACAAAAATTCTTATAGAAAATAATCCAGAAAATTCTTAATATTAATATATAAGTTTTCAATAATTTTTATATTAATGCATTTAATTTATTTATGAGCTAAAATTTTATAATTATATTGCTCCCATTCTCCACAAATTTATATTAAATTAAAAAAATAATTAACAGCAAAAATAGTTACAACCATTCATTTAGCTGCTAAAATCAATCAAATTGTCATGTTTAGCAATGATTTTTGTCCGAAGTGACGCAACAACTTTGACCATGCGGGGGCGAGTAGAGTATCATCCTGCATGAGGTTCTGTTCGGATGGATTGTCCTGCTCGACAATGATTTTATCCGATATGACACATCCTTCTCCCCACATCAAAATAATAGTAATAATAACAATAATAATAATCATATATTCATAATAAAAATAAAATAATAACAATAATTTATTATTTGTGGCGATTATGAATTAATTGCGATTTTGGGACTTCCGGGGGTTTAAATCCAGTTTTTGGAGTCGTTAGATCCAAGAGATGAAATTATATTCTCATCGTGGTGATAACCTTGAAATTTGGTTTTTTTGGTGGAATCTTGGGGGTCCGGAGTACTTTGTTACTGAGGCTGGTAATGGAATTAGAGTTGGAAAGATAATTATTGAAAAACAGATGAATTTAATGAATCATGATGTAGTTGTGGAAGTATGGTATTTTGGAGCCTGAGTGCTATATATGACAAATGGACTCGGTATTCCGTCATTTTTAATGAATCATAATAATAATAATTATTATTATTTTATTTTTATTATGAATATATAATTATTATTATTATTGTTATTATTACTATTATTTGATGTGGGGAGAAGGATGTGTCATATCGGATAAAATCATTGTCGAGCAGGACAATCCATTCCGAACAGGTTACCTCATGCAGGATGATATCTCGCTCGCCCACCGCCAATGGTCAAAGTTGTTGCGTCACTTCGGACAAAATCATTGTTAAACATGACAATTTGATTGATTTTAGCAGCTGAATGAAGGGTTGTAACTATTTTTGCTGTTAATTATTTTTTTAGTTTAGTATAAATTTTGGAGATTGGGAGCAATCCAATTATAAATTTTTAGCTCATAAATAAATTAAATGCATTAATATATAATTATTGAAAACTTATATATTAATATTAAGAATTTTCTGGATGATTTTCTATAAGATTTTTATAATAATTTTTAGTAAGATTATTTAATTATTTCAGTATAATTATTTTGTGAATTACTATTATATAAAATTGAGTAGATATACATAACAAAATATGACTAATAATAACATTTCAATAATTAAAAAAAAAAATTTTTAAAATGAGAAACGCATACTTGGTATGCGTTTCTCATTTTTATAAAAATATATATATATATATATTTTAAAAAACAAAAAAATGAATACTGTGTAAAAAAAATTAAAATTAAAAAACGCATACTTGTATGCGTTTCTAATTTTGTAAATATATATATATATATAAATCAAAGAAACGCATACACAGTATGCATTTCACCTTAGATTAATAAAAAAAAATTAACATTGTTTTTGAAATTTTTTTTAAAGTTCACAAATTTTTTTTTAAATTAGCCAATATATAGTGGCAGAAACTAATTTTTTAATTAAATTTTTTATCTACATCTGCTCCACGTAAAAATACAAGATCTATATAATAATGCAAGAGAGTATAGTAATGTAATATGATATCAATTTTGATGAAACTTTTTTTCAAAACCCAAAAAAAACTATCTCCAACGCTTTTATTGAAATAATTTTTTTTATTATTTCATATGTTTATTGGTCGTCCACATTTTTTTTTTGAATATTTGTTTCGCATTTTTTTAACTCCTCAACCACACTTCTCCCTCTAGACTACTCTCATTTTTTGTTGAAAAGCGTCAACAAAAATTTTATGACCTACAACATCACGTTTGTTTTATATCTACTATTTTAAATTTTTAAAACAGGAACATCATGATTTCTTTTGAAGAATGATGAACCGAACGAGGTTACACAAACAACGTTTTTGTGTTGTAGCTAGTAGAGATTGAGTTAATAAGATTACGTTCGTAAAACTTGAAAGTTAAGAAAAGTGACGGGTGGTGAAAGAACTAAAATAAGATACAAGTAGATTTTATTTAATAGATTATTTTAATCCAAAAATAAAATGACATGTTAGGACTAATATGCAATTATATAATTATTAATAAGAATAAATTTCTTAAATTATGTGGTGTGGTGAGTTCGAGATTTTTTTGAAAATCGCAGTTTATTTTAAAAATTAGATATCACTATGTGGTTTGGTTAGAGTGGCAATGGAGATGCATTGATATTAAGTTATATAAGGGACGGAAAGCCAAAGTACTTACTTAAATAGGATAAATAATCAGAAATTTGGGGAAATTCAATCCACAACAAATAAAGTTCGGTTCAATGGATTAGGGCGGTTTTTAAGAAAATATGATTAGCCCTAGGTATTTGAAGCAGATTTAACATTGCACTAAACATAACTTAAATAAAAGTTAGTCAATTTAATAATAAATAAGTATTATTATCGCAAGGACTTAAGGAAAATTGAAATTATAACTAAAATTTATATTATTAAATGGTTCGGGTTTTGAATTTGGAAAATGGAATTAGATTATTTTTATTCTGATTTTATATATAAATCCCACTTTTTCAGACATCAAACGAGATGATGAAAAATAATCTCAGTTTTAATCGAACACCAAAATAGACTTTGAAGATCTGAATATTCAAATCCCATTTTATTTGAGAATGTTTGTTAAACTAAATGCTAGAAAATTAAAATATGAAATTTCTACGAAATTGAATTTAAAGTAAAATAGGCAAGTAATTCCAATTTAATAAACTCTTCTATTTTTGAAAGCCTAAGAATATGATAAATCATAGAGACAATATATAGTATATTGAATATATATGGAGTTATTAAAATATGACAATATTGAGAATCGGATTATAATCAGAATAATAATATATCTTATAAAATCGTTATCCAAATCACTACAATTTCTTTTCGTAGTATATGTAGTATATATGCATATGCGTTGGTTTTGGTGCACCGAATACACCAAAAATTTCCTGTGAAAATCTTCCTCTTGACTTGTGGACATGTATTCAATTGCTGCCGGCGAGTTTGAAATAAATTACTTTTTTCAAAATCCACGTGTCCATCACTCAAATTAAATTAGAATCAAAAGAATATAGAATCACTCTAATTACTCTAATTAAGAATCAAAAGAATATAGAATCACTCTAATTAAGAATGGAATTCCATGTCTCATGCATCATGCCATTAGTTTTTTTTGTTGCCGCTCCAAGCGTGTTTTTTTGTTGCCGCTCCAAGTGTGTCTTTCGGGCATCATCTTATGATATGTGTCGATTTTTTTACAAAAGAAACAAACATATGAGAATATGTGTCGCAAGATTAAAAAATATATATATATAAGAATAACGTGTCGCGAGATTGTAGGTAGAATGTGGTCACCTTTTAGGGGAATAATACAAATCTTGGTATCTTAAAAAACGTCACGTACATTGTTGTTAAATGGTAAAAATATTGGATTGAGATATATTTTGTAAATTATAATATTATAAATATATTCAAAGAAGAGAAAGTCCCCTTTGCCCATTTTGTTGGAATACAACGGAGTCTAATGGACAAAGCAAAACAATTTAGAGGGGAATCAGGGCACGGTTTGGAAGAGTTTTACATGAAGAAAAGTTTTATAGCAAAAGATCTAGGTACTTGTGGATGGTCTTTGGCAGACTTAGAATAGCAAGGTTTTGTGTGTAAATGGTTATTTTTTTAAAAAAATAACCATCTTAAAAAATGATTGCTATATTATTTAATTTGATTTCCTAAAATTTCATATATTCTAATATAGTTATTACTTTTCATTTACTTTTCAATTATCCAAAAAAAATCCTATTATTATATTATATTGTTACCTAGAAGAACATATTCTAAATTTTATAAATATCACTACCTTGATTTGGTTAATTTGGCCAATTTTATAAATTAGTCCTTTTTTTATTTTAGCGGTAATTAAGTATGACTCATTGTAGAATAGAATAGCTGTGTTATAATAACACCCCCTTTATAAATTTAATTTGTAAAGTATATAAGAAAATCACAACTACGTGACATAAAAATATTATAGGGGAGATGAATGTTATTGTTCAAACTAGAAGGACTGAACCGATAATTATGAAAACTAGAATAAATATATATGAAGTTAACCCTTTATTTGATAAATGGTATAATATTATATATACATAAGAAACTCTGTACGCATGTTTATTGAAAAATTATACATGTCAATTTTGCAAGATATCGCGAAAGAAAACTTATTCCGATTGATTGGCGGAACTAATCCCTACTTCTTCTCGTAGTAATATAATTTGTACTGCAATCTCTAACATCTTACATGATTTTAATCAGAACTATTTGTGATAAATGATAATAATAATAATCTACCTATTACAGGAATTAAAATCAGTTCATGATTTAAAAAGAATAATACCTTCTATCAAGATTTTCATTTAAAAGACTAATACCTTCTGAATTGACCTTCTTGATCAATAGAGTTGGTCGCCTTCATCTTTTTTGTCATGTAGATTGAACCAAATTCATCAACAAAACCTCCTTAAATACTGCTTTCTTATATGCGAAAGGTATACTGGCGGATCCTTTCCTATGAGATCTGCATATGAATAATCACAAGCACAAACCTCTACTACAACCATAGCTATATTTCACGTTGGCTGCTGTCTCGTTCATATGCACTACCGTAGATTTTGATATGTATATAAATATATATAGGCAGCAGCATGTTATTAGAAAGCAATCACTGTAATCTCACCCTCTTACAGCAAGCAAATCTCAATTTTCTTGAAATCAAGAAAGTTAAAGAAGTGAATCAGA